>OW026366.1:166944042-167410220 GCA_932273885.2 Leucozona laternaria | reverse complement strand
TAAAAAAAAAAAAAAAAAAAAAAAATTATTATTATTATTATTATTATTATTATTATTATTATTATTATTATTATTATTATTATTATTATTATTATTATTATTATTATTATTATTATTATTATTATTATTATTATTATTATTATTATTATTATTATTATTATTATTATTATTATTATTATTATTGTTATTATTATTATTATTATTATTATTATTATTATTATTATTATTATTATTATTATTATTATTATTATTATTATTATTATTATTATTATTATTATTATTATTATTATTATTATTATTATTATTATTATTATTGTTATTATTATTATTATTTTTATTATTATTATTATTATTATTATTATTATTATTATTATTATTATTATTATTATTATTATTATTATTATTATTATTATTATTATTATTATTATTATTATTATTATTATTATTATTATTATTATTATTATTATTATTATTATTATTATTATTATTATTATTATTATTATTATTATTATTATTATTATTATTATTATTATTATTATTATTATTATTATTATTATTATTATTATTATTATTATTATTACCTAAAATACCAAATTATTCTAATTAAAAGATGGTAAGCATTATAGATGCGATCTGTTTCGTAGGCCCCCCGCAACCTTAAGGGCACATGCCAACTGGAAGAAAAGAAAGAACCGTTAATATTTCTTTTTAGCCATTTTTTACGGCCGGAAGCGCGCGGTGCTACGACTTTACAAAGAAAATTGAATTTTTTGGCCCACCGTATTGCGCAGCCCGAAGAAGGGACATAGGTTATGGGTTTTAGTTATTAACAACTTTTTAACCTTCAACATTAAGTTAAGCCTTGAGCTTTATTCTTAATAAAGTGCATTTACTTATCCAGCTACAGTAAATAAATGGCGAAAAGTTTATAATAATAATAAAAATAATAATAATAATTTGTATTCAAATCAATTGCTTTCCGGAACAATGCATACAACCACAATATGTAAGCTACAACTTAAAAGGAAGAAATGGTGCTTTATTC
The DNA here is from genome assembly GCA_932273885.2 of Leucozona laternaria. NCBI lineage: Eukaryota > Metazoa > Arthropoda > Insecta > Diptera > Syrphidae > Leucozona > Leucozona laternaria. Next base: position 167,409,175 of record OW026366.1, on the reverse strand, counting down.
AACATATTTCTTCCTGATAATACAAGACAAACTTCGCTTGATCACGAACGAAAACCACTTAAGTACAGTAATATTCACAATGGTCAAGTCATTTACCATTTCTACATAAACTTCATGGAATCTTACCTAACATTGAGGAGAGAAGACCAAAATCAGTTGGCACACAAAGATGAAAATACGCCTTGCTTATTTGTGTGTTGCATTAAAGCTGTTTCTTATTTTCTTTCTTTTATTACTGGCGTTATTTTCTTTCGTTTCTTGTATTACCCATCAAAGTAATTATGTAATTATACGAACTCGCAAGTTTATCTGCATTTTAATCAGTCTTTCTCCAAGTCTGCAGTGCAGAATAAGAGCCTCTGCAATATTATGGGCTAGGCAACTCTTTCTCTTCAAACCACAATTACTAAATTACAAAAAAATATGTGTATTTTAGGTATGAGTAATCAACAATCTTCAAGGTCCAGTGTCTTCGAAACTTACCATAACCTTGACGTATTATCATAGTTGGGAGTTTAAAACAAGATAGCATTCACAAATGGTTCACGCCGATCCGTAATGATGTTATTTGTCATTCTCATAATAAATGCTACTGTTAACTGATTTGATATTACATCGTACATACATATTTATTTATATCGTCCATAAAACAAGTTCAAATATCTGTAAAATTTCCAAAATGCGTACAAAAAGAAATATAGTAAAGCAAAACCTCACCCTCACCTTACGATGATGGTCCGCCAAAAAATATAAATACTTTAGAGCAACCACATAGTAAAATGCTGTTGAGGAAATAAATTGATAATAATCTGTTCAATTACGACATTTCAAAAATAAACACGTCCGTGTCGTCCGTGTCGTCCGTTCCTCAAAGGCATTTCTCAGATTAGGTATTACGTGATAAAATAATCGCGCACTTAACGCCTTGAGGCTGCTCGAAAGGAACATTTTAGAAGAAGAAACAACTTGCAGATGTATAAAATAAAATTACGCGTATTGGTCACAAATAAATTTGCATTATAGCCACTAAACCAGTTTTTTTTTTGTAAAATTAAATTACTCTCCAGCCCACTTATAGTTACTGAAAACGCCGGATTTTTGCTGGTATACCATTGCCGGATTTCATTGATCCCAATGCTTTTGAAGATAATCAGGAATACAAGATTTTTCTTTAAAGATAACAATGGAATGGCTGAAATCAAAAACCGAAAGGTCAAAATATCTCACACTGGATGTACTTCGTATTTCAGCAAGCGTTGGACTCATTGATTTATTAATATACAGGGTGTCCCAAAATCACCACCACAGAAGAAAATCGCATGAGTTCCTGAGGTCATTTCAAGTCGAAAAACTTAAGGGGAAGGTAATTTTCTCGTTTTCGCTTCGTGAAAAGTGGGGGTGGCAGAGGGCGGGTGTCCCGAAATCACCGCCACAGAAGAAAATCACGAGTTCCTGAGGTCATTTCAAGTCGAAAAACTTAAGAGGCAGGTTATTTTCTCGTTTTCTCTTCGTGAAAAGTGGGCGTGGCAGAGGGCGGGTATCCCGAAATCACCGCCACAGAAGAAAATCACTAGTTCCTGAGGTCATTTCAAGTCGATAAACTTAAGAGGTAGGTAATTTTCTCGTTATCGCTTCGTGAAAAGTGGGCGTGGCAGAGGGCGGGTGTCCCGAAATCACCACCACAGAAGAAAATCATGAGTTCCTGAGGTCATTTCAAGTCGATAAACTTAAGAGGTAGGTAATTTTCTCGTTTTCGCTTCTTGAAAAGTGGGGGTGGCAGAGGGCGCATTTTACTAAAAGGATTTTTTTTCTTACTAATATTAACAAATTTTGAAAATTTCATCCAAATCATTGAAGCCATTTTCGAGAAAAAAAGATAAGAAAAATGGATATAAGAAACAACGATATAAGAAAAGTGGACGTGGTAGTGGGTGGATTTAACTAAAAGTAATTTTTAAATTTTTTTCTTGCTAATATAAACAAATGTTTGAAATTTCATACAAATAATTGAAGCCGTTTCTGAGAATCAAGGATATAAGGAAAATGGAGGTCAAAATGGGCGTGGCCGCCTAAAGAGTTAGGTGTTGCCGAAAAAAATCTCAAGATTTCCTAGTGTAATTTTGAAAATAATCATAGCTTAATAAATGTGTTTGATAATAAATTGCAGGAAAAACGTTATCCACACAGAAAAAGTTGTATAGTAGATATAAATAAAAAAAATCGGTTGTAGTTTGGCAAAGTTAGAGCCATTCAAAAGAAAAATCATAAAAAATGTTATACATAAGTTGAAAACGAAGCGAAAACGAGAAAATTACCTCTTAAGTTTTTTGATTTAAAATGACCTCAGGAACTCATGTTCCGTATACTTAATTTCGAATGCCATATCATCAATTGGTTTACTATGAAGTCGCACATCCTTAGTAAGCCCTTATTTATTAGTTCTGAGTTAAATCTGAATTAAACCATTTACTATTTAAAAAAATTGGTTCAGAAGAGAAGTTAACTCCAGATTAACACAAGCTCAGATGATCTCGCACTGAAGAACTCTTACGGTCCAGTTCTGCCAGTGCCTCTTTAATGTGTGGTGGACCTGAACCTCAACGAATATGTGTCTCCAGCCAGTTTGATCTTAAGCTTGCTCTCGCCAAGTCGGTCAAGATCCCCTTTCAATTGCGTGCGGTCTTTGCCTATGGGAGTGCCACCGAAATGGTTTCCAATAATTCTTAGGGGCAGAGCAAGAACACTGACATTCATATACCCTGCCATCTTACTCGTTAGAAATTTAGTCTTGGCTATGTTGGTATCGCTGTACAGTTTATTCTTAGGCATATCTAATTCTTGATTCCCGTTTATAAACGTGAATAAATGTTCCTATCAAAACGTAATATAATGGGTCCTAATAGCAATGTCTGCTTCCTATACAAGAGGATTGTGATGGCGTCTTATGAAGGAAGTTTTAACTAGTTCCAAAGACAGATTTGCTTTTCAGCATTCTTAGTTATTCTTCGTTTGTAGGTTTAATCATTATGAACTGACAGCAGTGTTGCCGAGAGTTTCAAGGAGAGTCGAATGTTCCACACAATTTCATTTATTGTTTGCAGCCTGCCTATGTTCTTCTAAACAGCTGAACTAAGAGTTCCAATCTCAGTCTGTCCGAACCATTTTGCTGATTTATAATGGGTGATTTTTAAGCTGGTTTGGTTTTGGCAAGACTGGTTTTGACAGCTGACGTGTGTTTAGTACCTTGTGTCACTGTCAAACAGCTTCAGTTTGGTTTGCAATTTAACCATGGATCGTCTTACAAATGAACAACGCTTGCAAGTTATTGAATTTTACTATCAAAATTCGTGCTCGGTTCAAAATGTTCATCGCGCGCTGCTTGTGTTCAGCGATGAGGCTCATTTTTGGTTGAACGGGTACGTAAATAAGCAAAATTGCCGCATTTGGAGTGAAGATCAGCCAGAAGCATTGCAACAGCTACCAATGCATCCCGAAAAAGCCACTGTTTGGTGCGGTTTATGGGCCGGCGGCATTATTGGGCCATATTTCTTCAAAGATGATGCGAATCGCTACCGAGCGATGATAACAAACTTTTTTTTGCCCGAAATGGAAGTTCTTGACTTGCATGATATGTGGTTTCAACAAGACGGTGCCACATGCCACACAGCACGCGAAACAATGGCGCAATTGCGAGGCGAGTTTGGTGAACAGTTAATTTCACGTTTCGGGCCGGTCAATTGGCCGCCTAGATCGTGCGATTTGACACCATTAGATTATTTTTTGTGGGGGTATGTCAAGGCTAATGTCTATAGGGACAAGCCCGCTTCGATTGACGCACTGGAAGCCAACATCCATGCATTCATTCGTGAGATACCGGCCGATATGTGTGAAAGAGTATGCCAAAATTGGACTCAGCGGATGGGCTACCTGAGACGCAGCCGCGGTCAACATTTGCATGAAATTATCTTTAAACATTAAATTGCAAGGTTCAAACTATCGATTCAAATAAATATTTCATTCATTTTTTCGAATTTTTTGTGTTTTTTTTTTTAAAAAAGTTCTAAACCTCTTAAAAAATCACCCGTTATAAGGAAGGCTCAAACATTTCTGTGTATTGCTTTAAATTAAGAAATTTGACGAATTAAGATATGTATACGTAAATCATCGCGATAGTGGAAGCGATCGAGTCGAGATATCAGTGCCGCATATGTGAATTAATTGGAATGGCACCCATCTATGCGATATGTCGATTGCTGCGTTCAGTTTCGCGATTTTTAGCCTTTTTTATAAGATTCAGCGTATCACTGCTGCTAAATGTATTTGTGTCCCTAACCATTGTCTAAAATCTCGCGTCTTAGAAGCGAACGACAGCATCTAACTGATGAGCCCAACTGCCGAGCCTGGGCGTTGGGCGAAACGCATTTGGATTTGGACAAAAGGTCGCAAAACTGCTTCCTATATTGAATTTTATAAGATAAAGTTTACTGTGCATAAAATAAAATGTTTAACGTTTGTTTATGTTTTGTTTGTTAATTTACCCTTCGCACAATGTTTTACAATATCGTATTGATGTGAGCAGGTTTTTTATCGCATATTTATCGCGCGAAAGAAATGTTGTTGCGATCGCCACCACCATCGCTTGGGTTTGCGCATAGCCTTAAGCAATCATTTTGGAAATCATAATTTCCAATTATATTTTTTTTTTTAGATATTTATCTGTACCTACTTTTTGATGATACGAATCTAATAATTCCAAAATTAGTCCTGGAAAATTACAGGCTATAGCCAGAGAGGCCCAGATGCCAGATATTTTTGATTTTATTTATTAATGACTTTCCGTATGTGTTGATGTATTCAAATTGTCTCACGGACGATGTTGAATGGGTAAAATGTTATATTCATTCGTTTTTTGACTGGTCTGTTCGTTATTATCGATAAATCGATAACTTTTAGTAGCAAAGTGTTCTGTTACTTATTTCAAATATCTGTTTAACGGTGTATTATTATTATCAATATAGTAATCCTAAGCGGGCTTAAGGTCTTTCTTCATATTTTTGTCTTTATATTAAAATGGAGAACGTTTCGTACGTGCTTACGAACTTCTTCAATTCTCTAAAAAAAACTTTTAATTAATATTCATTTTTTATTAAATATACTATATTTTACTTACATTTAAATTATCCTAAAAAATATATCTAAAACTCGTATCATCTTTGATGTTCTCCAAAAAAGCTCGAAGAATTTTTTCAAGCTGTTAGACTAATTATGAACTATTTTCTATAACAAAATGTTTAAGTTAGTTAAGCTTAGTATACAGTTCTTTCGAACGAAAAAAAAATTGATGGTGAGAAAGAAATTTTATTTCCGGAAGAAAAACATTCGTGGTACGCGAACTAGATTCTTTTTGCACAAAACAATATCACTGAAATTGTTAAGTTTACTGTTCGATAAAAATATTTTTCAGCAGAAATCACTCCCATAAAAATTTCATGTATTTTTTTTTCGTTGAAGAACTGTATACTTTGTTTTACCTAATATTTTCAATTAAATATAAAAATGAATTATAATCGCGAATATAAAAGCTTAAAATCTAAAAATAAAATAGTTTGATCAAAATGTAAATTTTTCAATTAAATTAAAATTTATATTTTTTATTTGTGTAAACATCTTTCCCAGCGGTAGGATAAACTACAAACGTAATCGTACATGAAATACGTTCCGTGACACACATTCCGTGTAACACGTTCAAACTACGATAGTTTGCATTACGTATGTGCACAGCACTCGAATTTTATACATAAATGAAATTTGTAAGGCATGTAATTTTGAAGCTAGCTATGTGTTATAATTTATAAATAATGAAACAAATATCGAGTTAATAATTGATTCTAAGGAAGAAGAAAAAGTCTCGAACTACCTCAAAGTTTAAAATGCCTGTTGGTGGGGTTTTGAGTTGTACTTCCTACAAATTTTATAGAATCTATTTTCATTTCATAGCTAATGTTCTTCAATGACCACTTTCGATTAAATTTGTTACTGTTAAGATGACAAATAAATATTGACGTACCAAATTTCTTCAATTCTACTTTTTATAATCTTTTTTACGTATCGATTTTGAATTGGAATAAATTGAACAAAATAATTTTACAAAATGGTTTAACTTTTTTGACACGTTTTTTCAATGAAATTAATTATTATCTACTAATAATGTGGCCCTATAGAATTGCTGTTTCAAATAATTGTAAGTACGACACTGTATCTGTGTGTGCGCGACGCTGCGACACCGTATATACACTTTTCCTAACCAGAAATGAGAAAAATACATTGCCGCAAATGGTAATGATGGTCATATTATCTTCTTTTTTTTATGCTTATATATTCAACTCGGTTGCTAGGTGAGAGTTTTTTAAGTTCCATTGCTCTTGCGACGATATTAATTTAATATTCTTCTCATGTATAATTGGTTCATATCTTTTGGGTGAGTGGGCTGGTGGACATATACCTAAGATTTCATTGCATAATGCATTTGTATAAATTAGATTTAATAATATTTGTTAACCGTGAAAGGGGGGTTTAGTTCAACAAGCCAAACATGGTGATAGCAGTTTGAAATGTATAAAATTGCTCTTTTTTGGCTTATATTAACCGCGTTTTTTCTGTAACTTAGTACCGACAAATTGATCATAAATCAGAAATATAGGATTTTTGTTTTGCAAATAAAATGAAGGGGAGTAATACCTAGTTGATAAAATAAATAAAAAAATACCACGTCTTTTCGAACTGTATTTTTACTTGATTTTGTCCCTATGAAATGAATTACAAGTAGATTATAATTGTTATTGCTTAAAAAGAAAACATATCACAAAAGGTCCAAAGACTATAATTTCTTGTAGTAAAAACCATTCCTCTAATCCAAAACACGCTTACAGAACTGCTACTTTGTGGGAAAATAGCCAAACTTTCTTACGTAAATACCAGGACCACTATAATCGAACAATAAAAATCTAAGCAGGGAAAACTGCATCACACTACTACGCATGAGGTTCGGAAAAACGCTTTTTACCAATAGGTATTACTACACCAAAGATGCCCCAGACCAATGTAATTTTTGTAATGTAGAATTGTCAGTTTGGCATGCTCTTGTTACCGGCCCTGTATCAAAGATAGTTAAAGACAACAAAGATGCTACTAAAGGGTGGTTAAATTTTAAGGGCCGGTGTTGAATTTGAATAAAACACAAAATATTTAGGAAATTATTGTTGTTTCATTTTATTATGATAATATTGGTATGGTTCAATTATGTATGGAATGGTGTGCCGCCGCGACCTCGGCGGCACACCTCCATCCGATGGTCCAAATCACAGATTAGCCACATGAAGATGAGAATCCCCGGCAGCCATTTTAATTTGCCTACAAGCTTGAACTGGCAGTTATCAGATAAAAAATGAAAATGTGTGTATAAAAACCTCACACATATACATTAGGGATCTTCCCAAACCTGGTTAAATTGTTGTTGCAATTCACATTTATTCATCGACGCGGGATGAAATTACAAATACAACAATGTAAACAAATGGGTTTTGGAGGGTGAAACGTACGAAAGATTCTCATCTTCATGTGACTAATCTGTGGTCCAAATTTTCCATGACGCTGAGGCATAATTGAGGTTCTATGCCGTTAATTTGCTGAATTATCTCATCCTTTAGCTCTTGAATTGTTGCTGGCTTATCGACGTACACCTTTTCTTTCAAATAACCCCAAAGAAAGAAGTCCAACGGTGTCAAATCACATGATCTTGGCGGCCAATTGACATCGCCAACACGTGAGATAACACGGCCATTGAATTTCTGGCGCAAAACAGCCATTGTTTCGTTAGCTGTGTGGCAAGTGGCACCGTCCTGTTGAAACTACATATCGTCCACATCCATATCTTCCAATTCGGGCCATAAAAAGTTCGTTATCATCTCACGATGGCGAACACCATTCACAGTAACTGCCTGACCGGCCTCATTTTGGAAAAAATACGGCCCGATGATGCCACCAGCCCATAAACCGCACCAAACAGTCACTCTTTGTGGTTGCATTGGTTTTTCGACAATCACTCTTGGATTATCATTCGCACAAATGCGGCAATTCTGCTTATTGACGAATCCACTGAGGTGAAAATGTGCCTCATCACTGAAGATGATTTTCTCCGAAAATTGATCATTTTCATAACAAGCCTGAATAACTTTAACGCGCTGCTCGATTGTGTATCTTAGAATAGAAGATAGAAGTTAGAATCAACAAAACTTAAAATCACAATGTAATTTTTAAAATTAATAGTTCTTAGAAACTCTCCCCCTTCCCACGATTTATTTGTTAAGATTATTCTCCTTTTCTATATTTCAAACGAGTAAGCCTGGAGTAAACACTATCATGTTTATTTAAAGTTGTGCATATACATAGCTAATTGAGAAACTGACTTCAAGAAATGTAGAAGACTGGGTATACGCCCTTTTCAAATTGCAAAAATACTGATTAACCAAGTTACCAAGCGGGCGACTCAGAAATACGGTTACATAAAACCACAAATAGGTATTTATGACCTAATCAATCCACGAGAAAGTACATACCTATACAGGTTGAACAAAAAAACAATCAAAGTAAGCATATTAAACAAACCAACTTGTGTATGTATGTCGTTAAAAACAAACAGATCTTTTTTGTTGAAAACGATAACCAACATTGATTTTTCGGAAGTTTATGCTATACGTCGCGCCAATATACAATGTCCAAAAGTTAACACTCTTGCTTCTGAATACATTGCTGCATTGTCGGCATCAATAACGGTTAGTGATGTTTTCATAACAGCGCAGCGAGAAGGTAATTACTTTTTTTACAACCAACGTTTTTTTTTAGGGAAACGAAGTGGTTCCATGTTGTGTACTTATGCTGATCATTATTACAACTTATAATGATTGTTAACAAAAAACACATCGCATAAAGTCAAAGACTCTTTAATTGCAGTACAAATACATTGAGCTAATATTTTATTGGCAGCAACAAATTAAACAGTAGAGGTATAGATTATGACGTGAACCACATACAGATTATTACAACATAATGAATATTAATGAGTGGCAGCATCATGAACGATTCATGCATTTTACTGCATGCAAATTAATACGATAAAGTAGTAATTATTGTTTATTTATTGTTATAGGTACACATAATTATGCATGTTGGGTCTTTGGTATCTACATTTTTGTTACTCTGTTAATGAACTTCAAACATATTTTTTGTTATAACAATTTTTATATCGAAAACAATGGTAAAACCTGAATTATGAATTATGCTTTATATTATATGCATATGAAATAATAAATTAATATTAGGCTTGTCTCCTATAAAAGAGAATAAATTGCAATTTTTTACACGGCAGCAAATAAAGTTAAAATGCACAATGAAACATCAAAGAAAAAAATTAATTTTGTTCATGTTCTAGAAAATTAAACCATTAATTATTTTATGTTTCATATTTTAAAAAAACATACACTTTTACCATATATGGCGACCCATGCAGTCAGACTTTATCTTTAAACCTGAGTTAATATTGACATATGTAACGTTTCATGCAAATAAAACAAACAGTATTTTCTTCAAAAAAAAAACTAAATTTACTGTGACATTAATTTATCTATAGCAAAAGAATGAAAAATCGGCAATAACGGCCTTTATTCAAGCATAGGCATAATTCACATTTGGGCAAGTATAGAAAACCTGTAGTGGCGATCATTATGGTATTGCCGCCATTTAGGAAATTAACTGACAAAATTCAAATATACTGAAGAGGAAACCCATGATGCAGAGTTTTCCTTACTAGTTACTACTGCCAGCTTGAAGACAAACTTGCATTTTTGTTCACTGTGTGAACGTCCTCGTGAAGCCGTGTGGAAAAAAAGTGAACTAATTCCCGCACAAAATGTACGGGAACACTTCTATTGGGTTTTCGGGAAATTATCTTTGTCTATTCTTTGTCTATTCTCTTTCTAGTTTTAACAGTTACAGAATCAAATTCTGAAATTCTACCCAAGGAAAATATTTTGTAAGAAAAATTTTCCGAAATGGAGTCAGATTCACAAGGACAAATTCAATTAGATACATATCTAAGATTTCAAAGCGTTAACACATTTTCAACATTCGTAGTTTAAAACTTTCAACTTTTGATTGTTTAAGGTAGTTATGGTTTCAAAATCTATGTTTAATATAGAACCTAATAGTACTGATGGCGGTCAGCCATCAGCCGAATAGGGGGAATAACATGTAGCATACGAAAACATGCACGTGCCGTAACTATTCGGGACTGGTGGAAGTGTGATCATAGCCTCTTCGTGGCGGCCGCTAGAAACAAGCCTTTAAAAAGGTTTGGCTAATATGATCGGGCTGGTTCCACAGGTTGGCAACAGGTTAATTCCCTGTTCCGTAAAACTAAAAGAATTTCGAGACCAACAACAAGCCTCGGAAACGGACTGATCTCACGACGACAACCCACGCAAAGAAAACGGAAAAACGATTTACGAATTTTCTTATGGAACGTACGATCGATCTATAGAGCTCGAGCTGCTCAGCAGCTAGCCGATGCCCTGTCAAAATATAAAGCTGACATAACAGCACTTCAAGAAATAAGATGGACAGGGAATGGTGTTCTACAGAAGAAAGATTATGACTTATACTACAGCTGTCATACAAAACACCATTTGCTCGGGGTAGGCTTCCTAGTCGGCAAAAAAATGAAGTCTGCCATCATCGGCTTTAACACTATAAGCGAAAGGCTATGCACCCTTCGCGTGCGAAGCAAATTTAAGAACATCAGCCTCATTAACGTTCACGGACCTACGGAGGAGTCCTCAGACGAAGAAAAAGAGACTTACTACGAACAAGTCGAGAGGGCCCTCAATGCCTGTCCAAGGTAAGACGTAAAAATCATCCTTGGGGATTTGAATGCAAAAATAGGTCGGGAGCCGGTATTCAGGCATTACGCAGGCACCCATAGTTTACATGAGAACACTAATGACAATGGACTTCGAGTCTTAGAATTGGCAGCATCGAAAAACATGGTCGTTGCGAGTACCAGGTTCCCGCGTAAAGATATCTACAAAGCCACCTGGGTATCACCTGATGGAGTCACTCGTAACCAAATTGTCCAGGTGATGATAGACCGTCGTGACTACTCGAACTTGATGACGGTAAGAACGTACCGAGGTGCCATTATCGACTCGGATCACTATTTTTTTGGTACGGTTTTCCGAAGGCGGATTGCCTTGCGAAGACGTATTGCATCCGCCGATCAGGTTCGAATCAACACGGCTGCTCTGCGCAATGAAAACACCAGTAACACCTTTGGTAATGCGTTAGGACTTGCCCTAGAACTGGGCAGAGTAAGTCCTGGAGCCAGTATGCTGGGCGTAGATGAGAAGTGGACACGCCTTAAGAATACTGTCATTAGTACTGCCAACTCCATCTTAGGCAGCAGTCGTAGAAATCGGAACGACTGGTTTGATGATAAATGCAAGCTATCGACTGAACGTAATAATGTTGCGTACCGAGCAATGCAACAATCTCATAGAATGCGGGAACGCGAAGACGAATATAAAGAGCTCAGAAAAATTGAAAAACGGCTTCACAGACAGAAAAAATCAGCCTGGCAGAAGAACATAATCTGTGGAATAGAGAAAAGCCGAGAGCGAGGTCCGCACCAGGCGCGGAAGTTCTACCAATCCGTCCGAAACATGACGCACTACACACCACACACTGCAAGGACGGAGAGGGAAATCTGATCACCGATCCTCAAAGTATACTGGAGCGATGGGAAGTGTACTTCAATGAATTGCTAAATGGCAGCTCACTGCAGAAGTGGAGGCTCCACTACTTCAAGAAGAGTACCCTATGTTGCCGCCACCAAGCATAGAAGAGGTTGAGAAGGCTATAGGCCGGCCAAAGAGAAACAAAGCCCCGGGAGCCGATGGTATACCAGCCGAATTATTTCAACACGGTGGGCCAGCTTTACGTCAAGCAATTCATGAGATTATAGTGCACGTGCGGGAGCGTGAAGAAATTCCAGAAGACTGGTGAAAAGGTATAATTTGCCCCATACATAAGAAGGGAGATGTCACAACGTGCAGCAATTATATAGGTATCACGTTGTTGAGTACCGCCTATAAGATACTCTCCTCTATCCTACAAGACCGGGTAACCCCATACGCTAAAACCATCATCGGACAATATCAGTGTGGTTTCATTCTAGGCAAATCAACTACTGATCAGATCTTTACCCTTAGGCAGGCGATGGAAAAATGTCTAGAATTTAACATCCCAACATACCACCTGTTTATAGACTTTAAGGCCGCCTACGATAGCATAGCCAGGGTAGAACTTTACAAAGCCATGAGAGAATTCGGCATCCCAAATAAATTGACACGACTATGTAGGTTGACCATGACCAACGTAACAAGCCAAGTAAAAATAGCCGGATTGCTATCCAAACCAATCAACATCTTTAATGGACTCCGACAAGGGGATGGTTTGGCCTGCCTCCTCTTCAACCTGGCGTTGGAGAAAGCAATCCGTGACTCTGGCACGGCAACAAGAGGGACCATCGTCAACAGGTCCAGCCAGATACTGGCTTACGCAGACGACATCGACATCATCGGAAGAACCGAGCAAGCTGTACATGATTCCTTCATCCAGATCGAGCAGGCGGCACAAAATCTGGGGCTGCACATTAGTGAAGGTAAAACAAAGTACATGGTGGCGTCGAATGCGAGAGGAACAGTTGGTCAAACAATCAAGGTAGCGGAGCACGAATTTGAAGTGGTGCAATCCTTTAAATACCTTGGGTCAATAGTAGCAGCCGATAACAATATAGAAGAAGAAATACGCGGGCGGCTTCTCAAATCCAACAGAGCCTACTATAGTCTGTCAAAGCTCTAAAAATCCAGAAATCTCACCATAACTTCAAAGCTGCTGCAGTACGGGACCATGGTTCTGCCAGTACTCACATATGGATCCGAGACTTGGGTGCTTAGCAAAAAGCACTCCGACCTTTTAGCCGCGTTCGAGAGAAAAGTCTTAAGGAGAATTGTTGGCCCCATATGTGAGGAAGGACGATTCCGGAGACGGTACAATCATGAATTGTACGCAATCTACCTTGAAGCAGATATCGTGACAAAAATTAAGCTCGGTAGACTTCGGTGGGCAGGGCACCTAGCTCGCATGAGCGAAGAGGAACCTGCTCGGAAAGTTCTTTGTGGTACATTCTATGGTAGACTACAGCGTGGTAGACCATGCTTGCGCTGGAGAGATGGCGTAGACCAGGACGCCTAGAGCCTTGGGGTACGCAACTGGATGGCGGCGGCTCGAGACCGGGATGGGTGGAGAGACTTGTTGAAGGAGGCCAGAACCGGACCCCGGTTGTCGACCCGACGATGATGATGATAGTACTGAATAATAGTCCAAATTCAATGAAAGTTCTATGTTTTTTTTGGCTGTAGCGTTGCCAGAATTTTTTTTAATTTTGCTTTTTTGGTCTATCTGAAAACCGCTAAAATTACGAAAATTTTGGTATATAAAACCCATTTTTGGTATTTTGGTCGACACACAACCTTATAGTTCTCAGCCAGCGATATGTTTTGAATGTTCCAATGACATTCTTTCGTCGCCACATAATCCAAAATTTAATTTTTACTTTGCCATCCATATTTTCTTCACCTGGAAATTAACTGCATATATTTTTGCACATACCTACATACTTAAGTTAGAAGAAATAACTTATACCCCTTTTATGGCTATCAAATATCAATTATATGATACGTGATAACTTCTATCAATTAATCGATTTCAATGTGTGTCATGAGTTACAATTGATAATTTTAACCTGATTGTGAATACTGATCAAAACGTAATTGTGAATGGGTTTTGATTTTACGTTTGAAGTTTCTTATTTGGCTTTTGTGTTGTGTTTTACAAATAGTTAGTTGAATAATGGAAGTTGTTTTTATTAACAAAATTCGTTTTTTTCCTAACAATATTTTTTTTATTTAGGAACAGGATTGTAAGCAACAGAAAGCAGATCGGAAGACTGGTAGAGTTGATGGAGGAAAATCCAGAAGTAACCAAAGGCATCTGTTCAAAGTCGGTCCTTACAAAAAAATGGGACGATATGGCTGTTGAACTGAACAGTTTGGGACCTCCACAACGGGACTCAATTAAATGGGCAAAGAGTAAGCGTTTTAACTTGCCTAAATTTGATTTATTTACTTAATTAATCCTTCTACATAGGTTTGGACTGATCTCAAATGCAAACATTTGAAAAAAAAATTACTCAAAACAAAATTAAAATTACTGCAACTGGTCGTGGGTCCGATCAATTAAACCGACTGAAGCAGTCGCTCAGGCATTTTTCTGCGTGTGTTGATCCCCCAGATGCTGAATTTGGGTTGGAATTACCATGTGTTGAAGAAGATAATGAAGGGACTGCAGAAGTAGTCACAATGGAGGTCGAAGAAGTGGTCGCAGTGCAGTCGCCGAAGCCTGGTCGGAAGAAGTCATCATGTAAGGAAACAAATGAGAAACAAACAATTGTCCTGTTGGAAAATCAGACATCGGCGCAAGAAAATTTTAACAACAAAATGATAAATATAATGGGTACTATTGAGACAAATTTACATAATATGGAAAAGGGTATTCGTTACACAGAATATTATGCCAAAAAAAACTACAATTTTAAAAAAGAGAACAAAAGTTAAATACTTAAAATTAAAAAACAATGTTGCATTAAAAATAAAGACAACGACAGCAAAACCAAGTTAAAATTAAAAAACCAACTCTTGGAAATTGAGCAAGCAAGGCAAAATGTTATGAATTGTTATGTGCCAGTTTGATGCTAATGTGTTATGTTTAAAAGAATAATCAATGAATTTTTGTGATTTATTTTAAGTTAATTAATAAATTTTTTTATATCTTTTAAGTTTTTACCTTTGTATGAATTTTGTTCTTGTTTTTTTTTTCAGTTATTAGTTTACCTGTTAAATGTGATTTATGTTTAAAGTGACAAGTAATTACTTTTAAATTTCTTTCTTACTTTTTGTTAATGAAAACAAACAATAAAGTTATAAGAATGCAGCTTTTTAATTTTTGTATGAATTACACTTCATTTTATTTTATTCATTTTGCATAAAACTTGCGATCGAATCCCTTATTCGGCTGCCTTCAGTGAATGTTGTGTTTGCAGAATCATCTAACACTACATGTGTTCCAATCTTCCAGTAACATTTTCGGTTTTTTCTTGGATGACTTCCGGATTTTCCAATCTATGTAAATTTTACACAAATATTATGAAAAGCTCCACATACGTTGAATATTTGGGTTGCTTTTTTTTTGAAGTTTAGTGCAGTTCTCTCGCTTGCAATATGCACCTAAGTCTACTTTTTAAAACTCCAATAGTACGTTCTATTATATTTCGACCCTGGTGCATGTTTTCTATTGAAGGTTGCTTGCAAAGAACTCTCTTCAGCGTTCATATAAGGTGTAATTAAGTACGGTGAAAGAGGATATTCTCCGTCACCAAGAATTTGAAAGTCGATTCTTCCATTGCGATTGCGGTAGTCATCTTCTAACTTCGCTTTTAATTGCGACGAATTCCAAACGTTAGCATCATGTGAGGATCCTGGATATTTTGCATTAACATACTTGATGTGCATACCTGATGTACATAAGGTGATCACAAACCTTTAAAAATAGCAATTACATAAATAACAATTCGCTATTGCCCTGGCAAAAAAACTTACAATCATCGCATTTACACCATAATAACCCTTTCTATTGTAAAACACATGCCGAAGGTCTTTATTTGGCCCGATTATTTTCGCGTGTTTCCATCTACAGCCCCATCTACATTTGGAATTCTACTTTTTTCGAAAAAATATATTTTTGCCCGACGTTCTTCTTCCTGGGTGTAGTTAAATTTAATCCATTTCGGACAAATTTACCTTTCTAAAACACGAAGCAATTCACCAAGAACGACTGACACTGTTGTTGGTGCCATGCCAATGTTAAAGTCTTTCCCAACGCTCAGTTGGTAGCTTCCTTGAGCAAAGAATTTTAAAACTGCCGCTAGTTTCAGTATATTTGGGATGGATTGCTGACTTTTTATAGGTTTAAGTTTATCGTAAATATCGTTCAAAACTTCTAGGAAGGCTTGTTTCGAATGTTGGAAGTTTTGTATGAATCTGGAACCGAATCACATTTTTAAATGAAAACTGAAAAAATTATTGCCTATATGTTTTCGTTCAAGTCCAGTGGGTTTGAAGCATCTCTTAATACCCTAAGTATTTTGACTTGATCGATTATATTTTCTTCTTCATCATAATTGGATTCAAAATACAATTCCACAGAAGACATTTCACTTTTAAATTCTTGTTATTGAATAAAAAACAGTAAATAACTTTTTATAAATTTTATTTTAATACTAATTTTCTACCGCACGAATATTTGATATATTTGCTAACGAATAATTTGTGGCTGATAGATAATTTGATGGGTATCAACATTTTTGACAACCCTAATACCGAGTTCGTCAATAGAACGATTCACAATAGATCTGAAATCTATATACAATTCACAGTTCATCAAAAATTGTGATAATTGATCACAATAATACCGATTTATTAAGTTTTTT
This sequence comes from Leucozona laternaria, assembly GCA_932273885.2. Lineage (NCBI taxonomy): Eukaryota > Metazoa > Arthropoda > Insecta > Diptera > Syrphidae > Leucozona > Leucozona laternaria. The sequence goes on along the minus strand of OW026366.1, from coordinate 167,392,458 downwards.
GATACTTATCAAATATTATCAAGTATCGTGTTGTTATTTGATAACCATAATAGGGCATAATAGCGTTAGTTTTAAACCAATAATTAATTTGAAATCACATGCGTTTTATAAACATAATTTTGAATAAGGAGTTTTTTGGACGCAGTGGATATTTGTAAGTAAGAATTTGTATAGATCTGTTTTTGAATACAGTAAAACATTTGCCGTTAGAACTATACATAATATGTTCAGAAACTCTATGTGATCATAATTTGATTGTAGAACTTCGAAACCTGGGCACAGCGTAAACAATCTTTAATACCATAATCTTAGTCAACTCAAACCTCGTTAATAACTTGGCTTCAAGTCTAAAATTTCTTAACCTTGATGTCACAAAATGAATGAAAAGTGTTGGAAGATTTGATAAAAGGTAGGTTTCCAATCTCAAAGTGTTTTACAGAATTTTATATTCTATTGTTATCATTACAAAAAAAATAAAAAACTTTTGTTGAATAATTTTATGAATCTAACAAATCATGTCATTCAAATCAATTTATAGGATTGGGGCTGATTGTAATGTATGAATAGATAAAAAGGTATGTTTCATGCATCAACAATCTTATTAAGAGTTATCTACTCTAGTCCAGTACACTTGCTATATGAAAGTTTAACAAAGTAGCACTAATGATGAGGTTCAGCAAAAAAATGAACTATAATATATTTTATGTACTTACATCCCTTTAAGGAATATGTAAACCTTGTGAACAGTGACGTGCGGTGGTGCTTTTAGTTGGGCGTTAGCTAAGTTTTTCTACAGTAAAATTATTAAAAATTATCTATTGTGTGTTATCTCGTTTTCCACTCAACCCGAAAAAATTGATTTTTTTTAAATATTCTTGATCTTTTTCAAAGGTTTAACCAAACAAATAGATATATTTCGATTTTTTTTAATATAAAGTCGGGTGTTCAAATCTCGATTTCAAGCAAGAAAATTTGCACACACACCAAAGTAAAGTGCCATTTATCTAAACGTACGATTTTGAATAAGGCATTTGTGGCCTTTTTACTTTTGAAAAGTAGGTTGTGTTGAGTTGAATAAGTTCTTCGAAAAGTAGGTACCATTCGTTCTATTTCAAAAAAAATGAGCCAGTGCAACTCAGCTTCAGTACTTGTGACAAGAGTAAAACTTCTTTTGTGATCAAGAACTAGATTTATAAGCGCAAAGTTAGCATGTGCAGGTGATAGGCTCAGCTATGTGATATAATATATGTATGTACCTATTTAAATAAAGGTTGGTTTTGTAACTTGCAATTGAAATATGAATGGTAAAAATCGGTTCACGGATAATAAAGATGAAATAATTGGTATATGTAGGTACTTACAGGTACACATTTTGCGCTCTATTTATAATATTTATTCAAAAAATGTCTGACAAATATTTAAAACTACTATCAATAAAGACCCCTTTCATACAAAGATTGTCTCCGTATTGATTTTTTTTTTTCAGAGATGAAAATAAAATTGTAATATTTTTTTTGTGTGAGTTGGTGAATGTTTTAACATTTAAAAAAGTCCTTGATTCAATTACGTTTCTAAACCCCATTCATAATGAACAGATAATTACTTTGGAAGTAAGAATTTCTTTCATAAGTCAGGTCGAGCGATTTATTCAATGAATCTTGTGCAATCGTTGCAAATCATAGTTTTCCCCTATACGCTTTTGGATTTACTATACTTCAAAACAATACCGGCACGAGTACGATAACTAGGGCGCCGCGAAATAATAACGGATTTTTGTAGAAGTGTAAAATACAAGCAATTTTTACTACGGGAGGGGGGTCTATCTCCCTCCGTTTAGGCGGGAGGGGAAATTTTCTAAGAAATGACTTAAAGTAAAAAAAAAATTAAAACAACGGCAACACTTACAATGCAAAATTATATGTTGTCTGAAAGCCAGAAACTTGTTCTATTATTACTTGTTTCAACTTAGTTATTTGTGTTAATAGTTTTTGAAAAAAAAAATGCATTCAAACTCTAAATTTATCCAAAAAAAACATAAAAATAAATGCTTACAGTTTTTTTATTCAAAGTTGAAATAAAAAAGGCGTTTTGGTAATTTTCAATTTGCTCATAAACTAGAAGACATAAAACCATCGACTAAAAATTTATAGGGACATCAAATAATTTTTGAGTTTGAAAGAAAAAGTTTCTGGCTTTCAGAAAACATATAATTTTGCATTGTAAGTGTTGCCGTTGTTTTTAAATCTTTATTTTTTTACTTTGTAATTTTTTAGAAAATTGCCCCTCCCGCCTGAGCCTAAACGGAGGGAGATAGACCCCCCCCCGTCCCATAGTAAAAACTGCTTGTATTTTACTCTTCTACAAAAATCCGTTATTATTTCGCTGCGCCCTAGGTATCGTAGTCTCCCCACAATACCTACTAACTTATTTTTAATGCACAATAATGCTGTACTTAACTTAACTTTTGAAATTCTTTATTACATTTACCGTTATCTGTGATTAGAATTAATCAATTTCGGCTTTACAACCCCTATTATATTCATATTAACTGTTATAAATATATGTGCATTAAAAGATGCTCTGATGTCGTATCTCTCTTTGGATACCTTTATGATAAAATTACTTGTACTGAATATTGAATCAAAAGTTTTATTGATGTGTAAACATCTATGCTGGCGGTAGAGTGAAAAAAAAACGTGAACGTTCCTGTGCAACGTTACGGTGTGCAACGTTACGATCTGCATACTAGGATGGGTGCGTTCAGTGAAAAAAATCTTAAGGTCCCCTTCAAGCAAAAACAAGTCCGTTTTGGATCCGCGCACGTTGATGTTTACACATATTAACCGTGAGTCCCGCCACTCACACAATTTCTTTTTAGTGAGGTCTATCGAAATTTCTCAATGAAACTACCAACCCCATACATCAATAAACATATTTTCTTCGTTCGAACATGCGGTGCGCTTAATAGAGGGAGAATGTTTTTTTTTTTTAAATATCTTCGTATGTGAATTTACGCTTACTTGGTGCGTTGAAGTTTTGTGAACACCTTTGAAAGTTGATTCATGGGAGAAGACCACAATGAATGAATGTTCAATAGTAATGGACTACAGAATGATGGTCCAAGCCAGAGTTGTGCTTGATGAAGTTACAACAAAAATTTTAAGCCAAATAAATTTATAAGAAGGAACGAACTTATTGTTTTTTAAACTTCTTTGCGCAGGGATTTGCTTTACTCTGGTGCGCTGAAGTAAGTAGAAGATCCTGCTCAGAAAATGTTCCGTTACTTTGAGTTAGTGTTGTTCCAATTTTTGTAACAATGTTTTTTTTTTTATTAATAGGGGTATGTGTATTTTAAGGAACTTTGGATACGCATGGTAATTAAGGTTTTACTAGGGTGTGCGGTGAACAACTGCGCACCTTCGAATAAGCGTCACTGCTTATGAAAGTATTAGATATCACCCATCTGTAAATAATATTATATACTTTAATAAACATAGGTACCTACAGCTATAGTGTGATAAGAATAACAGGAGATGTGTCAAATTATTTAAGGAGTTTGGCCTTTATATATTTTTCCAAGAAGTGACACTCAGTGATAGCTTAAGGCCTCGAAAGTATGCTTGCCCTCACCCACAATGCAACTTCCGAGAATTGTTTGAGAATGTGACGGCTCTGCTCATCAGAGCTTAAAAGAAACCGCCTAATGTTGCTTTCTACGAACATCGAGCTCTCCAATATTCTGCCATTACGTTTTCAATGGTAGGTTTTTGTTTAAATGGTTTGAACATTTTAATTTTGTATTAATTTTAGTATGTGCGAACTATGAAGACCAATTCAAAAAGACGAAAACGCCAAGATTTCCTATCAGCTATCACACCTTGTATCTTATTTGTGTTCAGTGCTTTAGGTATATGTTTGTTAAATACATTATAGGTAAAGGGTTTACCAATAAGAGGTGTTATTTTGAAAAGCCCGCTATTTCGGTAGCTGTCACTTTTGAAGCTGTCATTTTTTGACATTTGACAAGTAGAAACTACGCCATTATGAAAAATGGAACGATACACGCTTCAACAACGCATTGAAATTATTAAAATTCACTATACAAATGGTGAAAATTTGGCAGAGACGGTTCGTAAAACTAAAACATATTTGGGTCGTCGTGAAGCACCTTGTCGGACCGCAATACAGAAATTGGTGGACAAATTCGAGCTGTTGGGACAAGTTAGTGATGTGAAGAATAAAACCCGTGCACGTCGCTCAAGAACAACTGAGAATATTGCTGTTGTAGCCCAAAGTGTTGAAGAAAACCCAGGTTTGTCCATTCCTCGTCGTTCTTTGTAATTAGGCATTCCACAAACGTCATTACACCGTATTTTGCATAAAGACTTGGGTCTTAAGGCTTATAAAGTTCAGTTAACACAAGAACTCAAGCCGGCTGATCATCAACAACGTCGTGTCTTTGCTGATTGGGTCCTTGAAATGCATGAAAATGATCCGGAATTTCATCGAAAAATCATCTTGACTGATGAGGCCCATTTTCACCTCGGAGGCTACGTCAACAAGCAAAACTGTAGCATCTGGGGCTCGGAAAACCCAAGAGTTATTGTTGAAAAGCCTCTCCATCCTCAACGCGTGACTGTTTGGTGCGGTTTATGGTCCGGCGGGGTCATTGGACCTTACTTTTTCGAAAATGAGGCTGGAGCAACAGTTACGGTCAATGGATTGCGCTATCGAGAGATGATTAATGAATTTTTATGGCCGGAATTGGATGGTATTGATCTGGACAACGTTTACTTTCAACAAGACGGCGCTACGTGCCACACAAGCAATGAAACCATCGATCTTTTACGGGAAAAGTTTCCGGACCGTGTTATCTCTCGAAGAGGTGATCACAATTGCCCACCGAGATCTTGTGATTTAACACCTTGCGACTTCTTCCTTTGGGGCCACGTGAAAGATAAGGTCTACGCCAACAGCCCAGCGCCGAGTCAAGACCTCAAAGATGGAATTCGTGAGGCTATCGAGGACATAGCCTGTAAGCTTGGTCGTGGCGGCCATTTGGCTGATGTTGTGTTTCATTATTAACGGCATACCTTCCTCTTTATAATGAAATAAACATCCGATCATTTATCTCAAAAAATGCCATTTTTCTTTGAATGTCAAAATAACACCTCTTATTGGAAAACCCTTTAGTTGGATTTTTGAGCTTTGATAGGTATTTTCACAGATAATTTAGATTGGAGATTGGGCCCTAGGTAAAAATAGCTTAGGCCTTGAATTGAATTTTTGGCAATGTTTTCATTTCCGTAGTATTTAGGTAAAATCACATTAGACCTAAGGCACCATAGTTAAGCATATTACCTACATATGATGTTCTTAAATTCTCTTAAGGTTGAGCAGACTTATGCTCGTAAAGTAACTTTCCTAAACAATACATTTTATCTTAGGTGTTTAAGGAAAATTTAGACAGTTTTTCTCTGAGTCTACAACTCTTTTAAACGGTAGTAAACACTTTAGTAAAATAAAAATAAAAATTTATAATAGGCACTACAAAAAAAACACACAAATAGAAGTGTAGATTTCCTTGTTTGAACCATAACCCACTGTGTGTTTCCTTGATCTGGTCCGCTGTTGGACAAAACGACCTTTTGGTAACAAATATATAAACAAGAATTTAACCATTTCATTAATTTACGCCTTGAATCAAATATAAAAACCACAACTTATAATTATTATATTAATTATAGTCATTGTAGATCTGCGTTTGGGTTCAACAGGTTAGCGTTTGATTTAAATCTACCTGCGTTTGAGTTAAACCTATTTGTGCCTAGGTTAAACCTATTTGCTTTTTGCTATGCGCAAGCATACCTACCTAGACCTACCTATATGAGCACACAACTTAAACTCTCGGTTTAATTCAAAAAGGATCCGAAAATCTTAAAATTGGAAACATTTATTGTGCATGAAGCTATAAACAATAGACGAGACTAGAGACTTACCTCAGGCACCCAGAGTTTTTTTTTCAAGTCGTACGAAGCGCGTTAACGCACACCCACTTTCAATGGCGAAAAACTCTTATAACTGTTATTAATTGGCATGTCTCTAGTCTCGTCCATTTACAATATTGCATACGAATAGTTAAGGCAAATCGTCTTAACCGATTCTCCCATGCAAGCACAGAGTAATACGACTCATTGCTTTGAAAACTTTCTACCAATAGGTATATTATGTAATATAGCCTGTATATTTTGATATAATGTAGCTTGATAACTCTTTGTCAACTATGTAACTTACTTGTACCAACACATGCTAAATTGCATTTCTTTTCTCAGTGACATTTTCAACCCACATATTTTAGCATGACTGTCACCTTACCTCTAAAAAAAAATACCACGTTTATGTATGACTCTTCAACTGCTCCTTCAAATAAGTAAAGGAATTATAATAATGCATAAGAAAATGTCTTCATTGAATAAGTGAACGGGTCATCAATAACAATATTGCTTGCTGACACTTCAAATCAAACAACATGCTACCAACTTTAACCAAGGAAAGTCTTAAAAAGCAATTACTTAAAAATCTGAACCTTGCAACCCAAGTACTCTAGCATTAGTTAACCAAGAAGAACAGAATGTCACGACATGTTTTGTTTGAAAAATGTATTGTTTTAGACTCTGTCTGTCTAAACCAACTACATTTAAGTAAACTCCTTAAAATCCAATTATCGTAAAAAAAGAACGGACACATTTGATGAAGACTTGTCTGCAAAAGACGAAGGCTATTGCATCGCTATTTTTGCGATATGATACAAACTCTGCATAAATAGCTAAGTCGATTTGTGGTGAATGCATCAGGGATGTATTTGGTTTCTAAGTGTTTAGGGGCCTCGTATATAAAAAGGAGTTGGTATTCTTTGAGTTTTATTTTATAAGTATTTATTACATTTTATTACTGCTCCGAGTACGCTCAACGTTATCTTAAATAATGCACTTCATACCAGAACGGGTCAGAAATCCATAGCGACATTAAACGAAGACGAACTCTTCAAAAGGAAACAGGTAAACGAGTTAATCGCGGGTCAACCTAGAAGTACAAGGTGAGATAATTGCACGGCACGATAATTGCAGCAAAATTGGTGAAGAATTGTTAGGGCTGAAACTATAAAATACAAATCCAAAAACCTTACATCGCGAGGTCAAGTATAGGAGCAGTGTATAAAATCGAGGGTTCACCCATTGTACAATGTAGGTACACCGAAATTCGAATCATCAGCGAGTACAAACCTGGGCCTTAGAGTTTTGTTTAAATATGTAATACAATAAAATTGATATTCATATATTTATTGCAATTTACTGAATGGAATCATATTCTTGCAGGGGTGGTTACGGTTGAAACATTTTTATAGTTTGGCGGCCAATCTAAGGCAACCAAACGAAAGCGCCCTTAGCAACCAAAACAAACAGAGGCCCTTGTTCTTATGTTCAAAAAAATCTTCATGTGTCTACACAATTCTTGCAAAATGTAATAAAGCGTTGCGGCTATCCGAATACCTAAAAAGAAAAAAAAAAACGAAATAAAATATAAAAAAAACGAGTCACAATCCCAACCAGTTACATTCTTCTTTTTTTATGCGGATGTTGCAGAAGTCATGCACAACTGCAAGACTGCAACTGGTATCGTCTCAAAAATAAATGTAAGAAAAAATGCATTTAACTTTCGCTTTCATTGGATGTTTGCTGTTGCTGCTAAGTTTAACGCAACGGGCATCTTCCACAATTATTGTACAAGCCATTAATGCCACAAAGATGTAACATTTTGTTTTTGCATTGTATCGATATCGATGAAATTCCAAGTACGCGGACAACGCCAACTTATGCCAGTGATGAGACATTATTTATTTATTATTTATATTCTTGTATATGTACATATGTATGTGGTCAAAATTAATAGCAGAAACCAAAAAATCGAGGATACGGCATGTGTTCAAGTAAGCTCCCTTCCAAAATCATACATAAAGCGATGACATCATAACATTCGATATTTGGTGTCACTTTTCTTTTGCAAGAAAATTGATAAGTCTGAGGAATTCTTGTACGGAATTCTGTTCGGTCATTTTTGTATAGATTATTAATTCTTGATCCTGACAAAATTTTCAATTTTTGTAAGGCCAAATAAATGTCACTATTTTAATTTTCTACCCAGGTTCGATAGTAAAACTTATTTCCTTTAAATAATAACGTCCACTTATTTACTTTAAAAAACACACACTTTATTTCACTTCAAATCTATTTTATTATTCTCCAATCACAATAGTATGCAATTTAAAATTCACTTCCGGATACACTTTTACTTCTTATTTTACGTTATCACATTCAATATTAAACTGTGTCTACTTGCTCGAAAACATCTCCTCATATAGGGAAGTAAATAGTCCTAGTCTTCACTAGTATCCACTGGAATATTCTAGTATATCTCCTTCTAGAAGTTTCCTTTCCAGTCGCTGACGGATGGAACATTGGAATTGATACTCAGCTGAATCACAAGATGGCGCTGTGAACGGTTGAAGGTTTGATGTTTAGTTTTCCCGAGAGATGGCGCTGCAAACAGTTAGATGATTTTCTCTTGTTTCAAATTCAAAGTAGTTGGGTAATTATTAAATCGTTACACTATATTCAAATATTCTTTTAGATGATCGGAACGAAACAAGACGGGACGATCGATAATAACACGGTTTCGGCTTTATTTAATGGATAAAAAGTGCACTACTTCGTGCAGGATGATTAATAATCCCCTAATAATAAATATAATATATATTTATATTATGTGTACATAATAATTATTAATACCCTAATTCGTCAAGGATAATTTGTGAAATTATTCTTGTGTATTATATAAGAATATTTATTGATGCTAGCTGCCGCTTCACTTTTGGTGAGGCTGAGGAAAATGTAGAACATAAGCGCTTATGATGAATGAACTTTAATATTCAAGTTTCGTTTCAGCAAATCGGCCTTAAAAGTGCTATTTCGGTATAATTAACAAGTGGGAAGGGAACATAATCCCGAAGGCTAGAAAACAAGATTCCCGAATTCCACTATCACGAATGCCCAAAATCACGGATATAAAATCCCGAATGCCAGACCCTAAAGTAACTACTACTAATACAAAGCCAAAAACAAATATAAACAATAAAAAAGTACATTTCAAAGGCTAGAATTCTGAATGGCCAAAAGAAGTACTAAACCATTCGGGATTTTGTCATTCGGGGTTATAGCATCCGGGATTGTAGCCATTTGGGATTTTGGTATTCGGAATTTCGTACCCATCCCTTGAAAAGTTCTCTCATTCTTCCCCATACAAACACAAATCAATACCGTATGGTCTGGAGATCTTGCAGGCCAGTGAACTAGTCCATTTCTCCCTATACAACGAATACCGTTCTCTTCATCAAGTCAATTCTTAATCTCTCACCAACAGTGTTGGCAAAATGATGAAGCTAGTTGAACCATTAGAATTTCCTCCAAGAGTTCTGATAAATCATTTCGCAAAACCTCCAGACAGTTTGTAGAATTCAGCCTGGGTGGTAGTTTTAAGAGGCCGATTAACTTGCTTGCAATTACACGTGTCCACATATTGAAATGATGACTGTCTCCTTTTGTGTGTCACCGTAGTCCATATTATGAAGATTGTGAACATTTATGATCCCATCTCTTTTAAATTAAGATTCGTCCCTTCAAAGAATTCAGCTAATGACCGTGTTGTCATCTCCGCTCTGCTCCAGCAACCAGTTAGAAAACAAACTTAATTCTCCTTTCCAAATCATTGGGAAGAAGGTTCTTGCACAGGTGTATGGTGCTATGGATAAATATTTTCTCACATATGTATGTGCATATGTTTGTCTGGAAACACTGAATTGCAAAACTAAGCGTGCGTGATGCTGATTAATGAATCAGTTGTAACTGCTTCCAGTATTCTTTCATCAGCCGAAATTTTCATAGATAGAACTCATAGATAGTTGATAGCAAATTATTACCTGTTTTTCGCAAAGACAGATGTCTTACCGCTGATGATCGAGGTGGAAGCATATTAATTGCTGTGAAAACCGACTTAGTAAAGGGTTTTCCAATAAGAGGTGTTATTTTGATATTCAAAGAAAAATGGAATTTTTTGAGATAAATGATCGGATGTTTATTTCATTATAAAGAGGAAGGTATGCCGTTAATAATGGAATACAACATCAGACAAATGGCCGCCACGACCACGCTTACAGGACCATATCCTTTTCATGAAATTTTCCATAACCAAATCGCAAAGTGGCTGCCCTATGTCCTCGATAGCCTCACGAATTCCATCTTTGAGGTCTTGAATCGACGCTGGGCTGTTGGCGTAGACCTTATCTTTCACGTGGCCCCAAAGGAAGAAGTCGCAAGGTGTTAAATCACAAGATCTCGGTGGCCAATTGTGATCACCTCTTCGAGAGATAACACGGTCCGGAAACTTTTCCCGTAAAAGATCGATGGTTTCATTGCTTGTGTGGCACGTATCGCCGTCTTGTTGAAAGTAAACGTTGTCCAGATCAATACCATCCAATTCCGGCCATAAAAAATCATTAATCATCTCTCGATAGCGCAATCCATTGACCGTAACTGTTGCTCCAGCCTCATTTTCGAAAAAGTAAGGTCCAATGACCCCGCCGGACCATAAACCGCACCAAACAGTCACGCGTTGAGGATGGAGAGGCTTTTCAACAATAACTCTTGGGTTTTCCGAGCCCCAGATGTGACAGTTTTGCTTGTTGACGTAAGCTCCGAGGTGGAAATGGGCCTCATCAGTCAAGATGATTTTTCGATGAAATTCCGGATCATTTTCATGCATTTCAAGGACCCAATCAGCAAATACACGACGTTGTTGATGATCAGCCGGCTTAAGTTCTTGTGTTAACTGAACTTTATAAGCCTTAAGACCCAAGTCTTTATGCAAAATACGGTGTAATGACGTTTGTGGAATGCCTAATTCCAAAGAACGACGAGGAATGGACAAACCTGGGTTTTCTTCAACACTTTGGGCTACAACAGCAATATTCTCAGTTGTTCTTGAGCGACGTGCACGGGTTTTATTCTTCACATCACTAACTTGTCCCAACAGCTCGAATTTGTCCACCAATTTCTGTATTGCGGTCCGACAAGGTGCTTCACGACGACCCAAAAATGTTTTAGTTTTACGAACCGTCTCTGCCAAATTTTCACCATTTGTATAGTGAATTTTAATAATTTCAATGCGTTGTTGAAGCCTGTATCGTTCCATTTTTATTAATGGCGTAGTTTCTACTTGTCAAATGTCAAAAAATGACAGCTTCAAAAGTGACAGCTACCGAAATAGCGGGCTATTCAAAATAACACCTCTTATTGGAAAACCCTTTATGTAAAGATATAATAATACTGCCATGTAACGATATTGAAAAGTTGTGTGTGTTATTAATGTTAAAAATTGGTTTGATATTGATTGGAAATTAATTTTTATAGCTAGTTTAGTTATGTATCTCCAAGAAGTTAGTTGCCTTTTTATGACAAACATATACAGAACTTATATTGAATTCATTAACAAATATTATGTCAAAGATTTTGAAACAATTTGTAGATAAACCTATTAGATGATTTTAATTTGAGCAATGCAAATTGGTTTCGGTAAGATGAAGGTAAAATGGTTATAAATAAATACCAGCTAATATTATGAGAGATTATGAATATGCTTTTATTGACTATGTTTGTGCCTTAAACTTACATCAAATGAATGATATTTACTATCTTTTAAATAGATTTATTAGACTTTGTATTTGTTCGTGCAAGAGATGTTAAAGTCAAGGTATTAAAGGATCCTTTTCCTTTGTTAAACAATTCTGTTCATCATGAACAAATTGAGTTAAAATCTGAATTTTATAATTGTTCACGTAGGTACGTGAATAAGAATCTGTACTTAAAATTAATTATGCAAAAACAAATTTAATGCATGGCTAAGTACCATTGATTGGTAAATAAGACTTAATAATAAAAGTGTACCCTTTAGAAATAATGAGATTGAGCTACACAATCTGCTTGTGAAGTTTTTGCTCAGTTTTTTGAGTCGGTCTATTCGAAATGTTAATTTTAACCAAGAAACTACATATATGTAATACACCAGAAGACATTATGTCAGCAATTTCACACATTAAGCTAAATACAGTTCCTGGTACTAGACAAGGAGAGCCGCACTTCAACCCGCTATACAATCTTCAAAGCTGGGCCTGCAGAGGTCTCAGTAAACTTTCTGCAATTCCAAAACAATTTGTAAGCATAGTTAAATAGATAAGCTTGAATTCTTTGTAGAACAACATATTTCTGATTTGTAGCAGGGATGATGGATGGATGATTTGTGAGTGGAAGGTCCTCGTCAATAAATCTTTTATATTTTTCTTCCTCTTCAATTCACTTAATGAAAAAAGGAAAACAAATTGTTGTCATTTACACTGACTTCAGTAAAGCTTAGTATTCAGTTAATCATAATATACTTATTGAAAAATTTAAATGCTTTGGATTTCATTCAAATGATTCAATGAATTGAATTGTTTTTGATAAACCAAGTTTAAATAGAAAAACTCGGTAGTTCCTTCTCTATAACACTCCACTGTACATCTGGAGTGCCTCGGAGCAGTCATCTGGGACCGCTGCTTTTTATTATTTTTTAAATGATATAACATCTATTTCTAACTTGCAGAAGTTCTTCTTTATGTAGATGATTTAAAAATGTTCTGAAGCATATCAAACACCAACGATTGCCATTGCTGTATCATGCAGAAAGATTTAGAAATGATATTACTGGTGTAAACAAATCATCTTCTACTCAACATAAAAAAAAGGAAACGTTGTCTCCTTTTATAAATACTCTGTGGCTCGTTTAGTTTTTCAATTGGTTCCGTACTTCTAAAAGGTTGGAATAGAACTTTATCCTTCAGTGATCATGTTGATTATTTTAAGGGCCGATGTTGATTTTGAATAAAACTCAAATTATTTAGCAAATTACTGTCATATCTTTTTATTATAATAATATTGGTATGGTTCAATTATGTATGGAACAAAACATCGGCCAAATGGCCGCCGCGACCTCGGCGGCACACCTCCATCCGATGGTCCAAATTTTCGATGACGCTGAGGCATAATTGAGGTTCTATACCGTTAATGTGCCGAATTATCTCATCCTTTAGCTCTTGAATTGTTGCTGGCTTATCAACGTACACTTCGTCTTCGACTAACTTTTCTCTAAGTCGGTTGTAGATAATTTCCTAAAATGTCTAAGATTTGTGCAAAATGCAATCTTGTTATAAAACGCTCCAAAAATTCAGAATTCGCCGAGTGCGGTTATTACTGCGGTCGCCACTTTCATAAAAACTGTGTTGAATTGTCCGACGATAATTATAAATCTCTAATAAATCATAATTTATTTTGGAAATGCAACTCTTGTGTGAATATAAACCTTTCTACCTTCATAAATAATTTCCATGAGCTCTCCCTAAGTGTTTGTGAGATTAAAAATGATTTAAGTGCACTCAAATCATTATTTACAAATAACTCTCCCCCTCGAAAAACTGCCAAGAAAAATCATAAAAGCGCAGAGAGATGCTCTGACTCATCTTCTCTCAATTTATGTACTCCTCTTGATTCCCAAAAAAGTGTTCTACCCTCTACCTCCGCTGGCGTACCTATGGACTTTGAGCCAGACCATAATTTATCAAAAAAATCATCATTATCATCGCAACTTATTCCTGTTTTGCCAAAACAAGCTAACGTTGACTCCGAACTCCAATTTATTGACAATAGCTCCCAATGGAATCCAGTTAATTCGAATAAAAAGTCATCAAATACAAAAAAAATAATTGGAACTGACTCTTCGGCTTCTCTTGGTGCACTACCAGAATATAAGTGGCTTCACTTGTCTAAGTTTCACAAAGACACAAAACCCGATGATATTATCAATCACATATCTCAAAAAACAAATATTCCATCCAACAAATTTAAATGCTATGCGCTAATTAAAAAAGAAGCTGATATTACGAAACTTAAGTTTATTACGTTTAAACTAAGCGTTCCAGCTTGTAAATATTCTGTAATTATGGATCCTTCAGTATGGCCATGCTTTGTCCAAATAAAAAAATTTGTCTCTCGAGAGAGTAATAAAAATGAAAAAGTACCCGAAACAAAAACAACTACATCTCAGTGTACGGGAACATCATCACCACCACCGTCTGCAACATCACCATCACAGCCACCAGCACCGCTTCCACCATTAACACCTACTGCAGCCCAACAACTATTACCACAGCCGCCTCTCAATTGACAGTCAAAATCATCTTTTCATTTTTCTCCTTCACCCTCCAATCTGCGTCCGCACAACGGTACGGTACTATTGGCCACCGAAAATTGATAGCCGGACACTTCACCACCGCCGATTCAGTGTTGGATATTTAAGTGCTCAATATTTGAGTGCCGCCCGTTTAGGTGTCAGATTTTTCGTGGCTGGATATTTCATTTTCGTATTGGCAAAGTAGGGTAGTTTTTGGTTGGAGTGGTTAATTCACAATAAGAATTCATTTATATTTTGTTGAATAACAAAAATAACAAATCGTGTCTTTTTTTCGGCTTATTAATTAATCATTTGCTTTTTATTTAGGAAATTGTGCAAAACAGAAACTTTTGCAAAAAACTGACAAATTAAAAATAAATGATCGAAAGTATTATAAAATCATTTAATAACACTATTTTTACTGGTGGGAGGCAAATTTTTTTATTTTTTAAACGCACTAAATAATAGCAAATTGATCTTTATGAAAATTGCAACATATAGGTACAGAAATTCGGTTGTTTAGCAAGACTTCACTTTAAATTGCAATGCATAAAATTATCTTAAGTTATAATAAGCAATTTCAAAAGATAAGAAACTATTCTTTTTTAAAATTGAATTATTATATATAACACAAAATTAAAAGAGACAGTAAACCAAACGAGATCCAGGGAAAGTAAATTAATGCATAGTTTTTGGTTATTGTCTAGAAAACGAAAAAACGTAACAAAATTAATGAATTTTCATATAATTTTTTTATTATCTATATATATATAAGAATAAAGTAAAAATTGTCCTTTGTACAAGTTCCAGACCCACCTCCCGGACTTTTGTCCCGGTTCCAGAAACACTTCCACATCCAGAACCTTTGTCCCAGATCCTGAATCTCCGTCCCAGTTACAATATATCCAATTGTTTGGTAATATTATCAACTTTTTCCTACCAATTCATCTTTTTGTTCTTTTTTTATTTTAAATAGAAACTAGTTGTTTTTACGTTTTTTCGTAAATGCAATTTCGTTTACCCCGGCCACCACATACGTCCATCGCCTACGTGCTTAAAAATCGCAAAAAGAAATTGCATCGTTTAAGAGCAGTCTTGGCAAAAAATCTCTGTCCTATTGTGACTAACCACATTTTTTTCCCAAAAGAAACAGAATAATGAACACTGCATACCTATCTGCAGGTAGCGTTTAAAAGTCTAGTGTTGAAAGAACGACCGTGAACTACCCAATGGCGAAACCGCTGTAACGAAAATTCCAAGCACTAAAAGTCTGGTTGTGAAAATCTGGTGGTGAAGTGTCCAACGGTGAAAGTTCGGCACTGAATAGTCCTGCTTCGTCCGCACAATGCTAATCAAAATCGCAATGATCTCTTCGGTTACTACCAAAATATCGGAGGCATGCGCACAAAATTGCAACAGTTGTTCTTGTCTTTGTCTTCCAGTCAGTATGATTTCATTGCACTGACCGAAACCTGGCTAACGAATAATCATCACAATGCTGAAATATGCAACAATCATTATTATTCTCTATTTCGCAAAGATCGATGTTCTCAAACAACTGGAATTAAAAGAGAGGGGAGGTGTGATGCTTGCCGTTCGCATCTCGTTCTCATGCGTTGAATTGGTTTTACCGTCTTCTGCTACTTCTTGTCCTTATGACATTGATCAAATCATAGTCAAAATCATTATTGAGAATAGATATGGATTATTTGTTGTTGTAAGTTATGTATATTCCACCAAGAAGCTCATTAGAACTTTATAAAATTCATGTAAACAATTGTCAATTTTATTTATCGAAACTTAAAAATGGGCGAGTTCAACCACAAAATCTGAAAATTCAGATCTGAATTTTTGTCATTGAACGCGAAACAAATCTGAAAATGTCAGTCGTATGTCATATTTTTTCTTCTGTCAAAACATTGCATTCACTTTTTGTGTTTACATTTGAAGCGAGTTAAATAGAACTTTTATTAAAGATTTGATTTTTTTGAAAAATTAAAAATTCAGCATGAGTGACTCTGAAGATGAAATTATGTGTAAGTTACCAGACAAACATTCGTTTGATTATTTAAATTAATGTTACCACTGTAACTTATAATTTTAAAAACAGTTCAAGCTGCCATTTTAACAATTAATCATTTATTGGGTCCTTCGAATCTTGTTGAGGATCCTGCAATGTTTGGGCTACTAAATGAAGCTGGTAGAAATCAAAACTTCTACGAAGAAATAGTTCCTCAATATTCGGATGAAGAATTCCGTCAACATTTTCGTATGAGTCGCGAATGCTTTGATGTAAGTAATTATTTGCCTTACCCAAATGTGTTAATCAAAATCAACTGAAGACTGAACCTCTTTTTAGGATTTGCTATTTAAATTACAAAATATGTGTGTACAAAACATACGTAAAAAACTTTTGTTTACAATATGGATGCTGAGTAAGCTGGAAAGTTTTTTATCAGCAGGTGATAGATTTAACTTCGCAAAGAGCTCAGCGCATTTTGCTTTTTGTGAAGTACTTCAAATTATGAACAGCCTTGCTCCAGATTATATTAAATGGCCTCCAATAGAATCATATGAAAATATTGCAGAAGTAAGTAGTACAAATTGTTACTCAGATCTTGTATGATAAAAATCATAAGTAGGTGGAAATGGCAACAGAAACTCTTTCCTATATCATTGTATTCCTTCTTAATAGTGCCGTTTTAAAGGCAAATTTGTGTAGTTAAAATTATATAATATACATACCATATACAATTTTTTAGTGCTTTAAACAAAAAACGGGTGGAAAGATATCTGGGGTTATTGGTGCGATTGATGGATGTCATATTCAGATCAAACAACCTATCGGAAATCCGATTGATTATTTTAATAGAAAGAACACCCATTCTATTATACTTCAAGGTATCTCGAAACTTTGTATGTACAAAATTATTTATTCTGTGATGGTCATGATCTTCTAAAACAAAAAATAGATATTTCAATCCGGCTGAAGTAAAATATATTCAGCATCGTCTCTTAATCTTACTTTTGTGTTAACTGAAAAATAAAATGAATACCTATCTTTCTTTAATTTTTAGGTGTTTGTGATCACAGGGCAGTCTTTATAGACATTTATGTTGGCGCACCAGGGCGACTGCATGATGCCCGAGTATTTAGAAATAGTACTCTTTTTGAAAATATAGATGAAATTATCCCTGACGATTTTCACCTTTTGGGCGATGCCGCTTACCCTCTTTTGAAAAACTTGCAAACTCCTATTCGAGACAACGGCCATTTAACTGCCACTCAAAAGCGTTTTAACACCAGTCTGAGCAGTGGAAGAGTGGTCATCGAAAGAGCATTTGGATTGCTGAAAGGAAGATTTCGCCGTCTAAAATATATAGACACGGAAACTCCGGAAATGGCTGTAAAAATTGTGGTTGCGATTGTGATTTTACACAACCACATAATATTATTTAAAGAGGACCCACATATTAATGACTTTTTGGAAGATGATGTAGGTTTCCAGCCACAAGAAGACAGAGTCGGTGAATCTCATCCTAATACGAATGAAGAAGGTTCAACCAGTGTAACTGGGCAACTAAAAAGAAGGCGTTTACTTTCGTTTTTTAATATATAAATTTAAATAAATAAAACCAAATGTTTCTATTTTCAAAAATTTGAAAATTATTGGTATTTTATTATTCATACTTGTACTTTTTCAGAAAACAAACAAAAAACTTTAACAAAACTTCATAAATTCTTTATGTATACATGTATGTACATAACTATTTATTAAAATCAAACTTTTTTTAATTCAAAAAATAAAGTTTTAATACAAGCAAATAAAAAAGTTGTATTTACTTACTACTTGGTTTAAAGCACCAATTTTCAGACAACGAATCTTGGGTGTCGGTGTATAACTAAAATGTAAGTATGAGGGTTTGTAGGTACATATGTAATGATTATGCAGGATTTTGTCTCCGCATTTGATAGCGAAAAAATCAATTATTTTATCGAACTTCCCAGACTATATGCTGAGAAAATAACGTGCCACACATTTATATTCCATAATAATGGCAAACCATGATACTTTCATTTTGGTTATACATTGACTCCCAAAATTTGCTGTCGGGTCTCAGGCTATAAATAAAAAAATCACAAAAAAAAACAGTCCTAGTGATTTAAGTTTAAAGGCAAAGTACTTTTGTAATACTTTGCTGTCATTTTCTGTAAAGTTGTTGGTATTGTTCATAAGGTAAGGTTGCTCAATATTTTGGTTGCTTTGAAATTAATGTCCTTACACACAATACTTGTGTTCACACCGATCGAGACTCCGATACCAAAAATCACAAGTGTTGTGTCTATGGGCCGCATAAGGTACAAGTAAATACTTTAGAATCGCATACCTTAAAAAGTTTACAGAAAATGACAGCAAAGAATTAAAATTAAGTGGACCAGTTATTAATTTTTATCTATTTGAGAGTCCATTATGTTTAAGAGTCCATTATGTTTAAGAGTGAATAGACGTGTATTTTTGTCTTGTCCGGCAAACCTTGCATTTTTTCTTATTTAACACTTGTATAAGTTTATATTATGACTTATACTACAGCTGTCATACAAAACACCATGTGCTCGGGGTAGGCTTCCTAGTCGGCGAAAAAATGAAGTCTGCCATCATCGGCTTTAACGCTATAAGCGAAAGGCTATGCACCCTTCGCGTGCGAGGCAAATTTAAGAACATCAGCCTCATTAACCTTCACGGACCTACGGAGGAGTCCTCAGACGAAGAAAAAGAGACTTACTACGAACAAGTCGAGAGGGCCCTCAATGCCTGTCCAAGGTATGACGTAAAAATCATCCTTGGGGATTTGAATGCAAAAATAGGTCGGGAGCCGGTATTCAGGCATTACGCAGGCACCCATAGTTTGCATGAGAACACTAATGACAATGGACTTCGAGTCTTAGAATTGGCAGCATCGAAAAACATGGTCGTTGCGAGTACCAGGTTCCCGCGTAAAGATATCTACAAAGCCACCTGGGTATCACCTGATGGAGTCACTCGTAACCAAATTGACCACGTGTTGATAGACCGTCGCCACTACTCGAACTTGATGACGGTACGAACGTACCGAGGTGCCAATATCGACTCGGATCACTATCTTGTTGGTATGGTTTTCCGAGGGCGGATTGCCTTGCGAAGACGTATTGCATCCGCCGATCAGGTTCGAATCAACACGGCTGCTCTGCGCAATGAAAACACCAGTAACACCTTTGGTAATGCGTTAGGACTCGCCCTAGAACTGGGTAGAGTAAGTCCTGGAGCCAGTATGCTGGGCGTAGATGAGAAGTGGACACGCCTTAAGAATACTGTCATTAGTACTGCCAACTCCATCTTAGGCAGCAGTCGTAGAAATCGGAACGACTGGTTTGGTGATGAATGCAAGCTAGCGACTGAACGTAAGAATGTTGCGTACCGAGCAATGCAACAATCTCATAGAACGCGGGCACGCGAAGACGAATATAAAGAGCTCAGAAGAATTGAAAAACGGCTTCACAGACAGAAAAAATCAGCCTGGGAGAAGAACATACCGCCTATAAGATACTCTCCCCTATCCTACAAAACCGGATAACCCCATACGCTAAAACCATCATCGGACAATATCAGTGTGGTTTCATTCCAGGCAAATCAACAACTGATCAGATCTTTACCCTTAGGCAGGCGATGGAAAAATGTCTAGAATTTAACATCCCAACATACCACCTGTTTATAGACTTTAAGGCCGCCTACGATAGCATAGCCAGGGTAGAACTTTACAAAGCCATGAGAGAATTCGGCATCCCAAATAAATTGACACGACTATGTAGGTTGACCATGACCAACGTAACAAGCCAAGTAAAAATAGCCGGATTGCTATCCAAACCAATCAACATCTTTAATGGACTCCGACAAGGGGATGGTTTGGCCTGCCTCCTCTTCAACCTGGCGTTGGAGAAAGCAATCCGTGACTCTGGCACGGCAACAAGAGGGACCATCGTCAACAGGTCCAGCCAGATACTGGCTTACGCAGACGACATCGACATCATCGGAAGAACCGAGCAAGCTGTACATGATTCCTTCATCCAGATCGAGCAGGCGGCACAAAATCTGGGGCTGCACATTAGTGAAGGTAAAACAAAGTACATGGTGGCGTCGAATGCGAGAGGAACAGTTGGTCAAACAATCAAGGTAGCGGAGCACGAATTTGAAGTGGTGCAATCCTTTAAATACCTTGGGTCAATAGTAGCAGCCGATAACAATATAGAAGAAGAAATACGCGGGCGGCTTCTCAAATCCAACAGAGCCTACTATAGTCTGTCAAAGCTCTTCAAATCCAGAAATCTCACCATAACTTCAAAACTGCTGCTGTACAGGACCATGGTCCTGCCAGTACTCACATATGGATCCGAGACTTGGGTGCTTAGCAAAAGGCACTCCGACCTCTTAGCCGCGTTCGAGAGAAAAGTCTTAAGGAGAATTGTTGGCCCCATATGTGAGGAAGGACGATTCCGGAGACGGTACAATCATGAATTGTATGCAATCTACCTTGAAGTAGATATCGTGACAAAAATTAAGCTCGGTAGACTCCGGTGGGCAGGGCACCTAGCTCGCATGAGCGAAGAGGAACCTGCTCGGAAAGTTCTTTGTGGTAGATTCTATGGTAGACGACAGCGTGGTAGACCATGCTTGCGCTGGAGAGATGGCGTAGACCAGGACGCCCGGAGCCTTGGGGTGCGCAACTGGATGGCGGCGGCTCGAGACCGGGATGGGTGGAGAGACTTGTTGAAGGAGGCCAGGACCGGACCCCGGTTGTCGAGCCGACGATGATGATGATAAGTTTATATAGTGCTCCAGTAAACAATTGTGTGTGAAAAGGACTGAACTTTTATATTTTCCGTTTAAACACTAAAACAATAAAGACACCAAATTTACTTAAACATTGTGAACAATATAAATTTCTAAAATTGAAGTTTTTTTTTTTTTTGGTTATATCACACAAAGGCGCTATATATATAAACCTTGCACTTTCTGCACAGTGTTTTTTTTTTCTCACTCTCATTTACTGATTTCTCTTATCGATACACAAAAATGGTTGGAGGTAATAAGCCCAAAGATCTTACAACAAAGACGAAGCCACCCGTCACGCCGCTCTCCTCAGGAGCTACTAGAGTTACTAGGACTGGTTCCAGTTCCAGTACATCATCAACATCAACAACAACTACTGCACTTGAGATTGAGGATCGACTTAGTAAGCTCTCCGATGATATTTTGACCCGTCTCACCACAACAACAATCTCCCAACCAAAATTTGAGGAAAGACTAGTTAAGCTCACAGATGAAATTGTTGGCCGACTAACAACAGAAATGATGGATCTCCGAAATGTTTTTTCAAAGCGCATTGAACTCATAGAACACAAAATTGAATCGCATGTAAAGGAAGTCGACGACTCGCTTTGTAAATTGCGAGAGAGAGTGATTAAAATCGAATCTCGCTCCATTCCAATTCCAACAGATGTGTTCAAAAAAGAAGTAGCTGAATTAAAACTTAAATTTGATGCCTTAGAAAGGAAAGATCTTGCAACTGATGCTATTCTCTTTGGTATTCCGCAATTGCCCGGAGAAAGTGTGAAGATGATCTTTGAGAAAATATGTGCCACCATAAACTGTTCCATTCCTTCAATGAAAGCTGTTTTTCGATCTCGAGGCGAAAATAGAAATAAGAGCAAAGCCAACGATGCTCCCATAATATTAAAATTTAACACTCCAAGAGAGAGAAATTCAGTTTTTAGATCACAAGCTGATTACCGTACTGCTACCAAACGTAAGCTGTGTCTGCAAGATGCTGGCTTCTCTTCGGAAAACTACAATCGACCCATTTACATACACGAAAGCCTAACGCAGAAGAATCGATCTCTTCTCCAACGTGCCATCAATTTAAAGCGGCACCATCCACAACAATTTTTTTCTGTTTTCACACGCTCTGGTGTTGTGCTTTTAAAGGAGAGTGAAATTGGAAAACCTATACTTATACAAAATGACGATTCCCTGAGTAAAATTGCTGCGAGATGTCAAAACCCTAATGCAACAGAAGAAACTACAAACAATGATTAATGCATGTACTTTTATGTCAAATTATATTTTATCTTTATTATCATTCTCTTTATTCTCTCTTTTTTCTATTTCTTATCTATCCTTTTTTTATTTTTATTTTTATGTATTGCCTTTGCCAACAATGTTAAATAATAATGTAAGCTGTTCTTTGATAAAGAGGAAACATTTTCGCTTTAATTGCATGTCGCTCGTCTCTCTTCTGATTTTTACAGGGCGAAATGGTTCGAAGTGATAATAATGTGAATTTCATAGACCGCGGTAATATAGGAATGTTGCGTACTATGCTCGGAGTTTTCTGCTCCCAGAAGGAAGGTATCAAAATATGTCACATAAATGCTCAGAGTCTACCGCCAAAGATTGATCAATTTCGTGACATTTTTTCTCAATCTAAAATAGATGTAATTTGTGTATCCGAAACCTGGTTTCTTTCAGAAGCCAGTGAAGATGATATGCGGATTAAGTTAAGTGGGTACAATGTTTTTCGTTTGGATAGATGTGACCGTGTGGGTGGAGGTGTTGCCATTTATGTCAAGAAAGGTTTGTTTTGCAAAAAGAAATGGTTTTCATCTTCTGTTTCTACGATAAATTACGTTTTTGTTGAAATAATATGTGGTGATAAAAGTCTTATTGTGGGTACTGTGTACAGGCCCAATAAAAACATAGATTTAACACCTTTTTATGCTGATTTGGAAGATATTTCTACTCGATCCCCAAATATAATTATATGTGGTGATTTCAACAGCAATCTTTTGATTGAAAGACATTTGAGTGATAGCATGAATTCGTTTGGTTTTCATTCTGTCAACTCCACTATTCCAACTTATCATTCGTCGAGTACTAGTACCTTGTTGGACGTATTTTTTACAAACCACACACATAGTTTACGATTTTATGACCAATTATCGGCTCCAGCTTTTTCGAAGCATGACTTAATTTTTCTAATTTACGACTTCAACACTACTTTTTCACCACCTCCATCCTTCGAGTATAGGGATTTTAATAATATTGACAGAAATGAACTTGAACAGCATATTTATTCTATTCCTTGGGACATTATATACAGAATACAATCACCTAACGATAAAGTTGAATTTCTTAATAATAATTTAAATTTGCTTATTGAATCACACATACCAATGAAAAGAAGCACCATAAACAGCAATGCAAAATCCTGGTTTACTAGAAACATTAGATTACTGATAGAAAAGCGTGACCAAGCATACCACCGATGGAAGCGTTTTCGAATCGTGGAACTATACGAAGTATATAGGTCATTACGTAATAATGTTGTTCGTGAGATAAAAGCAGCTAAAATTCAATATTTTTCAAATCGACTCAAAACAAATTTAAACGGACGTGTACTATGGAAAAATCTTCGTTCTTTAGGTATAGGTAAATCAAAGTCTATAGATTGTTGTGATCTTGATGGTAACGATCTGAATAGTAAATTTATAAATACTCCTTCTACAACACCGTCAAGCAGTTACACGATTGATTCAATTGTTTTTCCTGGTCAGAATAACGCTGATGATCTTTTCAATATTTCAATTCACGAAGATGAAGGCATGTTTAATTTTTCCGGAATAAATGATCTCGATGTGGTTGAGGCTGTCATTTCTGTAAAATCCAATGCTGTCGGGGTGGATGGCATTCATCCAGTGTTTATAAAAGCGATTTTGCCCACAATTTTGCCTTATATAACACATATTTTTAATTCGATACTTACTACAGGGCTATATCCGTGCCAATGGAAATTGGCTAAGATTATCCCTATACCTAAAAACCCTGATTACACTGAGTTTAGGCCAATATCTATACTGCCTTTCCTTTCGAAAGTGTACGAACGAATTTTACAAAAACAAATCAATGAATACTTAAATCATAATGAGTTGATAACCCAACTACAATCTGGGTTTCGTGCAAAGCACAGCTGTACTACAGCTCTAATTAAAGTAATTGATGATATACGTATTGGTCTTGATAATGATGATGTAAGTTTTTTGGTACTACTCGACTTCTCAAAAGCTTTTGATATGGTCGATCATACCCTTCTATGTAACAAACTGCGAAGGTCTTTTAATTTTTCCGAATTATCAACTAAGTTAATTTTTAATTACTTAAATGGAATAAAACAGGCGGTGTACGTAAGAAACACGTTGTCAAATTTTCTACCGGTTCGTAAAGGTGTTCCGCAAGGATCAATTTTAGGGCCACTTTTGTTCTCGATATATATAAATGAGATTCCTAATGTTGTTCAAAACTCAATGATGCACATTTATGCTGATGATGTATCACTGCCCAGTTGCTTGACTTCATTTAAAGGAGCTTTTGGAATTGGCGACGAGCTACGCGTTTGATGTGATGTGATGGAGACTTTGTCTATTTTTTGCATTTGACTGGAAGAAGTTGGTAAACTGGTGGTAGGAACTTTCGATAAAGTTGTTTTAATTATTGACGTTGAGTTTTTTTGGCCATTATTGAATTTGATAGCTGATGGTAATTTCAAGTCTGATGAACTGGCGGTGGTTTTCTTGGGCCTTTTTGACGAGTCAAATGTTGGACAGTCATGGACCTGCGCCTCCTTCTCAAAAATCTCAGCCATCATATCAAAATAGGACCATGATATGCGGCCCCTGCCAGTTGAGGTTTTTTTATTGTTATCAACGATTGAATGATAATACTGTTTTAAGTTGGCTAGCTTTTTTCCAGGGCAGACGCATGAAAACTATACCCTTTTACTTTGAGCGCTTCGCCAATATCAACAAATATTGTGCGTCGCTTTACCTTCGGATTCCTCAATAGTTCTTTTTTTGTCAAGCATTCTTCTAAAAAAAGAAGAATTGTTTTGTGTGACCAGGATGTTTGAGACGATTCAGTTTCTGCAAAAAAAGTTTAATAAGGCATTCAGAACAATACTTTTCATTAGGAAAATAAAATAATCAAAAAGATAAGAATTAAATTCACATTAATAAATATGTACTTGTACCAAATTGTTCTTAAAAATATTTAAGAAAAATATTTTATTTAAAAACCGTATTACCGATTTCCTATTTTTTTTCTCGCAAGTTCAGATTTTTTAACGAAATAAAATGAAAATGATGTTCATCGCTATGGTGTCAAAACAATTGGGAATACGTTAAATCAATTTATTTCTATAATTATACTGCATGCATAAATGTACAACAAAGTTTCTAAACAATTAACTAGAAAGAGAAAAGAAACAATAACTGCATCCATTCTGTTGTTATCTGAGAATGAATATTGTGTAATGTTCTCGTTTTTTCTTTTTTGTGAGTTCCATTTTGTGAATTTATGTGCTCAAATTTGTGTTGTTGAATTTAGGTGGAATGAATATATTCATTACATTCCGATCCTTTGGATAACATTCTAGTCCTTTGAATTATAATCCAATTTATTAAATTCTAATCCTTTTATTGTTACAAGTAATAATTTTAATACAAAATTAATAGAATTTAATATAAATTGTTACAAAAAATGTTGTATGCTTACGTTCCGTATATGTAAATTTAAACCAGAAGTTAATACTATTTTGTATTGAATTGATAATATTTACCTTTGTAAATACAGACTTTATTAAAATTCAAAATTGTTGTATTACTTTTAGTGAATTATTGTTTTAATGATGCTTTTTATGAGTCATTTTCATGAAAATATCTTATGAAATTGTATCAATTTAGAATTGGTTTCATTTCTGGTTTACAAAAAACCGTGCCGTATATTTAAACCAATACTTGTTTTGTTTTGAAAATATTTCTTTTATTGAATACGGGTTGGAATAATATTCAAAATCAACAGCATAACTTTTGGGAAATTTAATTTCAAGTAATCCTGTCACTTATGTTTTTTATGAGCTTTGTCTTGAAATATAGTATCGATGTGTTGTATTTTGTTCTTTTATTACTTTTTTCAATATGCAATACAAAATGTATTGAGAAAATGTGTAATATTTTGGGAAATATTAAATCTAATACTGCTTGCATTGAAAATATGATGTAATATACTTTAGTACGACTGAAAATTAGTCCAAGATTTTTAAACGTGCGGTTGTCGACAACCCATATGGTTTTGTATACGGCCAACCAAAAGAAAACATTTTGTTTACTAAATATGTTTCGTTTTCGTCGGCTGGAACTCTGTTTATAGAAACAAATTTCGTTATTGTTAGTTTTCCACTGGCATTTTAACTATGTGGAAATTCTCAACACACACCAAACGGAAAAGAAAAGTGAAACTATTTTGTTGGCTTCATTGTGTTGTCAGTTGGTGTGTATTAAAACAAAACTCATTTTGTGGTCGTATGAAACGAAACCGTGAAGTCTCAACTCTCAAGGATTACAATGGAATGTAGCTGCAGCTAAAAGAATCACTATATCACAAAATATTATTAAAATCGTTCCGTCATGTAGGAAACAACGTCTACAATGATGTAGCGTGGCTAGCTTTCATTTTAAACAGAACATTGTTGAACGATAAATATTATGTTATCTCAAATGAAGCCTGTACTTAAAGTTGAATTAAATTTAGCTGCTGCTACTGCGCTGTATACTATTTATATTTTCGTACCTTTCAACTTGCTGCAGCTTCAGCTATCCCATTGTGTTCATGCAGTTTTCACTTTGTTTTTTTTTTTAGCATCGGGTGGCGATGGTGGTGCTTGACTAATCACTAGACGTGTGTGTTCGATACCCACTTTATGAAGCATTCTTTGCCATATACCTCCAGTTTCTACACAAGCAACAAGCACATAAATAATACGAAAATTCTTACCATTATACGACGCCTCACAATTCCCAAGTTAGATTTCGTTCCCTTCGTTTCCTTGACAAAGGTGAGCCATGTTTGCAGCGCCTGAAAATGATTAATTTTTACAATTATTAGTACATTGATTTTAATATTATCTTATTACTTTTTACCTGCAGTATTTTCATTTTGTTTATTCACAATGCTTTGCAAATACTTTTTGCGATACTCGGGGTCTAAAATATGATCAAAAAATAGTTTAGTTTTTCACAAACAAAAGTTAAAATATGCTTACCATTCATTACGGAAAAATATATTTCGTCGGGCTCCTCCAACGTCACCTGCATCCCGTTCACCAACAAACTAAATATTCGCATGTTTTTTAGTAATTCTTATTGAAAATTTATATTCTCGGGCAGGAGGTAACAGCGAACAGCGAACAGCGAAAAACTTGTGTAAAGTACAGCTTTTTTCAGCATTTTTGGCATTTCCCCCACCACAAACCACTTTCATCTGAATTTTCAGATAAGAATTTTTGGCTAAAAATTCAGATGAAACGTAACCAAACGTAATTAAAAGTCACTAAAAGTCATCTAACTTTTTATGACAGCTGGCCAATCAGAAGCTCCAAAAATTCAGAAATCTGAAAATTCAGATGTAAAACGTAATGCATTGAACGCGCCCAATAATGAACACATAATTATTGTAGGAGATTTTAATTTAACTAATGTAGAATGGGTTTTTGATCCCGAAGAGCTTCAACTTTTATCATTTAATGTGCATACTGATTATGAAATCGAATTAATTGATTCGTTTGCAAGTTTTGACTTAATTCAAACCAATTGCTGTAAGAATAACTATAATCGTATACTTGATCTGGTTTTTGTTGACAGAGAATTGACTGTATCGGTTGATAAATCACTGTGTCCTATTTTCCCTAACTCTGTACACCATAATGCTTTAGATATTAGTTTTTCGTTTTATGATTATTTCAGATCTATGAATTGTAATAAATTTAAGTTTAATTACTCGAAAGCTAATTTCGATGGCATTGCGAGTTATATGTCGAGAATTCCGTGGCGTTTAAATTTTAGTTCTCGCAATTTATTGCAATTTTATAATTTGTTTATAGATAATCTAAAAGAGGCAATTAATGTAAATGTACCTAAAGTCAAAGTTAATAATAACTCAAATCCTCCATGGTTTACCAAGAGGCTTAGTAATTTGAAAAATAAAAAAAACAAGGCTTACAAACGGACACGTTATTCCGCAAATAATGTTGCTTTGATGAATATTTACATCCAGTTAGAGCGTGAGTTCGATGTTCTAAACAAATTTCTTTTTAAAAATTATATTTTGTCAATTGAATCCAACCTAAAAAAAAATAGTAAGTGTTTCTGGTCGTTTATCAAAAATAAAAAACTATCGAATGGTATTCCCAGCAGTATGCAATACCTTGGTTCAACATTTTCTGATTTACCAACTATATGTAATCTGTTTGGTGATTATTTTAAATCTAATTATACAACTTCTGATGACGTGCTGTCAATAAGAGCAGAATTGTTTCCTCATGATTGTAAGGTGGACATTGGTCAGTTGGAGGTTGGTATTACTGAGGTCGAAGAAGATCTTTTGAATCTGAATTGTGATAATAACCCTGGTCCTGATGAAATTCCTCCAATTGTACTTAAAAAATGTGCAACTTATCTCTCTGAGCCCCTCTTTTACATTTTTAAAAGTTCTCTGACTAGTGGTCAATTTCTTTCAGAATGGAAAAAATCTTTTTTAACTCCAATTCACAAAACCGGGCCAAAGCAGGAAATATCCAACTATCGTCCGATTTGTAAACTTTCGTGTATACCAAAACTCTTTGAAAAAATTGTATATGGTAAGTTGAGTTTTCTACTTAAAGAATATATTTCGCCACATCAACATGGCTTTGTTGCAGGAAGATCTACAACAACCAATCTTTCAATCTTTTCCAACTTTATTTTGAATAAATTGAAAGAAGGATACCAAATTGATGTTATTTATACTGATTTCGCGAAGGCCTTCGATAGAGTTAGTCACTTTATTTTAATTAAAAAATTGGAAAGTTTCGGATTTCATTCAAACATGTTGAAGTGGTAAGTGTCTTACCTTAAGGGTCGTATACAATATGTATCCATTGACCAAGTGCTTTCAAATCCAGTTATTGTAACATCAGGTGTACCCCAAGGAAGCCATCTTGGTCCACTTCTTTTTATAATATTTATTAATGACATGCCTGATATTTTCCTGAATTCAGCTCGACTTCTATTTGCTGACGATTTAAAATTCTACAGATGCATAAAATCTATTGATGATTGTCTACTTTTACAAGATGATCTGGTCAAACTAACAGAGTGGTGCTCAGTTAACCAATTGTCCTTGAACGTCTCTAAATGTCAATGCTTTTCTTTTTGTCGCAATTTTTCACCAATTTTCTTCCAATATAATTTTGATAATCATGTCCTTGAGAGAGTCTTCAATAAAAAAGACCTTGGTGTATTTTTTGACTCAAAATTAAACTTTGTCAAACATGTAGAATATGTTGTAGCTAAAGCAAACTCTATGCTTGGCTTTATCCAGCGTAATTCAAAAGACTTTAAAGATCCTTTTACCCTTAAATCCCTGTACAACTCTTATGTAAGATCAATTTTAGAATACTGCTGTGTGATATGGAACCCTTACTATAATATTCATTCAAACAGAATTGAAATTATTCAAAAAAAAATTTACAAAGTTCACAATATTGAAATTAGGTTGGAACATCGAAACTCCGTCGTATTCAACTAGATGCCAACTTCTGGTCATTCAGTCACTTGAAAAAAGACGAAAAATGTTCTCGGTTATGTTCATAAGTGATATTTTATCACATCATATTAAATGCCCTTTTCTATTATCTTTGGTTGACCTTTATGCTCCATCTCGACAGTTAAGAGAACGCTGTCTGCTCCAAGAAAACGAACATAGGGTAAATTATGCACTTAATGAACCTATAACTCGATGTGTCAGAGAAACTAATATTATTTCCAATTATATTGATTTCAATTTTCATACAAGTAGAAATACTTTAAAAAATAACTTACTACTCTATTTTTTAAATTAGTTATTATATAATTGTATGTCATTTATAATGTATTACCGCTATATTTTATACCATTATTAAATAAAATAGTTACTCATTATTATTTATTTTATTATTATTAAAACAAAAAATCCAAATGTTATCTTTCGGTAGTCTTATTGTAGATTTAAACAATCTCTTATTGATGTAAATAAATAAATAAATAAATAAATACACTTTTCTTTCAAATAACCCCAAAGAAAGAAGTCCAACGGTGTCAAATCACATGATCTTGGCGGCCAATTGACATCGCCAACACGTGAGATAACACGGCCATTGAATTTGTTGCGCAAAAGAGCCATTGTTTCGTTAGCTTTGTGGCAAGTGGCACCGTTCCGTTGAAATCACATATCGTCCACATCCATATCTTCCAATTCGGGCCATAAAAAGTTCGTTGTCATCTCACGATGGCGAACACCATTCACAGTAACTGCCTGACCGGCCTCATTTTGGAAAAAAAACGGCCCGATGATGCCGCCAGCCCATAAACCGCACCAAACAGTCACTCTTTGTGGGTGCATTGGTTTTTCGACAATCACTCTTATTATCATTCGCCCAAATGCGGCAATTCTGCTCATTGACGAATCCACTGAGGTGAAAATGTGCCTCATCACTGAAGATGATTTTCTTCGAAAATTGATCATCCACTGTTGCCATTTCTTGCCACCATTCCGACCATAGATCACAGAGTACCTATATTACCTAGAGAACCGACTTAGGCGGTCGTTCTCTTCCACCCTACAAGCTGTACTGAGAGGAAAATGCCCATTAAGTTTTGTATGGGGTTGTTGTCCAATGCATTTTAAATGGGACCGAACCAACTTCGCTTCAATTGAAAGGACTTCGCTCAAATTGCTCAAAGTGCTCAATAAGGTGGATAAGACCGCCCAGGGATTCAAAAAAAAAATCCGTTAAATTCAAAAATTGAGAAATTTATTAATTTCGTAGTCAAATTTCTTTTTTTAACCTTTTGTCAACCTAAACTATGAAGAATATCGGTCATTGTTGCTCCCGGGTAATAAATTAAATAATATTTTTGAATATTTATGTTTAAAAAAAA
Organism: Leucozona laternaria; assembly: GCA_932273885.2. NCBI lineage: Eukaryota > Metazoa > Arthropoda > Insecta > Diptera > Syrphidae > Leucozona > Leucozona laternaria. The sequence goes on along the minus strand of OW026366.1, from coordinate 167,360,985 downwards.
AACAAAAACACCTACCGAAATTTAGAAGCGCACTCTAGTTTCATAGCTCAAAAAGGATTTGCACACCTAAATCGTAGACACGCACCTTTTTGAGCTAATGCCACCACTTTGTTCACAATTAAACCGTAGACACGTACCTTTTTGAACTAATGCGCCAATTTGTTTTTATATCCACCATTCACACGGATTCACGGATAAGGAAAAAAGAGTAAACTAAGAGAGTTTTCACTTACTCACCTCAAATAAAATTTGCGGGTGTTTAAGGCAAGAGGGGTACCGGTCGGTTCTCTAGGTAATATAGGTACTCTATGCCATAGATGATGCGTTGCTCGATTGTGTATCTTTCCATGGTTCAAATTGAGTTAGTCTGAAATTGAGCAATGTCAAAGGAAAGGGAGAAAAAAACTTGACGTTTAGGTGTGGTTCACATTCAACATCGGCCCTTAAAATTTAACCACCCTTTACAATCTAATCGTATCGAAAAAATTCAAAGATTTACGAAATTCATCTTTGCTAAAATGAGATGGGGATTCTCACCTACTTATGAAGCAAGTTGCATATTTCTAGGCATTTCTAGACTCGATATCCGAGCAAAACACATGATATAGTACTTGTGACTGTAAGAGACATCTTGTGTTACCATATAAAGTCACCAAAGTTGTTAGCTTTCTTCTCAATTTATGCTCCCCATAAAAGACCACTTTTTCAGCCTCGTAATAGAACTAATTATGGAACTAATGAACCGTGAACTAGGACTTTTTTAAATTGTGATTTAATAGGTATGAGTCAATTATGATAAATGTTTAAAAATTCTCTGCGTAACTTATCACTTTAATGTTGTATATATTTTAATTTATTTATTGTTGTATATAATTTTATTACTTATTTACTCATAAACTTAAAAATAGTATCTGCGTATTCTTGGTTTGTAAATGCAAACATTCCGAAAAGCGTTTCCATAAAGTTGCTATCTTATTTGAGTCTTCATCCATGCTAATTTGATTCATCAGTTAAATTTTGTACGCCAAGGTTACAGTTGCCTGGCGAAAATTACAGTGATAGCCTTGGCGTTAAAAATAAAACTGATCGATTAATTGAATTAGCATGGCTGAAGACGCAAACACGATATCAACTTTATTTAAACAGTTACAAGGGCTAGTAGCTAATTCTCCTAAATATACAGCTCTAAACGAAGATTAAACTGTTGGTACCTATTACCAGAGCAATTAGGGTACACTAGAGTAAAACCTTTCTTAAATCCCTGATGAATGGAGTCAACATTCTTATAATATACCCAAGAATCATTTCCCAAATTATCCTTGACAAATTAGGCGACATCCGTTTAGTCCCGTATCTACCTAGGCTTATGTTAATTTTAATACATTTCGATGATGAACTCAAAATCAACATCCATTTTCCACCATCTGCTGAAATTCCTTTTAGTAAAGGTTAAACAACCTTTTTCACTTTTTGAGATTATGTCAGGCGAGATTATTTTTCTCAACTAAATTTTGTACGTCGCTAAATTGTGTACGTCGCTAATATTAATATTCTTCTTAAAAATTCAGGTTAAATCTTCCAATAAATCTCTTTTACTATGTGTTTAATTTCTTTGGCATATTATTATCATATAACTTTTGTTTACATTATGTAGGAGGTCCATTGAGTACTTTTCTATTTCCTTTCGAAAAATATAATATTCAGGATCATCAAACATCATTCTAATTAAATTATTTCACGTTTACGTCGATTCATAGATTTTTCCGAAATTTATATGATATTAGGATATGACCCTCGTAAAGTTTTCTTCACTATGACTGTGATTATGAAGTATTCGTAAGAGAAATAAATGTCATTCACTCTCTAACCTTTAAACCGTGCGTTTCAATTTATGGTGTCAGAAGTGGCTACATTGAAAGAGAATCTGCACGAAAAATACCATACAGAATAAACAGAAAGTTTGGTGACATTATAAAAAAGGAAAATACCAAAAATATTTAAGTATCAATGGAAATACTACTCGGTAATCGAATCTCTATCGACTAAGCCGCATCATGCGCAAAGAGCTCACCAGGAATAAGCGCTAGATGATGATGTAATTCACCTTTATAATCAGTACTTGATTGATGTAAACGTGAAATGAGAGAGGAACAGTTGACAACATTTTATAGGAACTCAAATATATAACTAGCCCAAGTAACATTTTTCCTCTCATAAGACGCTCCGAGAGCGCTACGAGACTTATTTTAGGGAGCTAAATGCACTCTTGAGGAGTTCTTCTAGATTCTTATAAGATTGTTAAAAGCCTTAAATGGCCTAGTTATGGGAGCCTCTTGATCCTATAGGAAGAGTTTTATTCTTCTTATGCGATTATAGACGCCGCTTTGTAAATCTAGTGAAGCTCTCTGAACTCTTCCTATGGGAGTGCGTCTCTTCCTACAGAAGTTGTTAAAAAGAGAACGAGTGTGTGTAAACTTAAAAAAAAACATATATCTTTCGCATTTTTAATTTCTTTTTTTGAAGAAGGTAGGCGAATAGTTTTTATGTGTGTTCGTGATTCTCTCATGTCAAAAAATAATGTGTTTTTTGGTGCGAGTATTTATCTCACAAGTTAATTGACGTATTATATTTGTAAAAATCATGGCATATGTAGGCTAAATTCTTGGTGCAATTAAAATTGCATCTACTAATTTAAACATTTTGCTTCGAAAAATAACAACGCGCTTCCAAAATTATGCATATTTAAAATATATTTTAGTAATTATAATCTTATTAAAGGGTTACCATTAATATTTTTTTAGGTGCAAAAATTACCAAAGTATGTTTTTATACAATTCACAAAATGCGATCATTCATATGATATTTTTTTCCAATTACTGTCATTATCGTGCTTTTATGACAAAAATTGGATCTAGAGGTGTACAAAATATGACGCTTTTTCATTATTAAGATTTTCTGAAATTTTCCAATATATTTGTCATTAAAAACTGACAAAAACAACTGATTTTTAAAGATGCCATTTTACTTGTGTCGTGTTAATATACTGCTGTCACAAATTTTAAATAATGTCATAACACAAAAAAGAATGTCCCCGCTCATTCTTCTCTGGTATAGTAGCTATGTATACTAAGTTATACAAATCCATTTTTTATACAACTAATATCATAAGCAAATAAGAGAAAACAAGATGAATATGAAGTTTTGGTCAGAATGGAAAACCAAATATGATAATTCATTAAGAATATTTTTTTTTAAGCTACGGTAACCCTCAAAATATAATGAAAACATTCTGTTCATATTGCAACATGGCTGCTGTTGATTGATACTTTAACTCTTGTTTTAAGATCTCTATGAGATCTTTGGATGATGATGAAGTCCCATTACAACGCTTGAGCTCCCGTAAGAAGTGTCGCTCTCAGTTAATATAAATTTTCTCTGAGAGACAGTACTTCTAATGGGAGCTAAAATGCTCTTATGGGACTTAAATTTGACATTTAACTTTCAAACGCAACACATTTGTCTGTGGGGCGTTCCTTTTTATTGCAATTGCCAACTTTTATTAAGAAATTTAAATGAGAAAGCAAAAAATCGATAATTGTGTTAGATTAACATTATGAAACAATGGAACTAAATTATAACCTTATAATTTTTCGAATAAAGTAACAATCAAAGTTAACTGGATATAGCTTGTTGTTATTTAAATCACTCCAAAGCTGATGACAGCCGATGCAACAACAGTATATATATATATATATATATATTATAAACATTATGTGATACTCACGGTAATTTCCATTAGTACAATTAATAAGGTTGTTTCGATCAATTCTATCAAAATAATGCTTTTGAGATCGATTTTTCAGCAGATTGTTTCCTCTTTTTAATAATACTAATAATATTAACTACCTTAAGTTTGAAATGTGTGCTTTTTGTTTAGTATATTTCAGTGCTAAAAATTGTTGTTATAATATTTATAATCAAATTCACTACTACCCCGAAATTAGGTAAACAAACAGAACAAAAAATCGACCAAAGAAACTTGCTCGCAAAGAAAACAATCAAACTTTTCTTTGAAATCTAAAATTACATCTTCCACCGCCAATCAAATAACCAATCCGATAGAAATATGAACAGAAGTAAGTTTTGTGAACAAAAAGAACGCACTGTACAATTCAACTATAACATCTGTTCGTTTGATATTCAAAGCTGGCGTCGTAGCTCCTATTAGAATCTTGAAAAAAACTTATTTATCATTGAAGTATTATTATGGGATTATAAAGACTAAAAATGACGTTTAGAGTTTTAATTTCATAACGAGATACTTATGAGACTTAAATAGGTTTACATATAGGATTTAAGTACTTTCAAATTTAAAAAATGCTTAGCTCTTACAATAAAAATGCTATGAGACGAATTTGAGTTTCATAACAAGAGATTCATTCTTAAGTATAGCAATAGGATTTAAAAGAATCTTATGGGAGCTTTTTTCAGGTTTGAAGAGCTTAACTCCGGGAGTTTGTTAGTTGGGAGGTACAGTACAGGGGGAGGGCTATAAGGGCTAAAGCCCCATTCTTATTACACTTAATATATGTGTCCCTTTTAATTTATTTCCAGCTGCAAATGCATTTTAAAATGTTATACTTTTAATTACGGGTAGCTTTTCACAAAACCCATTTTTTCCAAAATATTTTGGCAGCAAACTGAAAATTTTTAGGGATTTTTAATTTACCAAACAGAACTATTAACTTTGTTCAAGTGAAAAGAAGGCTTCCCTATCAATTTGAAAATGCAGAATTTTAAATAAAACATACTCCAGCAGAATTGTGAAATGGAATTATTTAAAAGTTATACAAACCTCTGAAATGTTGTCTTCCCGCGCCACGTCTATCTAAAGACTCAAGTAAATATAATGCAATGCGCATAAGCTAGCTAAACTCCAATTCGTTATAGATTTTCTGTCGTTTTTTTATGAATGCTCTTGGTTGAACGCACACTACGTACACACTACACTATTGACGTTTAGTCACATGAAAATTCAGGTGACAACTTGAATGTAAGATCTAGAGTTTTTAAACACACATAGCGCCATTTTATATTTAATTTGCGTATTGCGTTCAACGATACAAATTCAGTACTTAATTTTAACTTCTTGAAAATCATGGCTTTTGAGAGTTTGATTCCACTTTATTCGACAAACCAGGAGTTAGACACAATCATTGAAGCTGCCCAAACATACGAAATCGATCATAATGGTTGTACCAAAAGTGAACTTAGACAAGAAATAATTATGTGGCAAAAGTATTGCAAGAAAAATGAGTTAGAAAAGCAATGCGAATCATCCAATCTAAAGGCAACTATTTTTTCTTTCCACATATTGCAATACTTTTTTAAATTTTGGCAACAATACCTGTCACGTCTGCAACAGCTGAGCACGCGTTAATATGTCTGAACCAAGACTCAATGGTTTAGCATTGGGCAACGTTCATAGATATGTAGATTGAAGTTTCAGAAGATGAAGTCGTAAAAACTTTCTGCAAGTTGAAACCTCGGCGACTTAAAACATTGAACTGGGCAGATTCTTAAGATTCAATTCATATGTTTTTGATTTATTCCGAGGAGTTCCTCTCAGTTGTAGTTTCAACCTGTTTTGTAATATGTATTTATATATCTATATTAATGAAAAGACGTTACCAATTTATTATTTAAAAATTTGCATAAGCATATTATGGAAATGTTTGAATTTTGTTTGTGTATTCCATCAGGGTTCTTAAAACAAATATTGTGTAAAAGCACTTGAAACTTCTAATACAATATTTATATGTTTAATTAAATCCGTTAAAAATAACAATAACTACACAAAAACAACGGTATTTATTTCATCAATGTACCTATGTATAATTTATAGTTCAAGTTTGTTTCACTCATTGGAATGGACAAAATGAATTATTATTTATGGATCTAAGTGATTTCATTTATTTTGTAATTTTAAAAACATTTAATCAAAAATCGATGTGATTGAAGCATTATTAACACCTTAACTGTCCCCATACAAATTGATTTAAAACCACCCATACGTCCATTATTATTTCAAGACATCAACAATACGTCCCATGTATCATATTTGATACACACAATTTGTTTTTTCTCGTGCCGCCTACGTCCATGTATCATTTTTGATACATGAACAGAACTCGGCTTCACTGTCCCCATACAAAATCATTTAAAAACGCCTATACGTCCGGTACTTTTTTTCAAGAAAAAGCATTATTATTTAGTAGGATTCAACATAGAAGGGGTTGGTTGCATACATAATTGGTCACTGCTGTTAAAAAAAAGTTTTAGTTTTGTGGTCATTTTTGATACATGGACGTATGCTAACTAATTTTGTGTATCAAATTTGATACATGGGACGTATGGGTGATTATCAATTTCTATTGGTGTAGGATTTACTACTAGATTTTGCAACTGCAAACCCATAAGAGTTTGCATCAGTCTATAAGCTTCTCCGTATCTCCATATTCCTGTTGCAATAGGGAAATGGCTCCATCATAACATGCATCGGAGGGAGTAAAACCTACTATGGTTTTTGCCGCATTGTCCGTTAACACCGATTGCAAGAAATTAAACTTTGCAGATCGAAAATTTTCCCAAAAGGGACGATCTTCGTAATTTGATTGTGAAAACCAACACGTGTTTGTATCTCCATTTTTTATTATAAAAATCGAGAAAGGAAATTTCGATATTAAAAAAACCACGACTATTACTTTTAAACAAAACTTATTAAATCTCATTTTCAACACTTCCCGGGTTTCGGCACCATGAAGAAAAATTCTAAAAGTCCGGAAAATTAAAAGAAAAAAACCTCAAAACTATCCAATTTATAATAAGTTTTATCTTATAATATCAAAATTAATTCAATCATATCGGTTAAAAAGTAAATCGTTAACTTAACTCATGAATTCATATTTGCGCGGCTTTATATTGAACACAAAATTCAGTTTTTATGTTCATATAGAGTTATTAAAAAGAGACGAATACAAAATCAAAATTAATTATTTTCCTAATAATTCAATTTAATAAGATTTACACAATTATTAAGAAATATCGTACTTTTTTTTTAAATATGTTCATACAAAAGTAAGGATTTACTTGTGAAATAAGTTTTTTTACTTTAACATTTTTCCAATTTTGTTTGAACTTCCCTAAAGTATCAGACGTTACCTATAAACGTTTATATGAAAAATAAGTTTTTAGGCGATTTTGTTCATATAAAAATGATAAATGTTTATGTATCAAAAAAAATAATTTTATGTATCAAAAATGATACATTGGACTTATTGTTGATGTATTTTATTTCTAAGACAAAATAATGGACGTATGAATATTTCCATATGAATTTGTATGGGGACAGTGAAGCCAAATTCCAAAATGTATCAAATATGATACATGGACGTAGGCGGCACGCGAAAAAATGTAATTTGTGTATCAAAAATGATACATGGGACAGTTAAGGTGTTAATATTTAGCATTACAAGTATTTATTTATATAAGTCATTTAAAATGTTTGTCTCAAACTCCAGCCCACCTAATTTTTCAGTACGCAAAATACTGTATTTTGAATTGAATACTCTTTTTTTTGGTCAATTGAAAGAATGAGAATCAACGAGAACGAAGCATAGTTGAAATATGGCGTCCAATAAAAGGATATAAGCCGAAGTGATTCCAAAAAAGATCTCAGTTCTTATTAGAACTCGGTAGAGGCTAGTCATCGAGATAAAAAAGAGATTTACAAAAACGGCGAGTGATTTTCTGATTTGATTTTTTAATTTTAATGAGTTAAAAAGTGGATTCATAATGGCTTTTGTTTTATTTTGTCAAGATTAATTTCTATATATAACAGTGGATTGTGCCAGTTTTCGCGTTGTATTTATTTAACAAATTATTATTTTTTTTAAGTAAACACTAAAACCTTTCTAATTTTTTTGTTTAACAAAATAGAAAAGGGTTTTCCTTTAAATATTTTCGTGCAATTTTTTTCTTTGTTTTATTCGCTTCATTGAATTGAATTATAATACATATTATTTCTTTTATGCCTCTTCCTGTTCCCCTCATTACATAAATTTTGAATTTAAATCACAAATAGATTGCAAAATTAAATAAAGGTGAGATAAAACTGAACAAAGATGGCTGTCTCTTCCATCATGAGAGAAACAACAAAGAGGGAAAGGATATAAAGCATGAATGAATGATACAGAATATCCAATAATTGCCACAATGAATGACCATATTTATGTATATTTATATGAAAACAAAAGCCAAAGAGGCGCTCCCTCGAAACATCATAACAAGGGATATAGTATTGTGAATACCGAACCAGTTTCCCGGCCGCATGTACCATCCAAAGCGGTCCAAAAAGTTAAAATTAACAGGGTGTGTCTGAATGCTTTATAAGAACCACGAACCTTGGATGAAATCAATGTTCCCAAGGACATCAAGTACATAAATGGCGCTGAAGGAAATCGTGTACACATCTGGAAAGAATATATTGCTGGGAACAAAGACAAGTATCCAAATGCTGTCCGAAGCCTCAAGCCGAACGTGCACATACAGGGCTGCCTTTTTCACATCAGCCAGATTATTTGGTGGCCAGTCCAAGGCTTTGGATTAGTCCAAAAATATGGCCAAAATGAAACATTTGCGGCAGAAGTAAGAATGCTGAAAGCTTTCGCATTTATACCATAAGGAGAAGTAGGCGTCTACTTTCAAGCCATATACTCATCTTTAGTAAATGTGGAGGTCAGCCACTTTACGAATGGTTTAGGAAGAACTATATTGGCACTAACATGACATCGCCACGATATTCGCCGGACTTTTGGACAGCAGGATCATCCGCTGCAGAACTAAACTTTCCGCGAACTGAAAACAGCCTCGAAGCATCCCAAGTAATATCATTGTTGCTATTAGAAGGAAAACTGTTCTTCTACAGCTCCCAGATATTGAAATCCAAAGCTTCAGCTCTATAAGAGATTATTTCACAGCTCCCTACATTTAGTTTGAAAATAATGTTCTATAATCGAAGTCTTAGAACACTTTTAGCTCTATTAACTTTAAAACGCTTCCAGATTTAAAAACATGCTCCTTAACCTTCATGTGATCTTGAAAAAGCAAACTCTAAATATCAGCATACATAGGGATATCACAGAGCTGCTAACAACACATGAGCAAGATCTTTCAAAATGTCAAAAATAGCATTTGCATTTGCAGAGCTACACTGAAAGCGGTACACAAAATGTGGTGTCAAAAAATGCGTCAACAGAGTTACAATAATCCACATTTCGAGCTGAATAAATACTAATCCTCTTTCAAGACAATTCTACTAATCATATTATAGGGCGTTATAAAGTAGAAAAACTCTCATATTGTTGCAAAAAGTTCTACAAACACAGAACCCAATTCTTAAAGCGGTATTGCAGCTCGATTGAACTGAAAATGTGTCCATACAAAATATGGCGACAAAAATGAAAATTATTTGATTAAATTTGTATTCATTCAAAACGATTTAAAGTCTTCCCTCTTAATTTAAAGACAAAATCTATTGCAATGTAGAAAAAAACTATTTCATGTTTTTATAAATGTACTACTTAACCAATTTGTACATTATCCCAGTTAATTTTTTTCACATTTTACACTGTAATATACAAAAATTGAAGGCGTGTTTTACTTTTGAAAAGTACCTCCACAATATTTATGAACAAACTTAGCTAAAAATCCACTGATATTGAGCTGGAAAATATTAATTAGAAACAATATTTTCTCTAGGAATAAATAATAACTAGCTTGTTGGCATCACAATAAATGCAGTTTACGCTTCTTACCATTACACACATGAAATACATTGTGCTACTTTTATATTTATTTATCATTTGAATTTTACAAATTACCAAAAAAAGCTGCGAAAATGCTCTATCAAGCCCTACACTTGCAATAAGGGTGCATCTAGAGCGCATTCTCAAATAATTAAGCAGCTAAAAATGTTTCTTGGGATGGCATCGCCGTGCCGCACAGTGGTTCAGGAGCGGACAAAAATAATTTTATCGACTTTTAAATATTTAGATTTTTGACATTGCAGTTTGATTAAGTAATAGTTGAAGCGTTAGGATAAAATTTTGAGCGCCAAAGTTGATAAACGAAACTTCAGTGATTTTGAAGCAAAAAACGAGCATTCTTCAAAGACGATTATTTTTATTTATATGATTCTTTTGACTTTTTTTGTTATTTTTTTTCTATTTGGCATATAAAATAAAATAAAATTTTGGAAAAAAAACAAATTAGGATTGTTGTACATTTTTTTTTACGAATTTTTAAAATTAGTACCTTTTTTAAGTTAAATTCAAAATTCAACTAAGAAAAAGTTAATGTTCCCTGGTCTTCCCCGATCGGGCACATAACACATACTATACATGGGACCGTTAAGTATTGAATACAAAAAAATTTGCTGCTAATACCTGCGAAACTTCAAATGCACCCAATTTATGTCTCAAGACCCCCAAAAACTAAACAAATCCTTGAATTACGTTTTTTTATTTAAATAACTTCAAATCCTTTCCGTAAACCATAAAAAAAATATATATTTATTATTTTTAGAGGAAGACCTTTACAACACTACCTACTATTTTTAATCCACTTTCTTAATAAATTTTTTTTGGGGGGGGGGGGGGCATAAAAATTGGTATGAATGACTTCCTTAACGCCTTGGATTATCTTTTTTTTACAGTTTTATTAGTTACCTGCTTCCTCGGCTGAAATAAATTATAGAATTATGTATAAGCTACCTGTGCCCCACACCGTTTGCAACACATTATTTTCCAATAATAAAGGATTGTAATAAATAAAAGGTATAAAATTATTGTAAGGAAGCGTGACGTTATGTTTTATTTTTTTACCTGATATTTTTTTTGTGAGTTAAATTTTACAAAATGGTATTTAAACAAAAGCATTGGTAGATGTTTAGACAGTCAAGAATTAAAATCAGACAGAAGAAAAACAAATAATCCAAGAAGACGGAAAATTTTACCATATCAAACGCCGAATAATCCAACATTGCGTTGTCCTGCAATCGCAAGGAAGATCTTTGCATACAACAATTAAAATTAACGTATCCAAACATAAGTTGCAAGCATAGCAGAACATTTACGAAAACGTTTCTTATCAAATTTAAATCAGAGGTGGACCAAAGCCAATCAGTTATGATGACAGAAGAAAACGAAAATTTAGACCAATGATCATTTTTTATTTTTTTTTATTTTATTAAAATTAAATTGGTATTTATTTATTTATTTATAATTTATTAACATTTTATTCAATTAAGCAAACAAATAAACTAAAGTTATAAATTTAATACAGTTTTGAATTATACAAAGAGAACACTTCAAAAATACCTTTTTTGACGTATTTTTCCCGATACGATTTTTCCCGATACACCCCCAAAAAGTGGTTGTGGCAAAAAAACTTTTTAGGGATGCTTGTAAAAAAAAGCACTACACATTCTGTTGTTTAATTTTTCATTTTTTTTATGAGAAGATTTAATAAATAAGATTTTTGTCAAAAACGCCCACAAAAGTATGCGTGGTAAATATTTTGCATTATTATTTTTGTGTGCATGTTTTTACAATAACTTGTATCGTTTTCTAAGAAATTGGTCGAAAAATCAATTTTTTGTAAAAAAAAAAACGACTCCAAAAGTGGGCGTGGCAAAAATTTTGTACTGAAGAATAATATGAGATGAAGTTATCTACAACTTTTTCAAAGAACACACCCCTCATTTATATCAACTATGGCAGTTAGAAAACCTTTTATTTTAAGTGGGCGTGTCAGTGGGCGAAAAATTTCTTTCATGATACCTAATGCTATCCTTAACCATGTCTGAAAATTTCATTCCAATCGGTTGACTGGTTCAGATTTTATAGATTTATGACCGCCTCTCCATACAACCTGAACCACTGTAACTTAATTTAAAGCCAGTAAAATATATTATTTTCTTATTGTATTCCTTTTTTTCTATTTAAGGTATTGGTAGGCCAAAGGCATACTGGAGTCTACAAGCTGATTTCTGACTTGGGCAAACAGTGAATCGTGGCGAAGATGATCATTGACAAAATCCGACGAGGAGAAGAACCACCGGCGTTAGGCACTAACGCACAGGGTAATAACGCACAAATCGATTCGGAAATATCACCCAAATTTATATTTTTCCAAATCTCACGTTGGGAAAATCGACCAAATATTTTCAATGTAAATTGTTTTTGCAAAATTTGGGCGTTATTTCCAGACATTTTTTTTTTATTTGGGCGTTCTTTCTTAAATTTTGGGCCATATTTCCAAAGTGAAATTACAATGAAACTTGTTGATAAACAAAAAACTTTGAGCATAATCATGGCAACGAAGGAGGCTTGTTCAAGGAATTGGAAGCCTTGAGTCTTGGGTGACATAAAAAAAACAGTGCATCGAGAAAAAAAAATAACTCATTCCAAAAAAATGTATTTCTATGGAAAAAGACATATGTATTTTGGAATAGAATTTAAAAGTTTTGAATGAAATAATCTCATTTAACATTACGCAGAGTTGTTATTCACCCCATTTACGACTATCAATTATAAATTGATACGAAATATGATAAATATTGAAAATCGATATTTAACAACCCAAGTGATAAAAGTTTTGATCTTTGAGAATGGTGTTATATAAGTATATCTATGTACATATTGTATTTCTATCTTCTCTCCTTTTCTTTCCTCCCAAAATGCTCTCGTCACTTTATTTTATCCCATTAATGGTTGGTACTTTGGTATAGGAAGTTGGCACAATAAAGGTCTCCTAATAATAAAGCAATTTAAGTTTAATAAAACACTAGAAAATAATAACACATTTTGTATCGGTGTTAGTAAGTTAAATTCTATTAGACTTTTTTAATTTATTTTTATTTTAGAGATAACTTAAGTGCTTTCGTAATTCCATTTTGTCAGTTCTAATGATTTCTATCATTTTTGAATCAAATTGACGGGCATGTAAGCATGCAATGGTCGTCTGATGATATCTATTAAGGCAGAGTAGATACTGAAATATAAAAATGGAATGAAGCAACACTTTATTTATGTATATTTAATTTAATTAAATCTATGAAAGAAGTTACGTTGGAATATTGAGTAAGTCGTAGTTTTTTTTTTAAAAGAAGGTACATAAGTTTTAAATCCAAGTCTCATGTATTGTTCACTTACAGAACTCTTACCTCCAGTTTCACAGTGGAAGTTTAAGGTCCACTTTTGGTCTAAATTTCAGTTCGCCCATTAATTCAGTTTTGAACTGAATTCATTCTGTAGTTAAACGACAGCATTCGACCGTTTAAACCACAGTGCAACATTTGGAACCACTTGACAACATACCTAGTGGCTTTTCAATTCGTTTACGAAGGTGTGGAGTTGAAGTCGTTTTATCTTTATTAATTAAGCGGAACTCTTGCTTTGTTTGTTTGTTCGGGCTTATCTCAGAAATCACATGTCCGATTTCAAAAATTCTTTTTATATTTGAAAGGTTGTTCTATTGGTATATTTTTTTGAAAATCTTGCTATTTGTAAGGTCAAATGGGATAAAATAAAAAGACGTAGGTATACTATTCAAAAAACTCTACCTGGGATTAAAAGGTTATTCTTAGCAAATGACCTTAAGGATATATTTTTTTTTAAATTTTGTTATTTGTAGTGTGAAATTGGGGAAAAATAAAAAAAATTATCTCATTTAAGAAATTCTTTTTATTTCAAAGGTTTTTCTTAGGAAATGGCTTAAAGAATATTTTTTTTTTCAAAGCGTTGAAATTTGTAGGGTGAAATGGGGTACAAATTAAACATATTAAGAAATTCTTTTTTGTTTGAAAGGTTATTCTTAGCAAATGACCTTAAGGATATATTTTTTTAAAAATTTTGTTATTTGTAGGATGAAATGGGTTAAAAATAAAAAAAAATCCGATTCAAGACTATCTATTTTGGTGAGGTGGGGTAAAATCAAAAGTAAGATATCCGATTCCAAAAATTCTGTTCTTTTTAAAGATTTTTTAAATAAAATGCTATTTATAGTGTGAAATGCAATAAAAAAAAAAAACAAATTGTTTTCGATTACAAAAGTTCTTTCTATGTTGGAAAAGTAATATAATATAATAACGGGTGATTTTTTAAGAGGTTTAGAACTTTTTTAAAAAAAAACACAAAAAATTCGAAAAAATGAATGAAATATTTATTTCAATCGATAGTTTAAACCTTGCAATTTAATGTTTAAAGATATTTTCATGCAAATGTTGACCGCGGCTGCGTCTCAGGTAGCCCATCCGCTGAGTCCAATTTTGGCATACTCTTTCACACATATCGGCCGGTATCTCACGAATGAATGCATGGATGTTGGCTTCCAGTGCGTCAATCGAAGCGGGCTTGTCCCTTTAGACATTAGCCTTGACATACCCCCACAAAAAATAATCTAATGGTGTCAAATCGCACGATCTAGGCGGCCAATTGACCGGCCCGAAACGTGAAATTAACTGTTCACCAAACTCGCCTCGCAATTGCGCCATTGTTTCGCGTGCTGTGTGGCATGTGGCACCGTCTTGTTGAAACCACATATCATGCAAGTCAAGAGCTTCCATTTCGGGCAAAAAAAAGTTTGTTATCATCGCTCGGTAGCGTTCACCATTGACAGTAACGCTGCGATTCGCATCATCTTTGAAGAAATAGGCCCAATAATGCCGCCGGCCCATAAACCGCACCAAACAGTGGCTTTTTCGGGATGCATTGGTAGCTGTTGCAATGCTTCTGGCCGATCTTCACTCCAAATGCGGCAATTTTGCTTATTTACGTACCCATTCAACCAAAAATGAGCCTCATCGCTGAACACAAGCAGCGCGCGATGAACATTTCGAACCGAGCACGAATTTTGATAGTAAAATTCAATAATTTGCAAGCGTTGTTCATTTGTAAGACGATCCATGGTTAAATTGCAAACCAAACGGAAGCTGTTTGATAGTGACACAAGGTACTAAACACACGTCAGCTGTCAAAACCAGTGTTGCCAAAACCAAACCAGCTTAAAAATCACCCATTATATATATGGCCGGACAGGCCACATCGTTTTCTTTAATGTGCTTATTTTGCATCACCAATTATTAAATGAAGAGTTATTACTTCTTTTTTTTTTGCACAATTATTGAGTTATTTAAATTCGGTTCCATTTATTTTATTTTTGTCGTGTCACAATCACAGGTTACACAGCAAAAGCAACAGTACTTTGAAACAAAGCACGAAATATTTGTTGTTTCACGTTTTCTTCAGAAATAGAGAAGACAAAGAAAGATTTTGGAAAAGCCGCATAAAAACTTCGTACTGCTTAGTCCCCTTTCACACAAGGAGATTGAGTTTCCTGCAACTTTCAGTTTGTTGGAGAGAAGGGAATTGTGGAGATTTTCTTGAAATTCCTTTTAGGGGTGTTTCCATGGACCAGCATGCTCGCCAACATGGCTCGACAACTATCAATGCTCGAACATTTAAACGCAAAAACGACTGCTGGACCAACATGTTGGACGGATTTCTAATTTTTTTGAAAACCTGCTGGCTCGTCCAACCAACCAACTAGTGTGAACAGATGCTCAACAACTTCGTTTTTTTTATTCGGTAAATTTTCTCGGCCAGATAAGGGGTCGGTTAAAGCGATCAGGAAAACGCATCAGGAAAAATTTTCTTTTCATAATTTAATGCGCTAACAATTGAAAAAAATAAAAAGGATACGAATCTATGAGAAATCACTTGACATAATTTTTTCGAAAACAAAATTCTCTTTGTGGTAAATATTTTTTTCTTAAAAAAACCATTTATTATTTTTTCTGATTCAAATTCGTTTTCTGTACTGAATTTAAATCAGGAAAATTAACAAAAATGCTGTTTTTCATAAATAACGCTGCTAAAATTTGTTTCGCCATCCTGCGTCCGTGTGTTTTGAAAATCAAAAAAATAATGATGCTCGACATCATCAGTATCCATGTAAACGCAAAGTTGGACGTACAGTTATTTTTTGATATCGAGCCATGTTGTCGAGCATGCTGGTCCATGCAAACCCCCCTTTTCACACTTAAGGCTGTGTGCGTTCAACCAATAGACTTTATGTGGAAACTTCGTGTTTCTTCTTGTAAAGGGTACAAGAGATTTTAGAGGAATTCAAAAGAAAACGTCAACAAATGTCCAGAAACTTGTTTCTTCGTGTGAAAGGGGATTACGGCACGGTATCTACTATTGGCAACCGCAAATTGTTAGACGGCCACTTCACCACCGCTGATTGAGTGTTTGATCTTTAAGTGCTGCCATTTATCAGTATTTCAGTGCCGTAATTTTAAGTGCCTGATTTTTTTTGTCTGGATATTTTGTTTTCGTGTTGGCAAAGTAGTGTAGATTTCATTAGAAATGGTTAAGTAAGAATTCATTTATATTGTTGTCACTAACAAAAATAACAAATCGCGTTCTTTTTCAGCATATTTAATCCTTATTTTATTTAGGAAGTTGTGCACAACAGCAACTTTTGCAAAAAAAGAACACAAAAATTAAAAACTAATGACGCAAATTAATTGAAAATCATTTAAAAACATTTTTTTTATTGGCGGAAGGAAATTTGTATGTGTTATTGTTAAAAAGTACTACCCAAATAATAGCAAATTGAAATTTGCGTTAAAAATTGAAACATACAGAAATTCACTTTTTTTAGCCAAGATTTCACTTAACATTGCAATGAATAATATGTTCTAAAATGTTCAATATACCTAAACAACAGACAATCTTGTTTGTGATTTCTTACTGCACCATGCAAAGTTTGCTCAAAAAAATACGGGCATTACTGGGAAATCTGTGATCTATTGTGACTACCACATTTTTAATCCAAAAGAAACAAGAGACATCGTTAATAATAAACTGCATTACCTGTCTCTATACTCTGTCCAGCAAAATTGGCAGTGTAGACAAGATAGGACGTTTGCTTCTCATTCTGGCTTCAGTGGATTGCATAAATTATGTCCTTCTTTTAAGCTTTCACTCATCATTAAAAGCTTTTTGTTAAGGCTCGAAAATCAAAAGCACCGTAACAGAAACTCAAGGAAAAAAGCCAAACGAATTACGAAATGGACAAGGGTAACTCTGAATGTACATCAAGCATCAGTCAATCGCCATTGGCCCCAGCAATTCTGTGCGCACTCAGATGTGCCTTGAATAGGACGTTGGGTCTGTGTCCGATGCTATTGGAAATTCACGGGCGGGCAAAAACTTTTTGTGGAGGAGTTATTTCAATTTAATATGGTGCAAAAAAATTGCACACTACTGATTTTTAGATTTTTAAAAAGCTTTTCGATAAGACGTGTACTGCCTATTTTTGTTGGACAGAGTATAGGCAGTGTTTAAAACTCTAGTGTTGAAAGAACGGCAACAAACTAACCAGTGCCAGAGCCACTGTAACGAAATTTCCAAGCATTAAAAGGCTGGTGGTCAAAAGCTGGTGCTGAAGTATCCAACGGTGAAATTTCGGCACAGAAAAGTCCTGCTTTGGGGACTTCCATAACGTCAAATGACATGGCAACTACGTACAAAGCTGCCAGCAATTTATTTTAACAATGTTCAATTTAACTAAAGTTCAGATTACACCGTGAAACCAGATAAGTTGAACTTAATTAAAACACACTTTATTTCAACTCAAGTTCAGGTTCATCTTAACTTAAGTTTAAACTTCCATTATGAACCTAGGCATTATCAAATATTATTTTATTCCTATTATACTAAGGGCTTGTTTCACAATGTCTAATTAAAGTTATAAGCAAGCAACTTGTAACTTATAAATAAATTATAAACTTCACTCACTTTTCACAATATTTGAATAGTCAAGTTTATAATTAAAGTTCTTAGTATTTTAATGGCCAGATGAAGAGCCGATTATCAAATTTACGTGAAAATATAAACTATTTTTTTCAATTTTTCACGAGAAAAAAACTATTTTGTCTAGAAAACTAATTGACACAGAAATTTATTATTAAGATAACCTGTGAAACACAAAATTTTTACTGGAAGGATTTAATTTACGAATAAGAAATCAGAGAATCAACGCAATTGTCGTAAGACAACTTTAGGCGTGTTTTTTTTTGCAACCCGGAGGAAATTAGTCGAGAAAAGAAACCGCGGACTAAGTAATTTACATGTTAAATGCAACAACAATTATTCCCCTCCGGGCTTAGCTAAGGGCACAGAATTTTCAGGGCTTAACTGAAGCATGAAGAAAAACTGTGTTACCGGCGTGAATTACATATCTACTTGTATTCAATAGTTTTTATGGAAACTCCATTTTTTTTCTGTGATGGTGTGGCTATTCCCCAAAGTCGTTTTTAAAACCAAATCCCTCCGGGATTGCGAAAAAACACGGCTTTTATGAGCTTTATGCTATGTGTATGCACAACCAATAGAAAACTATCGAAAATCGAAATTTCAATGTGTAAATCCTTACTAATCACGTTGTATACTACCTATTGTATTCCTTGTTTTTTTTTTAACAAATCGCTTCATTTATTTCCGTTATACCTCTATGGTTGCTAGTATACCTATATATAGAGAGCATTGAAAATTTCAATAACCAATCAAACTAAAGGGATATGCCAAATTTGAATTAAGATTTAAAAATCATTGTGTAACAGTGCACGACTCACAGGAAGAATTTTCAAAGGAAAATTCAAAAAAGTTTCATCACCCCAAAGTCGTCGTGTAATAGCAGACTTAACACCATTAAATTTGTGTTTTTTTCAACACATACCGGGATCCCACCTAACATCCGCCATTTTCATGGTGGAAAGCTGGCGAGTTGACATTTTTTTAAAGATGGCTGCGTTATATGCATATGAAAAATGGTCAATCTGGCAAAACAGAACAATCCCACACCGTTAAATTGTTGTTGCAATTCACATCTATTCATGGACACTGTGTCGTAGCGGCATCCACTGTAAATCATATACCTACATACATCAGAATGCGGTAATGTCCGAAAGTGGAGCGATGCAGTAGATGATTATGAGTGTGGATATGATTTATAACTTCAAAATCTAGCTCTACTTAAAATACTGAGTAGTTTTCCTGTTTTTTTATATTAATGTCAATCAATTATTATTATTATTCGTTAAATGAAACTGATAAGTTTCTTTTATTTTATCACTGGATTTTGATGAACTCCTTAAGAACACAAAAGGTAAATGGGTAAAGATGCTTTTACTGTCCATATTTTTTCTTTACTATAGCTGAACTATCGACAGACACAAAACGACATTACAAAAACAACAATGTAAACAAATGGGTGAAACGTACGAAAGATTGTCATCTTTATATGGAGTGTCTTTGCTCCAGACTTTCCTTAAATCTATTACAAAATCTACTACAAATGAGAAAACAAATTGAATGAACTGTCAAAATTTCCATCAAGATCTGTCAAAGTTTAATTTTTTGTTTTCGTGCAAAAGAAAAGATAATTAAATTGGATAAGAAATGGTGCTATCAGAAGAAGATATACTTATTTTCAAAAAGGTATACATCATTTCTGTAGGTGCAATATGATAGCAAGGACGATACATTTTTGGAATCCTTGAAGTGTCCAATTCCGACAGCTTCATTCATTTCTTATCTAAAGGACAAAAGCGAAAATAAGTTCCAATATTTTGATTTTTCATCATTTTGATAGAATACTTGAACACATTAATGTTGATGGAGGTTTGTTATAAACATGTTAACATTCTAGGAAAGGTATACGAATTCAATTATTATTTTTTCCTTCGCGGCACAGATGACAGACACAACATAAATAAAAAAAATTGTATGAGTTCCGGGACTCACGGTTAATATGTGTACACATCAACGTGCGCGGATCCAAAACGGACTTGTTTTTGCTTGAAGGAGATCTTAAGATTTTTTTCACTGAACGCACCCATCCTAGTATGCAGATCGTAACGTTTCACACCGTTACGTTGCACACCGTAACGTTGCACGACGTAACGTTGCACACGAACGTTCACGTTTTTTTGCACTCTACCGCCAGCATAGATGTTTACACATCAAAAAGAACAAAGCAGGAACTGTCGTGAATTTGCTCTACCTTCAAAAAAGTGTCGGAGCAACTTTTCAATTGTTTTTTAATTTATAAAACCACATTTTTTTTAACAAGGAAACATATTTCTTATATTTTTTTTTAGTATTTTTCATTCACAGCATACCTAAGAAAATCTTAGACTTAAAATATTTTTAAAATAAAAATAAGTGAACTGGCATATTTTGTGTGAGTATTTAATTCCTTTTTTTTGGGTTTCGTATTGTAAAAGAATGTTCGTCCATTTTGACATTTATGTTACATGGCTTTCTTTATTCGTGGCGAATGACGTCCACCAAAAAAACAAAAACAGGAGGGATTTGAGGTTAGTCGCCCGCGAGCAATTGTTCGTTGAAGTTGGGATAGTATGGGGAACGCGAATACAGTTTGACAGTTCGTAACAATCAGATTGCAATTCTCGACGACCAATTTGTTTTTTCCAAATTTTTATAATATAATTTTTTTATAAACCTTTATAAATTGTTTAACATTACATTTGTTGAACGAATAAATGTGATTTAAAACAATTTATAAACTTAAATTCTTCACAAATTCTAATCAAAATTATATGTTCGACTTCAAACATGGATTTCCGTGTATTAAATTTTGACATATTGCTAAAGGCGGTATTACACTGTCATGTATACATATATGTCCCATCATGCCATATAATTTATGAAAACATACCTATTTGTTGTATGTCAAAGTAGTATTAGGCTCCATGTATTTTGTGTCATATAAATTTGACTATCACACTTATATAACACTTATTTGGCAAACTTGTCATATTTATGTGATAATGTAATACTGCCTTAACGACTAAGCTGGGGGTGTGGTTTGTTTCGTCTTTTTCAGCTCGTTTTTTGTTTGTTTCGTTTTAGTGGTTTCGCATTTCGTTTTTTCAGCATTTTAATTAATATACTATTTTTCATTGGTTTATAATTATTTTGAAAAAAACATCATTTAGTATTTTACTTAGTTCATTTTAAGCTCATTTCACTTTTTATTGTTTAGTTTTTCGATTATTTCGGTTTTTTTATTTCGATTTCAATTATTTCGCCATCGGTTGCTTCGATTTTTTTTTTTTGACTATTGAGTTTAGACCTAAGAGGATATATAATATGGAGTGCTCGTTTCTATCTCTAATGCATTGTAGTGCCTGGGGCCGTCATAGGGGGCGCTATTTCACTTTCGGTTAAGATTAAGTCTTAGAAGATATCGTATCTGCTATCAATTGTAAGTCATAAATTGCTTATTTTCTCTCTCAATTGTTCTAATTTGAAATAATTCTTGAAATAAATAAGTGTTTGTTTATTATTTAAGGATTTCAATATCTTCTTTTTTAGTTTTTTTAGAGAAAACTCAGTGCCTTTAACTTTCCGAAACTTAAACAGCGACCCCTATGAAAGCTCCGCATTTGAATAAAAAACAAGCACTCTATATTATATATCCTCAAAGGTTTAGACCAATTTTTTTTTCTGAATTGTGAAATGAAGTGCTAATTTGGCTTTTTGTGGTCAATACTTATATCAATTCTTAATGGAACACAAATTTCTAAGGCGGTTAAAATCACACTGAAGACAAAAAGAACCCACGCTAAACAATAGATTCTTACTAAAATAAAATGCGAAATAAACCGTTAGCGAGATAACCTTGACCTAAATAACACATTGCATTTTCAACCAAAATGCAAAACAAGTAAAAAAAGAGAGAGAAAGAAATGTGAAATGACTACAGGGTGAAGCGATTGAAAAGCGAAATAAAACATAAACCAAATAAGGTATAACGAAGTAAACAAAAACAATTCTAAAAAAAGCGAAACAACAGAATGCGAAGTAAAAAAAGCGGAACAATAGGCACCCCGAAACTGGAGATTAAATTCGTTATTGGTATGCGGATTTTCTAAAATCTGGCGATTCTTCGTATACATAAGCCAGACTACGAGCAATTATTTCTAGGTGTCAGAATTTAACCAAATTCCCTTAAAAAAATATAATTGACAGCTTATCACAGCTGCTAAATTTATTTGTGTCGATAACCATCGACAAAAAATTTTGCATCTTATAAGGGTACGACAGCATCTACATGACTGATGATCCCAACTGTCGTGCTTGGTCGAAACGCATTTTGACTAAAGGTCGCAATAATACATACATGTAATTGACATATTGAATAATTTAATGTACTTACTCTTTAGGATTGTATTACCTTTTATACTTTTTAACCTTAATAAATGAAATAAAATTGAAAACAAATCAAATAAAAATTATTTTCGTTCATCTAGAAAATATTAAAATAATGATCGATTTATTGACAGATGTAGAAAAGCTAGTACCTACCTATGGTTCTAAAAAAAGTGAAAATCAGTGTACAAATTCCAAATTATTGGGAATCTGGGTAAGAAATATTACTTCCATCAAGGAGAAGGAGAGCTTCTATTCAATTCAAACATCTACCTAATGGGTTTGCCATTCTCACATTATAGTATAAGTGAGTGTGTGTTATATTAAGAGACGTTCTTTGTCCTATGTTTCTAGCAGTAAATATGTAAATTTTAACATACATATTTCGTACCTTTTTAAATTGAGAATGATTGAAATTGTGAATGCTTGATTCTCTCTTTTGTGAATAGGTCAATAAAGTAAAATCAATCACGATTGGCACAACTATACTGCCTAGAAAAAAAAGAGGTGAGATCCTGAGTGCAAATGGATAATACATTAAAACCTATGAATAGTCTTTAAAAAAAAATCAAATAAATATAATGTGCTTCTTTGATTCTGATTTTCTCAGAAAATTATTCATATAGAAAAAGAAATAAATTCCGAAATTTTATAACAATAATATTTTTTCTGTGTTACGGAAATAATTTACACTTGTAAAACTAACAACAACCTTCAAGTGGCTTTTAACTTGTATATTTTCAGCTTCCAATTAAAGCACCTAGTTACTCTGTCATGGAAAATAACCCGAAAAATCTCTTCACTCATACGAACTAAGTGATCAAGAACTCACCGGAATTTACCGAACTTTATTTTTGCTAGATTGGTAAAAAACATAATATCTACAGTATTCCCCGTTTAATAACACCGTCGAATTTATCTGATTTTTCCGAATGTTGTCCATTTTTACTGATATGACATAAAGTCGCCAAACATAATATTCAGGAACGATATTTCACAAAAGGCTTTACCTACATATTTGATTTGGTTTTTGCAAAAACTGTTGAATTTTCTAAGTGCCAGAATTAAAAATTTTTTTGATTTAATTATTTTATTTTCAGACCTTTGTTTAAAAAAAAATTGACCTTCAACATTGAACAACGCTCTATACAGATACCCGTTAGCATTGGCGCAGCTAGAGATTTTTCCTAGGTTGGCAGCCAACCAGTTGATAAGCTCCCACTTATTTTTAATAGGTATGTACTTTCTATAAAAAAAATCAATAGGTTTGATAGACACAGAGCTATTGTCGAAACGAACATTTCCGATAATTTTTTTTTCTATAATAACTCTGTTTGTAACGACTTAAGTGATCTTATAATGTATATTTTTGTAATAAGATTTCAGAGTTTTGAGCAAAGATTATTAAGTTGGGAAACCTCGGCTGTCATTCCAGTTTCCCTACAGGTTAAAGAACACAGCTGACTGTGTTGAACTACATATTTTTGCTATATTATGCGTATTTTTTCGTGTTTGTGTTTAATGAATTTTTGTGTTCCTATGATTTAATTTAGTTTCAACGGCAGATTTGCAAAACAATATATAATACAGACACAAATAAGGTTGTAAAAATGATAGTTTTTGATTAAATGTTCATTTTTGTACACATAGGTGGGTTAGGCATCTTGGACAACGACGACCAGTTTCAATGTAGGCAAAATATAAATTTTTAAGGTTCGAATACATTTAGATACCTTTAAGTAGAGAATATTTCGGTTTTGGCTGATTGACAATAAGTAGAGACTATCTACATATATCAAGAACTTCCCCCATAATGTGAAAACCAGAACACAAGTTTAGTAGTGTCGATTTTTCTAAGGTAGGCAATCATTTTTCTAGAGTGGGTGTTGCCCACCTGTGTCCTTTCTAACTACGCGCATGCCAGTTAGAACAATTATTCTACAATTCACAAACTTTTGACCGAGGTGACAGATTTTAGCTTTTTCCTATAAAGTTCTTTTATTCTTCAAAACAATAACAAGGTTAAGAGAAAAAATTGTCTATTTAAGAATGAAATTGATACTTAATTAGATTTGGAAATAGATAGCATTATGGAAGTAATCATTTTTATACTTAACAGCTAAAGGCGACCGCCTGGGTTCAATAACCCAATCAGGAAAATTTCATTGATTGATTGACATGAAAGACATCCCACAAAACTAGCAACGGCTAGAGAGAAGATGATAATAGGTATATCTATGACGATAGGTAGTAATTATTAGAAATAAAATTCATGACGACCAGTGCCAATTTCGAATGTGCTTGCTTTTTAATTTCAAGTTACTTAAAATTTTTTAGACTTAATCAAAAAATTATATAATTTTGAAAAAATGTTGTAAGGTGCTGCAGGACGCTGGTAGTCACTGATCGGTGTCCACATGGCGATGCCTTGTGAAGCAACGCCTACTACACATCAAATGTGCTTATTTTACCTCCTCGTGGTAACCATCGGGTACTGGTCTCGTCCCTCCGGACTTGACTTGCCAAACTTATAAGCGCGACTGTTGAAAGAAAATAGCAACACTTTAACGCTCTGTCTGAAATGACTGGCAGAAGGATGGCATACGGCGGACGAATTCAATAAAATGAAAAGTATTGTCGACAGTCAGGAAGACGGAGACGGAGTGTTCCCACCAAGGCACTCCGACGATGAGACGGCAGCGGAAGAATTCAAAGACGGAATCAACGGTGGCGTTTACAGTCCCAGTTAGGCTGAACTACATGGTGAACACCTTATATGGGCTTCTTCGACATATTCGGAGTTCAGGCCTATAAGGAGCGGTTTATCCAGATCTCCGTCCTTGGATTTATACTAAGGGTCTGGTCCTCCATGTTGGGGGTCTTGCCGTTGGGGTGACTTCCCGGCCATGTAAAGAATTTCCGGTTGCGAAGCAACAATAAGCCTCGGATACGGACGGATTTACTGATGACGAACCAAGCAAACGAAATAAGGACAACGAACTTCGGATCTGTGCGTGGATTGTTAGGTCCCTCAATAGGCCACGTGCAGCCGAACAATGAGTGGAAGCCCTAAACTGCTACAAAGCAGATATTACCGCTATCCAAGAAATGCGATGGGATGGACCGGGGAGACGAAAGCTAAAAGACTCCGATTTCTACTACGGCGACTCTTACCGAGTACAAAAGCAGCGTCTACTTGGGAGCGGATTTGTTGTTGAAACTAGACTCAGGCAAAAAGTCTTGAGTTTCAACTACGTGAACGAGCCCATCACGACAAACCGAATCAAGGCTAGATTCGCTAAATAAGCCTCATTTGTGCGCACGCCCCTACAGAGGAGAAAGACGAAGATGTCGTGTTCCCAATTAGAATGCGATTTTATTGATAGTCTAGATTAGACTGACTCCCTCAAGCCTCAATCGAGGTTTGGAATCATGTTGCGCTTTTCAGTTCATATAGTGGGAACATTTAATTATGTTTTTGAGCTTAGCTTTTGCAGGTCTGTCTACTCAGCATACCTTTAATGTGAAATATGATTTGAGTAGATAGTTGCATTTGCTCTTCGTAAACTTGAATTACTCTTCAAATCCAGAAATCTCACCATAACAGGCAGGGCACCTAACTCGCATGAGCGAAGAGGAACCTGCTCGGAAAGTTCTTTGTGGTACATTCTATGGTAGACGACAGCGTGGTAGACCAAGCTTGCGCTGGAGAGATGGCGTAGACCAGGACGCCCGGAGCCTTGGGGTGCGCAACTGGATGGCGGCGGCTCGAGACCGGGATGGGTGGAGAGACTTGTTGAAGGAGGCCAGGACCGGACCCCGGTTGTCGAGCCGACGATGATGATGAAACTTGAATTACATTCAAATTCCCACGATATGTTCTGCTGCTATGTGTATAGAAACTCAATGTTGTTTGAGTTTATATATACATAACGCAACAAAGACAGCAAATACATATTCTACGAGCTCCTGGACAAAACAATGCCCTAGCTATGAGATTTTAACGCCAAGCTAGCAGGAGAAGATGTCTTTGGTGGCACAGTCGAAATATTTAGCCTGCACGATACCACCTACGACAACGTACTCACTCTGATCGACATCGCTGCGGGGCGAGACCTTGTGGTAGCAAGTCCATAAGGGGACATGGAAATCTCCTGATCAATCAACGGTCAACCAGATTGACCACATTGCAATCGACGCATGACACTCCTCCGGTATACAGGATGACCGAAAATTTCAAGGGGACAACATTAACTCGATCAAAGCCAAAACAATGAAGTACTGTGAGTAGGTTTAAAGTTGGACGGCTACAATCGCAAGAGATCGGCAGGTCCTTTTCCGATTGAATCTCTTATAACCTCTTAAGAAGTTCTATGCCCCCAGCATCAGGTATTGAGAACCAGTAGCAATACTGCTAAGCACCGCCTTTGATGTGCTGGATTTCACACGGCCACTGCAACAAAACCCCTGGTTTGACGATGAGGGCCGGCAATCACATGCAGCTAAGCAATAGGCATACAAAGCGGCGCTGCACAGAAGGACTATAACTGCTCCCGAGCTCTACGTGCAGAAGAGGAGACAGGAACACTGGCTTCTCATAAGGAAAAAGAGAGAACATGAAAAGCGAGCGATCGAGTAGATAGAGGGATGCGATGACAGGAATGAGGTTCGGGAGTTTTACCAAAAGGTAAAACAAACATCTTTTGGTTACAAACCCCGAGTCGAAGCCTGCAAGTACGATCAAGGGAACATCGTGGTGGAACCGCAGTCCACGCTCAGGATATGGAAAGACCACTTTTCCAAACTCTATAACGGCGATAACGAACCAAAGTCCGCTGCAAGACAGATAGTACCATTCCACTTAGGGGACGCAGACTAACAATTCCGCCCACCCGACCTCAACGAAGTAAAGATAGCTATATATCTAAGCTTAAGTCCAACATAGCTGCTGGAGCTGATGGCCTCGCTCCCGAACTATTCAAAGCGGCAGGCGATGACTTGGTAAGGAGTATGCACTAGATTATCTGCAAAATATGGTCGGAAGAAAGCATACCCGATGAATGGAACCTTAGCATTGTTTTCCCAATCCTCAAAAAAGGAGACCCTCTGAACTGCACCAACTCTAAAGATCTTTTCTAAAGATCTTTTCTGCCGTATTATGTGATCTTCTGAAGCCGTTCGTCACCATCCTGATAGGTCCATATCAGTGTGGGCTGTGGCTTCAGTAAAGGAAAGTCCACCATTGACCAAATATTCACTTTATGGCAGATCTTGGAAAAAACCCAGGAGCTTCAAATCGATACCTACCATCCTTTCATCGATTTTAAAGCCGCGTATGACAACATCTATAGAAACGAAATATATAGAGCAATGTCTAGTTTTGGCATCCCTGGCAAACTTGTCCGTTTGAACAGGATGACAATGAAGAGCGCACGCTGCTCCATCAGGGTCGAAAAATAAATCACCGATACATTTAACGTCAAAAAAGGTTTTAGTTAAGGCGATGCACTGTCATACGACTTCTTGAATATCATTCTGGAAAGAATAGTGCGGAACTCAAGCGTCAACACAAGAGGCACAATCTTTGAAAGGTTCGTCCAATTTCTCAGATATGCCGACGATATTGACATAATTGCAAGAACGCAGGGTGATGTCAGTGGACGCTTGTGAGCATTGAGGCAAAAGCGAAGAAGATGGGCTTAGCGGTCAATGAGTCCAAGACCAAGTATATATACTGTCATCAAAAAATGGCACTCAACACCGGCGCCTTGGACAGAACGTCACCATATACAGCTATAACTTTGAGGTCGTTAAGGACTTTATCTACTTAAGCCTAGTACCTACGCACATCGCGCTAAATTTTCGTTTTTATACAAAATTCTCTCCAAAATTTAGCCAAGCTAAAACTAAGCCAAGCGTTTTAGCCGAGTGGTACGCAGCTCGAGCTTAAAAAAATCTAGTTTTTGTTTCTTACTGTACATCACTATCTGTCAAAATTTGGAGCACGAAATAATTGTCCGGCACATTAATTCGCGAGCAAAATTTTGAAGGTTTCTATAATTCTTGAATCTTTTGTAAATTTTGCTCTGTGAAAAAAAGTGACGTTGATAATAACGGGTGATTTTTTGGCTGGTTTGGTTTTGGAAACACTGGTTTTGACAGCTGACGTGTGTTTAGTACCTTGTGTCACTGTCAAACAGCTTCAGTTTGGTTTGCAATTTAACCATGGATCGTCTTACAAATGAACAACGCTTGCAAATTATTGAATTTTACTATCAAAATTCGTGCTCGGTTCGAAATGTTCATCGCGCGCTGCTTGTGTTCAGCGATGAGGCTCATTTTTGGTTGAATGGGTACGTAAATAAGCAAAATTGCCGCATTTGGAGTGAAGATCAGCCAGAAGCATTGCAACAGCTACCAATGCATCCCGAAAAAGCCACTGTTTGGTGCGGTTTATGGGCCGGCGGCATTATTGGGCCTATTTCTTCAAAGATGATGCGAATCGCAGCGTTACTGTCAATGGTGAACGCTACCGAGCGATGATAACAAACTTTTTTTTGCCCGAAATGGAAGTTCTTGACTTGCATGATATGTGGTTTCAACAAGACGGTGCCACATGCCACACAGCACGCGAAACAATGGCGCAATTGCGAGGCGAGTTTGGTGAACAGTTAATTTCACGTTTCGGGCCGGTCAATTGGCCGCCTAGATCGTGCGATTTGACACCATTAGATTATTTTTTGTGGGGGTATGTCAAGGCTAATGTCTATAGGGGCAAGCCCGCTTCGATTGACGCACTGGAAGCCAACATCCATGCATTCATTCGTGAGATACCGGCCGATATGTGTGAAAGAGTATGCCAAAATTGGACTCAGCGGATGGGCTACCTGAGACGCAGCCGCGGTCAACATTTGCATGAAATTATCTTTAAACATTAAATTGCAAGGTTCAAACTATCGATTAAAATAAATATTTCATTCATTTTTTCGAATTTTTTGTGTTTTTTTTTTTTAAAAAGTTCTAAACCTCTTAAAAAATCACCCATTATTTGCAAACAAACTATTTATCTCAATCAAAGAGAAAAATCTATTTTATTTGGTTAAAAATACTTGGAATAATGAAAAAAACAAAATTCTTTGAAACTGTTAAATAATTTTTTTTCAGATAACAGCTGTTCTCTGTGACATATTCTCCACAACGCTCTCATGTCAAAATTTAGCTAGGGGTTTAGCTGATGTTTGGAGAGAAAAGTGGGAGCTAAAATTTATTGCGATCTGCGTACTAGGCTTAAGGTGCCGCCATTAATTCAGACAACGACACCAGTGTTGAAATCAAACGGACAATAACTCTTGCCAATCGCTGCTTCTTTGGACTAAGTAGGCAATTGAATAGAAAAGTCCTCTCGATCAACTAAAGTGTCCATTTACGTTGCAGCAGAGGAAGACCGCGACTCAGGTGGCGCTCACAAGTTGGGGAGGGCCTCAACCAACTTGGGGTGCAAAACTGGAGACATGCCATTTTTATTATTGTGCGGTTTATGCGGCCCCGCAGGGCCAGGGCCAGGGCTCTCCGCTGGTGGGTATACTTCAGGCAACTAAAGTTTTTTTTCAAGTCGCGCGATGCGCGTTAACGCACGCACACTTTTAATGGCGAAGAACTGTTATAACTGTTATTAATTGGCATATGTCTAGTTCTCTCCATTAATATTAGATATAGAGTTATGCCTTTTTATTAAGGACGAGATATGCCAATTTATAACAGTTATAACAGTTTTTAGCCATTAACGTTAGGGAGCTTCGCGTGACTTGAAAAAAAAAAACTCTGGTTGCCGGAAGTATGCCCACCGGCGGAGGGCCCTGGCCCTGTGGGGCCGAATTAACAGTACTTTTATAAACAAAAACTGTTATAATTGGCATGTCTGGAGTCTGTTATTCTACGTAGAGGTTGTTATTTTTTTGTTCGGTTTTTCATGTTTCAATGGCCTTAAATTGGTTTCAAATGAAGAAAAAATAAATTTCTATTTGTTTGGCGGTTAATTTGAAATGTTATTCTGTACTACCTATTGTTAGCAAGCAAACGATGAATTTAGGAATATGAGCATGTTCATGGTAGTGTTAGTGTAAGGGTCTGTCCTGCTTGTCCCTTTCCGTGAGCTGACCATCAAATGGCGCTCGATAAATAAGCGGAATCAAAAATAAACTATCAAG
Source organism: Leucozona laternaria (assembly GCA_932273885.2). Classification (NCBI taxonomy): domain Eukaryota; kingdom Metazoa; phylum Arthropoda; class Insecta; order Diptera; family Syrphidae; genus Leucozona; species Leucozona laternaria. The sequence continues at coordinate 167,330,411 of OW026366.1, read as the reverse complement.
CCAGTTTACAATCAGAAGTGGATATCAGATGCTTTTGCCATCGAAGTTAACAATTAAATAATAAAAAAGCTTTGCGGTGCGCGAAAGTTATTTCAATTGGTTCAAATAATGAAAATAGTCCCAGTAGCAAATTTCCAAAATTTCACCGTAAACACAATCAAGGAATGGAAGCTACACCCGAGGTATGTGGGGTGAATTCATCGATGAAATTAACATGGGGATGCCATTGGCGTTCACCAAGTGACTAGAAATCACTTTTAAATATAACTCTATTATTCAAAAATTTATTGTATTTGATGAAAAAATCTTATGAAAGTTGTGAAATCACGAGCCCATTAAACTTCGCTGAATTCTTGTGTGGATCAGAAACAAAACCCATAATACCTATCCACTTTTCAAAAAAAAATTACTTAAGTATGCGGTTTTTTTTCGTATCGTTCAAACACATACGTTGGGCCCAAGTTTGAATCGCAAATCGCAAAAAAAAAATCTGTAGTTAATTTCAAAACCCATTTTATCCACTCAAAATCGATTATATCCACACATTTTTGTTAGTACCAAAACCCATTTTATCCATTCGAAAAATATTTTTAATTTTAAACTTTTATTTCAATAATCTTTATATCCTAAAAGACGTTTGGTTTTAAAGATACAAGTTTTTCACGATTTACTCGAAACTTATAAAAGTGGATATAATGTTTTTTTTTTTTGTTTCTGAACCACACACTTATTTGCTAGGTTCCTCGCTTTATCATCTGTGAATTACTGTTGATGAATAAGTGATGGTTCTTATCTAGTAGTACCTCTTGTAAGCGGAAGAGGTCATCTAGCTTTGGATAAAAAGGATTAAAAACGATTTTTATTTTATATGTTGGTGCTTATTTTGTACAATATAATATTAATATTTTGAAGGAAAAAAAGATAATTAAAACAAAAATTAAATAAACGACTATATTCACAATTACTTCACAAAAATATTTCCTTTTAATTTTAAAAGTTGCACTCGCCGATATTGTTCCCGTTTGAACAACGCACTCTTATGTTTATGTTTTTTGTCTTTTCTCTTTCACGATTGTAAACTTATGAATCTGTCCATTACTCCCCATCGTTGAAATCCTCGTATTTGTCGGGGCAGATAAAGACCAGGCAATTTTATCTAAATTTTGTATTTATTCTCTTTTTCGGGAAGAAGTCTGAACAACGCAGAGAATCCAACTTAATTCAAAAGCACATGAAGCTATGCATTACTGTTCATCAGTAAAATCATCTTTTAAGACTATGTTAAGCAAAATGAAGTACAGGAAGTTTTTCTTGCAGGATTCTCTTCCAAACTGGATAGTATTAAGGACGAACTAAATTTTTCGGACGCAGATCTATTAAAATTTAAAATTAATGTTATGTTACTAATATGCACAAATAACTTGAATTTTAAGCATTAGAATTAAAACATTCAAGCTATAAAATCCCTTTGTATTATAAAATAAATTACTTATTTCTGATGGAGGGGGTTTGATAGAAACGTGCGTACCATCAACGCAACCGATCACTTCTGGATATCCAAGCATTTGGTAAAAATGTTCTCTAGTTGGTTCCATTTCTTCTTTATTGGCTTTAAAATGTATCCATTTGTGGCAAATATTAGCCTCTAATGCAGACATCACTTTGTATATTCACTTTGATACAGTTTAATACTGACATCCTTTAATATTTCAGATTGGTATCCACGTTCTGCAACAAATTGCAACGTGGTCGCTAGCTTTATGATGTAAGGAATAGATGCCCCTTTTGAACTTCGGTGGTTATCTCGTCCAACACGTACTTGAAAGAATCCGGTTCAATGTAGGTATATATACACTACTTTGAATTTTCAATCTCGAATGGATTTGATGCATCCATTACCCTTCTCCTATACACATATCTACTCCTCGCCGTCTTCACTGCTCATAAATAAAACAATTGCCATCTATTTTCCAACGTCTTACTTAAAGTTATTTAAATAGTTTTTGTTTGAACTATTAGCAATTGATACCTGCAAACGATTTTTTTGTGTTTGAGTATTCAAAAGTGTGACCAGCTGTGTGTAAGGTAAATAGAGGCTTTGAAGTTGCCTGCTGAATAACTGTTTTTTTTTTTTTGAAAAAAAAAAATTAAACAGAATTAAGTGTCACGAAAAAATTTAAATAAAAATCTAGTTCTTTATAATGCAAAATTTTTACAATTATTTTGCTTGTTTTTCATATCAATAAACTGACCATTACTTGCTAAATGTTTCGAAACAAAAAAATTTTAAAAGTTTGTTTTTGTGTGATAACACACTTGAATTAGGGCTGCAAAGCGTACGCACCATCATATTAACATTGAAGGTTTGAATGAAGCAACAACCTCCTGATTGCATGAGCTATCATCAAGTCATTACAGACTGGAATTATAACTATTTCACGAGTACTGAGAAAATATGTGAGTGCCGGTACTCACGGTTAAATATGTGTAAACATAAACGTTTGTCCAAGTGTCTGATTTTTGTTACTGAACGTCATCAAAAGAAACATTATGAATAATTAACACTACATTACCTATACGTAGGCAGTGCTTAAAAAGCTTAATGTTGAAAGAACGGCACCGAAATACCCAGTGGGGGAACCGCTGTTACGAAATTTCCAAGCACTAAAAGGCTGGTGGTGAAGTGTCCAACGAACGGTGAAGGTTCGGTACTGAAAGGTCCTGCTTCGTAGTTCACTCTCAACTTTAAGATGACTTCACATTACACATGGTTATTGTTTATGGTAATCACTCTCTGAGCATCGACAAACAACAACTGTCAGCGGAGAGCACTAAAATCGTGGTTTCAATTAAATGACACCGTACCCAAATTCCAAAGGAACTTAATGGTTTGACTGACAGGGGCCGAATTAAAATATCCAGTTAGAACTGTCAACGAACTTGCAACCCTTATGAAACTCCATCTTTCCATCGAGTAAAACTTACAAAAAGTTCAATCTTAATACTGAACGAACCTCAAATGAATGTCACTATGAGATAGCCGGCGAATTATATATCTTCTCTCTTGAGTTTTAAGAATAGTTAGTTGCAGTTGTTGTTAGTGGAAATTACTAAAATCACAGTTTCAATCGATTGACACCATCAATCGCCTATGGAATTAGACGCTGTGATTTTTAATGAATGTTAACTTTGTGCAAGTACAAAGGTAGCCGATAACTCTGCAATTTGTTTAACCTCAGCTATTTTGTATATCCCAGCCACCTACGTCCCTCGCCTTCGTGCCTACAAATTGCAAGAAGAAATTGCATCTTTTAAAAGCAGTATAATGTAAACGTAGAATTTAAGTTCAGATTTGTATCACTGAACGCACCCGAATCCTACCATACACACAGCCATTGATCTACCATACCTACAGTCAATTGTCAATCCCTACAGCTGACTATTATTATTTTTGTTTTGATTTTGTTTTCTTTTTAATTACTAGTGTCGCGTCCATTTTGTTCGGGGAATAATTAAATATTAAAGAACAAAATATAAAAATATAAGTGTTAAAATGATAAAATCGTCGGTCGCGCTAAAAACAATTTGCTTTCGTCGTTGGCAAAAACAATATAAGTGAGTGGTCGTGATAAAGTATAATCTAATTGTTGGTCGCGTTAAAATCAATTTGTTTTGGTCGGGGCAAATCAGATTTCGTAACGTAACGTGCTACAACGGAAAGTGCACGACGTAACGTTGCACACGAACGTTCACTTTTTTTTTTTACTCTACCGCCAGCATAGATGTTTACACATCAAAAAGGAAGAAACCGAATGTATACAACAACCAGCCTGTGTGTAGCTTATAAAAGCGCTAGTTGATTCAAATGCAATGGTCAAACAATATGAAACCTACATTGGGTTGGACCTGATCGCGTGACTTCGGTAGCACAATGCGTAGTGCGATTGGCTCTGAAGACGTTTGGTCTATGTTCAACTCTCAGCTGGGCAAAAAGTTTTTCAAATAAAAATTGAACGTAAACAGACTAAGCACCACTAAACGGCGTCTGATGATCGGCCTGGCAGCCGTGAAATAGCTATAACTCCAGCCTATAATACTTGGTGGTAGCTCACTATAAGGTGGTTGCTTTTTCATACAAACCTTCAAAAATAATTTTGTTTGATATATCTTTTTTCAAATACTAAGCTTTACCAGACCTATGACATAGCTTAACTTAACTTTATGTTTCCAACCAACTTTTTAATAAAAAAAATTCTGCGAAAAAAAAGTCAGCTTGGTCATACTAAATCAAATAGAAATGTCAGTAAATTTCAAACAGCTGATTTCAAAAATTAAATTCATTTTAGTTAATTTAGTAGAGTCATTTGAAAATGCATGTTTTTCGTTCGAATGTCAAAATACATAAAGATCATTAGAATTAGCTATTCCTTCAAATTTCAAAATAAAAATGAGTTAACTGTAGCTTTTTTAGTAATAACTTAGTTATGGAAAAAAATTTGTAGCTCTACTATGTATGTAGTTCTAACATGATATCAAGATAACACTACACTTTCAGTAAATAAAAGAAAAACTAATATCGCAATTAGTTGTAATTTTTTTACTGTAAATTAGTAGTGGAAAGAAAAAAAAAAAAAATGTTTTTATCTTATTTTTCTTTACATTGAAAAAAATTGTTAGCACCACACTTTGGAAAATTAAAAAAAAACAAGTTCGCCATTAATTGAAGCTTTTTTGTTGTAAATTAGTTTTGGAGAGAATAAAATTCTTAAAATTATATTGGCGAAGTTTTTAAACAAAAAATGAATAAGTAGTGCTAAGGTGTCACTCTGAGTCCAGGCATTAGAAAAGGAAATTAGAAAATGCAAGCACGGCATTAATTGTAGCTTTTTGTTGTAAATTAGTTGTGGAGAGAAAAAAATCAAAAGTGTCGTTTATGTCCCAAAGCTTTCCGAAAACTTAAAAGAAATAATCGGCAAAAACAAAATTGATGTCAACTTGGCGTACAAGTCGAACCAGACCATGGCTTCCCTCTTCACATGTCTAAAAAAGAAGACAGAAAAGGACCGTTGTACAGACGTGGTGCACAAAGTAAACTGCCAAAGAAAAACCAATGACCCATGTAATTAATGCTTCGTCGGCACGATCAAACAACTCCTTCGACAGAGACTGGCGGGTCACAAGTCAGACATTCGTTCAAAAAATTCTGGAAAGATGGCACTAGCTTGCCACAGCGTTGAAACTGGCCACCATCTGGACTTTGATCGTGTGGAGATCTTGGCAACGGAAAAACACACTTCCAAACGCTACACGTTAGAAACACTACACATAATCAATAACAAGAACAACATGAACCGTAAACAAGAAATACAAAACATCTCAGCAGTTTACTGCTCCTTAGTTTCCAACAACAGTAGATCCAAAACTTGAATGTACTCATTGGACTTAACTTCATTTGAAGTGTTAATTATTATTTTGCTTTTAAATTATTCAAGTTTAAATTATTAAATATTTCCAAATATTGTTTTTTTTTTATATATACAATTGTTTAAAACTTTAATGTAAGTGTATACGATGTCCGCCCTACATACATTCACACTTTTATGTAATTACTTCTTTTTTTTACAAATAAAGCTCACCAGAAGAAGACGGCAACCACCGTCGAAACGTTGGGAAAAAGTAAATGAATTAATTTTCATTTTCGTCATCAAAACGACCAACGAAGCCGATGAGAATCATCTTTATCTATTCTCAGATACACAATTCTATTCTTCAACAAAAACTGGGTACATAACATAGTGCTAAGTTGACACTGTACCAACTTAATTTTAATATTCAAAAGTTTGGTGCTAACTTAATATATATTTTTTAAATATAAACAAAACTATGATAAAAACGTTTTTAGAATTTTCTGAAAGTGTAGTGCTAACTTGATATCAAATTAAAATAGAGCTACAATTTTTTCCACAACTAATTTACTACAAACAAGCTTTAATTGACTGTGTACTTCGTTTATTTAATTTCTTAAAGTTTGGTCCTCACTTGGCACATATCTTTTCTTGGGATTTTGTAGTTTACAACACTCATCTCTTTTTTTTATATTTCATGACTTAAAACAAAAATGAAAAGCTAACAAAACGACTACTCAATAGATAGGAAAAACAAACTCTCTACAGCGAAGTATTGTAAGCATATTGAAAGGGAAGCTATGAACATTTATTATAATTTATAATGTAAGCAAACTCGGGGGTAGATTTCGCTTTAAAATTTTTGTATGGATAAAAGAAATAAAAACCCGAAATAAGAAATGGAATTTCATTAATATTATTATTAATATTATTATATTTTTTGCTATTTATTTTCATGTATTCTTTTGCATCTCCCTATAATCTTCACTTAGAATTATCAAAATTAAATGCATTAAAATTTTGAATACACAAAAATAAACGAAATCATGTTTTGTAAATACGAGAAATAAAAACCGGCATAATTTTTCCAACTTATGAATTGATATCTTGAAATATGCAAAATTCCCTAAGTATAGAGTATTTTGTGTTTATTTAAAATAATATACATATTTTTGTCCCTTGTTTATATGCTTAGTTATTAAAGAGAAAAGAATGGATCAAACGATATAGTAGTTTATATAAATTCTTTTTTGAAGTGAAAATAATTTTATATCGAAATCAAGAAGAAGTAAGAATTTTCCTAGCTCTCAAATTATTTTAAATTCAAATGAAGACAAAACTATAACTCCATGACCACTGCACAAGAATCGAAAGTAGGTAAATTATAAAAAGGTAGCAGACACCAAAGGTTTGGATTTATTCATTTTGTATATTTAAATAGACTGCTCTTGCCACGAAAGGTCATTCCAAAGTTGATTGCCTAGAATTAGAAACGACACGGTGAAACCCGAGAACTTCTACGTGTCGGTATAGGAATTCTATAAGAAGCAATGTTTCTTAGAAAAACACTTTTTTGGGAAAAAAATTATTTTACGCAGAGCGGAAAAACGTGGAATGACTAATGCCTTATACATGTGAATTTTTGGCCTTAAACCTGAAACACAGTTTTCATTTTGGTCATTCCAGGCACGAAGTTTAATCAAAATCGTTGGAGCCGCTATAGCTACCCGTTCCAGATGAGCTAAAACAAAAATTTGAATTTCCCCTTTAGAGAATCATACAAAGTGCTCTGTACCAAATTCTATGCAAATTGGACTGCCCCCTTAGGCCTTAGCTCAAATTGCAGTGGACGCACAGACGCACAGACGCACCGAAGCGACGCACAGACCGACGGACGGCATGACGAAACCCACTTTTTCGGACTTCCTGATCATAGCAGTGTTAGTTTTATTTATTTATTTAATTCATCAATCAGAGATTTAAGATCTTACAGACTAATATGAACACACTAATAATTGTAGATGGGTATAATAAATAATATAAATAAGCAATTATATAACTAGGGAGTATACAAAAAGAAGTGGTAATTCATAAATAAAATACAATTAAAAAAATAACTGTGAATGAATATGGAACATAATATTATGAATATAAATAAGTGCATAACAATTAAATTACATATTCGAGAAAACAATTGATTTAAATGAATCTCTTGTAAAATTCATTAAAAAATCTACTCTATTGTATATTAAATTTGCTTCTCTAATGCAACGGGAAACGGGCTCATTCCGCCCATAATTTGTTCAATGAAACGGTTCATATATTAGAAAACGATCACGAGTCAGCCTTGCTGGTGCGTCTTCTTATATGGCCAGTTAAAATATCTGTTACGAGCATAACAGAAAAACATTTCCGTCGAGTTTCTAATGTTTTCATTCTGAATAATAAGCATCTACTATCATATAAAGGTTTGGGTACCTATATTCCAATTCAAATTAAAAAAAACATATCTAGTAAAATTTCTTTGAATTCTTTCGATTCTCATCGATGCGTTAGAATAATAAGGATTCCAAACTGTACAAGAATACTCAAGCACTGATCTTTTTAGGGAATTGTATAACGTAATCAATGTATATGAGTAATTAAACTCCTTACGCCCAATTTCTTCACAGAAGTAAAGGATCCGCCATCTAACGTTTTTTTTTCAACTAGTGCTTATTTCGTGAATGGTAACACTTAGCTCATGTCTGATTTGACAGATAATTAGTTTTATCCTTCCGCTGAACGAATATGGTTGTGTATACGCTTTGCTAAGTGGGCCTGCGATCGACTTAGAGAAGATGCCGTTTTGGCCAAAAAAATCATCTTTTCAGATGAAGCTCATTTTGATCTTGGCCGGTAGTAAACAAGCAAAATTGTCGCATTTTGAGCACAGAAAACCCGCACGCATACATTGAAAAGCCGATACACCCAAAACGAGTCACTGTTTGGTGCGGATTTTGGTCCAGAGGCATAATTGGGCCATTTTTCGAAAATGAGCAAGGAGTGGCCGTTACAGTCAATGGCAATCGTTATCGGGCCATGTTGAACGAATTTTTGTTCACAAAAATTGAAGAGGAGGATATTGGCAACATTTGGTTTCAACAGGACGCGCCGCTATGAGCCACACAGCCGAAGCTACAATCGATGTTTTGCGCCATTTTCAAAAAAAAAAGAAAGTTATTTGGCGGACCCTTTATGTATCTACTATAGTTATATGAGGCATTTTTCTCTCTAATTCAATAAATTAACTTTATGTCAGTTCCATTTTTGTATATCTTCTTTCCAGCTGAACTTTAAATCCCTATAGATACTGAGTACGTTATTTAACCATATATAGCAGAGATTCTCAATTAAGAGTACCTACTAAGTTCCACATAACGCAATTTTTGTATGATTAATTTTTCTGCGTAGGTACTGTAAATTGTTAATGAATAAATAAGCTTACCTTTCTCTTTGATCTAGCCATTCTTTGGTCTCTTGAATTCTCGGCTTCTCCCGGTGGCCGTTTACCCCAAACTGCTATTGCAATTCTTGTGTAAGTGAAAATTAGCACACTCAAAGGTATAACAAATTGCAGTGTTAACAGCGCTATTGTGTAATAAAAATTCTGTTCACTCGATGGCCAATCTTCATGACATATGTATCTACAATAAAAAGGTATTGAAGATAAGAAATAAAAAAATTTCAAAATTCACATACCTATTACATTGAACATGCCACATATCAGGTTGGGCTAATTTCGATACAATTGGAATGGGGAAAGCAGTCATTAGTGCTATCAGCCAGACAGCACCAATTATACATTTTGCATATCTAAAATAACAAAATATTAATATAGATGTCTACATGAAGAACAAGAACTAGGTACAGTTGTTCAAATATAATAAAATGCCTACGGCTTTTGTTAATAAACAGTTACAGTTGCTTTGAAATGATACAGAAATAAAGTGCACAACTTTCTCGCACGTATTTGCTCTAATAGTTCAAGTTCCTAAGATTTGTTTAAATTTTAGAAATATGTTTATAATTTGTTCATTATATGCATTATAGACTAAGAGCTGACAGCATATTTTTGGGTTGGAAATAAGTATCGGGTTTTGCAATAAGAGCGCTACAAAAGTTTTTTTTTTAAATAAAACAAAAACGGTTTTGGATATCAATGAAATTCTTTATTCCAGTGAAAGGACGTTCGATGAGATTATGTATGGAACTCGATTTCTTTTGCATGGCCACCACGGGCACGCTTGCAGAAGTCCGGACGCTGAACCCAATTTTCGACGGTTTTCAAGCATAAATTCGCCGATACTGCTGCAATTTCAAGTTCGATATTCGTACGAAGTTCATCAATCGTCGCTGGCTTGTTGGCATAGACCATAGACTTGACGTAGCCCCACAGGAAATAGTCTAACGGCGTCAAATCGCACGACCGAGGCGGCCAAGCGACTGGACCATTTCGTGAGATAACACGTTCTCCAAACTTGGTTTCCAATAAATTGATTGTGGCATTCGCTGTCTGGCTTGTGGCGCCGCCGTCCTGTTGGAACCACATGTCCTCCAAGTCCATATCATCCAATTGGGGCCAAAAAAAAATATTCGGTTATCATTGATCGGTAGCGATCCCCATTCACAGTAACGTGAATCAACGTGATCATCACGGAAGAAGTACGGCCCAATGACGCCGCCGGCCCATAAACCACACCAAACCGTAATTTTTTCGGGATGCAATGATGACTCATGGAGTACGTGTGGATTGCTGCCTGACAAATACCGCATTTTTTGTTTATTGACGAAGCCATTCAGCCAGAAATGAGCCTCATCGCTGAAGATGATTTTTCGATGAAAATCCGAATCATTTTCAAGTTGTTGCTCAGCCCAATTCACGAACATGCGACGCTTCTGGTGGTCGAGCGGCTTCAGTTCTTGCGTCAATTTAATCTTGTAAGGATGTAGGCCAAGATCTTTTCGCAAAATTCGCCACAACGACGTCACAGAGATGCCCAACGCTTGAGAAAGACGTGTGAGAGACACATTTGGGATTTCTGCAACTGAAGCCTCAGCGGCAGCAATATTCTCGACACTACAGGCACCTCTTTGTCTCACTGGCACGGGAACATTTTGTACTGTGCCTGTGGATTCAAATTTTTCCACTAGACGCTCAATTGTTGATCTGCTAGGACAATTATGACGACCATAAATTGGACGTAGCGCTCTTAACGTTGAGGCCACTGACTCCGAATTTTGGTAGTAAATTTTAATAATTTCGACTCGTTGTTGGCTCGTATATCTTTCTATTATGAAATGGCAAACCTTACTAAAGAGAAATGACAAAAGAGCGGCAAGAAATATGGCGTCGTTTGCTGTCCCTGTTGCTCTACTTTTGTAGCGTCCCTGTTGAAAAACCGTTTATAACCAAAAATTGAGTACGAAGGTTTGTAGATGTATGCGTTGTGATACCAAAAACAAAAGTCTAGCAGATTTTTTTTGGCGCCGGTGGTGGGGGGGGAGGGTTTTTAAAATAGCGATTTTTACAAGTTTTTTTCAGAAGAATTATCACTTAAATTAATTTTTTTTGAATATGAAATGATGCACTGTCATTTTTCCCAAGTGTAAAGACTTTTATCTTGACGATCCGATTAGTAGAACTAATGATAAAAGCTCTTTAAGCGAACCTTATCGGCTTTATTTTGGAGACTTTGCTATGCATAAAATCAACAACAAAAATCTCGAACCAATTATCAATGTGAGCAGTTCTTAAATTCCTAAAAAAAACATCCATAACAGTGATTCCATACCGGCTCACAACTGCTTCAGAGTTACATTTCCAAGAGAGTAATATCATGAAATTTATTTGTTTTTACTTTTTTTGCAGGCAGACCACCCACTCGAAAATTCATGTTTCGTTCGCTCATAAGTTAGAAACCCTGTATGTATTTACAATGGTATTGTTTGTTTTGGGTATTCAGCAAACTGATATAAATAGTGGAAAAAGTGGTTATTGTGAAAAATATAGCTAAAATATTCTATATTTTACTAATCCAAAAATTAAATTTTGATCAAACTGAATGCAGGTATTGGGAATTAAGAACAATATCATTTATCATTTATTTATTTAAATATTGGCATTTCTTCTGTTTTTGAACTCATTTTCAGTTTTGCTTCAAGGTATTTGATCTACGATGTATAGGGATAGAAATATTTCGAAGGAAATCTTCTATGCATGGAATTTAATTCACTTGAAGTGAGAATCTTTCTCACTTGGAAGTGAGGGAAGGTTCTTTAAAAATGGGAAAATATGTCCCAATTCTTGTGAGAAATGATGACACTTTCACGGCAATAATCTCCCATCAGAATATCGTTTCTTATTATTCTGATTACACCTGAAACTGATACTTGGCCACACTCGCTCGCTAGGTTAAACTGTCACACTTGTTACAATTTCAAACTAAAATTTTGTGTAATATTTTACAGTTTTATTTATTTAAATACTTGAGCCAGCTAAAGTAAGTGAGTAAAGTGGAACTAAAGATTGAATTTAAAGTATATATTTTAAATACAATGAGGCATAGTCCTCATCCAATATTTTACACTGCATGCAAATTTGCTTACCCAGTCACTAATCACCAATTTTATAAGGTCACACGTCACCACCGTAAAGCGACTGAAATGGATCCTCTTCCTCAACCATACGTACTTTTTAATGTCAATATGATAATTTCTTGAAAGGACATCGCGCTTTCTTTAAATAAAACTATAGTTTTTTTTTTATTGATTCAGAATATTCTGTGAATAATTTATAAAAACATGAGTATCAAGTTTAAGTATCCTACGATAATCAAACATACAAAATCAAATACAAATTAAAAATTTATAATAGATTTTTTTGTTTTCCTGAAAATTAAAATTCCTGCCTTACTAGACTATCTCTTTCTCCTCAATTCATCATGAGATGGAATGAGATTCAAAAACAATTATAATATGAAACACCGTCTATGAACTAGAACAGATAATCCAACCTTTTTTGGGTTAGTGTGAAAAACAAGCATTCATTCACAAGCAAGACATTCGAGATTTGCGCATACGCAATTAACCCCAAAATCACCTATAGTGCGCCGGTATCGTCTTGGCTGCTTTAGAGGTGGTATCCAAGATCAAGACTTTTCTAGTCTCATGGGCAGCCCTGCCCGCCGCTCACCGCCTTCCACCACACCGCCTTCCACCGCCTTCCACCACACCGCCCCTACATGCACCCACCTCACGCGTCGACAATAGAGCAGTGCATACAGTTGGTCCTTGAAAAAGTTGCTTCTTTTTCACATTACCTGACAATGGTGTCATTTTTATACTGTGTGATTCGACACTTAATTTTTGATCAGGGTTAATTACAAAAAAAACTGGATTTAGCCTCTTTTCTCCACAAAATAAAAAAATGAATGTTTATACTATGTACATTACATACAAATTAAGATTTCCACCAAAATTAAGCTTTGCCGGATTTTTTTTTTTTTGAAGATAACATACATATTTCTTTTAAATGTAAATCGTAACTGCGGCTAACATGGACTATTCTGAAGTCCTAATTTTCGCTGACAAGCATGAGCGTTTGAGAATTGCGAGTGGTATTTGGCCAATAACGCGAAAATCGACTTGTCTAATGCAGGATTTACACGACTCACAGATTGGCAGTTTTCTGTCAGTATACTGCCAAAAGAAGTTTTTTGACAGTTAATTGTCAGAATACTGCCAATTTGTCAGTCGTGTAAATCCAGCATAAGTAGACTTTGGACTTTACGAGGCCCCAAAGAAAATAAAGGGTGTTTTTTTTAGACGTGTGGTTTTTAATATTGGCAATACTTTTTTCAGAGTTAGTCTTTTTGACAGCTGTCACTTGATTCATGCTCAGTTTGGTTTGCCATTTCATAATGAATAGACTTACTCTTGAACAACGTTTGCAAATCGTGCAAATTTATTACCAAAATAATGGCTCGGTTCGCGCGACGCATCGCGCTGCGTCCAATATTCGATGAAGCTCATTTTTGGTTGAATGGGTACGCTAATAAGCAAAATTGTCGTATTTGGAGTGATCATAATTCACAAGCCATTGTTGAGACGCCGTTACATCCTCAAAAAGTTACTGTTTGGTGTGCTCTATGGGCAGAGGGAATCATTGGTCCATATTTCTTCATGGGGTTATGTGATGTCGCTTGTCTACGCAGATAAGCCCGAGACGATTGACGCCTTGGAAGAGAATATTCGGTGCGTTATTGCTGACATACGGCCCCCCTTGGCGGCAAAAAGTGGTCGAAAGTTGGGCCTCTCGGCTGGAATTTATTCGAGCCAGTCGCGGTGGCCACTTGTCCGAAATCATTTTTAAAACATAATGGCAAACCCTTATATTCATAATAAAGCTTAATTATTGGCCATAACATAAAATTATATGCGTTTTATTTCTTCTTGAATAACTCACGTCTAAAAAAACAACCTTTACATACATAGGTGTGATATCACATGATCTAGGCGACTAATTCACCGGTTGAAACTGGGTTGGAAACAAATGTTGTCGAGTTTCGATTACAGTCAGAAAAAGCCATTTGTCATGGCGCGATAACGGAACCAATTCACAGTTGTTATAGTTTAACGGCCTCATTTTTGAAGAAATATGAACCGATGATTGCACCAACCTTAAAAGATTGTGATGTCAAAAATGCATTAATTGTTTTTCTGCCATGAGTAAATTCGACTTAATGGAAATCACGATTCCCGCAGCGATAATTGCAAGGTATTTATGCGGTTGTCTCGTTAATAAGAAATAACTCATTTTTTTAGCAATCAATAAAATGAACAATAATGAATGTGCAAAGCATTATTGCTAATTTTGGTGAATTAGAATATTCAGTTAAGGAAAGTGTAATTGACTTTATTACACTTTCAGAAACATGTTTAACAATCGACAACAACGAACAAAATTTGAATCCGTTCAATATAATTAGATGTGATAGTGTATCCAGACATACGGGATTTGCATATTTTATGCATACATATGTACATGATATGTACATGAAAGCTTGGGCAGTGACATACACTTACATCTCTGTTACATCAATCTCTTTACTATGTAGCTGTGTATGTACTTCTTTGTTTATATATGAATGTTTGCTTATATTCACAAATGCTTTTTTTAAACGCTTTAGTTTTTAAAACCACTTTTATTTTATCTAAAAAAAACATGAAGTAAAATAAATAAATTTATTATTTTTTGTAAAATTAAAATCATTATAAAAACATTCTTCTAACTAATAAACTGTTTCATTTTCAACTCATCATAAGATAACAAATACAGGGTGTCCCGAAAGTCAACGTCAAGCGGGTACTGGGTGATAGGTCAGCTTGTACCTGTACTGGGAAAAATAATAAAAAAATCTATCTCGCTTGGTTAAGTAATAATAGCAATATTTAGAAAAATAGTGAAAATCGATACCCTAGGCCACATTTTTAGGTACTGTGGTCACAATTTTCCAAATTTTGCGTTGTTTTTATTTTGTACGTAATCCTTAATAACCATGCTATTAATTCCAATCAAAAATCCAAAAATAAATATTGTCAGTTTCATAAGAAAAATAAAGTTCGACTGAGTCATTGTTCAAACAAATTTTGTAACCTCACTTTGACACTTTATATCTTAAAAAAATTTACTGATCTACCCCCGGCAAGTTGTTTTAAAAGTTGGCCAATTTCATCAAGATTTCAAAATGGTACAACACTTGCTACTTCAGTTTCTCTTTTTCTTGAGCTTTTGTTTTACCGTTATCGTTTGTTTTTCGATTACCTTGGACTCGATTAGTGTAGTGAAAATTGTGTAAGTTATTTTCTAATAATAGTTACTAAAAACTTTTGCGAAATGGCGTATTTGTGCACAGCTCAAGAATATGCGAACATGCATTTTATCTATGGTGAATGCCGTCGTAATGCCTCTGCCACCGCCAGATTGTATCGCGAAAGGTACCCAAATGTGGAGCGTCACCCAGACCACCGTGTGTTCATCTATGCACACCTTTCATACTCGGAAGGACGGTTGCCTACTACTCGTACGGCCGGCACCGTCGCCGAGAGGCCTCGAGAACACAACGAAGAAGTAATTTTAAATGAAATTGAAAGTGATCCCAGCGCTTCAGTACGTGCGATTGAAAGATCCACTGGAATACCAAAAAGCACTGCTCATCGAATTTTTAAACAAAGTAATCACCACCCGTACCATGTACAACGTGTTCAAAGTTTGCTACCTCGGGACTACGGTCCCAGAGTCGATTTTTGCAGCACAATGTTGGCGAAAAATAGTGAAGACCCGCAATTTCTCAACCACATTTTAAAAAACGGTTAAAAAAGACGGTTACTTGAATTTACACAATTTACATGAGTGGCACCAAGAAAATCCGCATTTAATTCGTGAAGACCGCTCTCAATATCAATTTAAAGTAAATATGTGGACCGGAATTTTAAATGGACAAATAATTGGACCATTTGAGCTGCCAGAAAATTTAAATGGCAACAGCTACCTGCATTTTTTACAAGATAATTTGCCAACTTTATTAGAAGATCTACCACTCAACATCTACCGAGACATGTGGTTTCAACAAGATGGTTGCCCAGCGCATTATGCTCATCGTGTACGGGATTTCCTGAATAGCATTTTTGAAGCAGGAGAAGAAATTAATTAAAGGAGATTCGGGCGCGTAATGAACAGAATTTCTCTGCGGCGGTGCAGAGCCTGTATTCGTGCCGAGGGTAGACAATTTGAGCATTTGCTTTGGATTTATCAATAAAATAAATGTATCAAAATATTTTCTTTTGTTTCATTAAGATTAAAGTTTTCTAGAATACATCAATAGGGTAAATTTCCAATTTTTTAGTCAGAATTTTAAATGCTCCAAAACGTTTTAAATGTTGATAATATTTTTTACGGTAGAATAAGTAGCAAGTGTTGTACCATTTTGAAATCTTGATGAAACGGGCCAACTTTTAAAATAACTTGCCGAGTGTAGAGAAGCACATTTTTTTAAGATATGAAGTGTCAAAGTTAGGTTACAAAAATTTTTTCAATCATGACCCAGTCGAACTTTATTTTTCTTACGAAACTGACAATATTTATTTTTGAATTTTGGGTTTGAATTAATATCATGGTTATTAAGGATTACGCAAAAATAAAAACATAGCAAAATTTGGAAAATTGTGACCACATTACCTAAAAATGTGGCCTAGGGTATCGATTTTCATTATTTTTCTAAATTTTTCTATTATTACTTAACCAAGCGAGACAGATTTTTTTTATTATTTTTCCCAGTACAGGTATAAGCTACCCTCTCAAACAGTATCCGCTTGACGTTGACTAACGGGACACCCTGTATGACTAGGGGTTGTTTTACTATTCATTCAAAAGAATCATCAATATGAAATTCTTAAAGAAGGTGCCGTAAAAATGGAATATTTGTATCTTGTAGTGCGACTGAAAATGGTAAGTAAGTCATTTATTATACCTACTCCTTTTAAACAGATCACCAAAACTGTCCAGGGCGCTACTTTGTGAAAAATTTGGTGAATTAATGGAAGAAGTAAAGATAACGTTGTAATAACAGGGGACTTTAATATCGATTGGTTGTGTTCTGACACATACAAAAAGCAGCTAGCGATATGTGTAGGGTAATAATTAAAAATCAGCAAATAAATAACAGTTTTGATAGAGTTGAAAAATGAAAGTGTGATAAGAAATCATTTAAACTTCAATATTTTTTCCGAAGAATTACAAAAAAAGCTGATAATCATAATGAAAAATAAAGGATTTGTGAAAAATATTAAGATCAAAGAAGGAGTTTGTGGTTGGTTTAATAGAGAAATAGTAAATTTAAAATCTGAAAGTGTAACGAAATACAATAGAGCTAAATTAACAAATAATGATTGAGACTGGATTAGCTATCGGGAGTGTAGAAATGTTAATGTTGTATACAAAACAAAATAGAAAACAGTGTGGAATTGAAGGTTAAGCGAAGGAAAACAAACACATTTGTTCTAAACAAATCTGAAACACACGAATGTGCTATTGTGGTAATATTATGAGTGATTACGAAATTGGCAACGAATTTAATAGATACTCCATTGAAAGTGTGAAAGAAATAAGTAAATCAATAGAGAATATTCCATATCAAACACTTATTGAGAGAAGAATGGTACTTTATAAATTTGCAGAAATTAATATCAAACAATTCTTGATTATATTGAAATCCATGAATAATAAAAAAGAGCAACCTTAAATATGTATGATCATTTTAATGTCCTTGGCCTAAACATTGTTAAAATGATAAACATGCCGTTAAGAACAGGAGTATTTCCGGAGAGTTGGAAGAAATCATTTGTGAGGCCAATGCCAAAGTGAATGGAGCAAAGAAAGCAGAGGAAGTTTCACCCAGTCAATATACTACCTCCTTCAATCAAAGAAGAGCAATCAGGCTTAAGAGAAAAGCATTCTTGTGAAACAGCTTTAAATTCAGTGTTCATGAATGAACGATTGAATATTGTCGGGTATAATTACACTGCAACCTTTAGATCTATTATGCCCTCCTCTCTGGAGGTGGGTGAGGTTTCTCATTCTACATCAGCTCGTCTTCCAAATTAAGGGACTAAAGAATTTGGAGTAATTTTAGATAGGATTGTTTTCTCTCTTCTATCTGGTGGTATCCCAGATGTCTATGTCTTCGGTAGATAAGTGCATAAGTCTCCTCATGGGAGTTGCAGAATCTGCACGTGGAATTGCTGACTAGGCCGAGGATATTGAGGTGACTTCTCAGCTTGCAATGGCGGTTATTATTCTGAGTTTGTTCCTACTTAAGCTGGTGGTAGGGTAGGTAGCACTCCTGGTTATAGTTACAAGTAGGAGTTTGGCTCGTGTCAGTTTTGGTAGTTCATTCAAGATTTTAAGTCTTTTTGCCTCCTTTTCTGCTTTGATTTTGATCGTAATCACACTCAATCCTGTACCGCAGTAGAGTGCAACACCAAACCCATGGCCCTACAGATTGGAGGTTAGTGCGTCGGGCTAACGACCCGGCCACAGTAAAAAAAAAACTTTTATTATGAGAGGGACGCGAGAACCCTTGGATAACGACCCCCCTCAAATGGCAACCAGACCCGAAATGAAAATGGACTACGATCCACGAGTATGCAATTGGAATGTAAGAACACTATACGCCATAGGTCCTACTCAAAAACTTGAATCTTGCCTTTCGCGGTACAAGGCAGACATTACCGTGATCCAGGAGATACGATGAATAGGATAAGGAATAACGAATAGAAAAGATTGCGACATTTATTACAGCTGTCATCAAAGATTGCACATGTAAGGATGCGGATTCGTCGTGGGAAATCGACTCAGATCGAAAGTCATCGATTTTAAGCCGATTAGCGATCGCCTGGATTTTATCCGGATCAAAGCTACCTTCCAAAACATCCGCCTTATATTTACACTGCACACGCCCCTACCGATAAAGCGGAGGACTCTAACAAGGAGGAGTTTTAATACCTCCTGGACGGAGCCTACAGAGCCTGTACGGAAAACGATGTCAAAGTCGTGCTCGGCCAACGTCCTATGTGAGCGTCTAAAACCATTCTGCAACACTACGATCGACACATCAATGATAGACCAAATCTTCACATTGAGACATATCCTGGAAAAGACCAACGAATTTCAAGTCGAAACCCATATTTTCATCGACTTCAAAGCCGCATATGATAGCATACTTCGCCAAGAGCTTCTATTGGCCATGAAGGAACTCGGTATCCCGAAAAACCTGATCCAGCTATGCCACAAAATACCTATACGGTGCAACGTGCAAATGGGTAACAGCTCATCCGAGATATTCCAGACATGTACAGGGTTCAGACAAGGAGATGCGCTATCATTTGATTTCTTTAACCTAGTCCTGGAGCAGATAGTGCGCAAGAGTGGTGTTAACCTGGAAGGCACTATCTTCAACAGGTCTCCCCAACTGATTGTCTATGTGGACGGCATCGAAATCATCGGCCGCTACAAGCGAGCTATACTTGAACCATTTACAGCTATTGATGAACAGGCGAAACGCGTTGGCTCTTCAAGTGAATGAGGATAAGACAAAGTATATGCTATCAAGAAACTAAGCCTCATCTGTACATCGCATAGGACAAAACGTCACTGTTGGTAGTAGTAATTTCGAGGCAGTCAAGGAGTTCACCTACCTCGAAACAAACATCAATTCCACGAAAGACACCTTAGTGGAAATCCGCCGAAGAATTACCCTAGCGAACCGCTGCTGCTTCGGTTTGGACAAACAAATAGGTTCAAAACTCCTTTCTCGAAAGACAAAGTGCACGATATACAAAACGCTAATTTAACCAGTCTTAGAATACCAGTCCCCAGGTTCGAGACGACCAGGAAGACCGAACCTCCGCTACAGGGACCATGCGGTATCAAACGCAAGAGCGCTTGGTCTCGAAGACTGGAGGGAGCTTGCGAGGGACCGCAACCGATGGAAGACCGCAATATTTCAGGCAGATACCCTTCATGGATCGGGTGCCGGATAAGTAAGTAAGTATATACATACCGATGTCAAAATTATATTTGTCAGCTAATGGCTAGTAACAGAGTTAACACATACAATTTTTTGAGTTAACTACAAGTTGCCACACAATTTAAATTGACTGAAGAATATTAATATTAATAAAATGAAAAAATGTATAAACATTTGTTTTTAATTCATAAAACAAGTTTTCTACATTTTTGTCATTGTATTAGTAACAATTTCTAATCCAATTCAGCTATAAGAGCAAATACTTGCGATGGATTCTTTCACTTTTATTTCATGTTGGTTGGTTAAAAGAAAATTGTTTCCTTCTCTTTATAAAGATTGAAATTAAACCGCTGAATACATTTATCAAAGTTGATGTCGTTTTATGTGGTCACAGTTTGGTTTGCGTCCTTCCGCTTCCTGTATAAGAGAAAGGAATTTGAAATGCATAGTGGTTTTCATTTGAATGGTAAACATCCATGAGACCACGACATGGTTCATTCTGGAAAGGACACACAGTACTTCACAGAGAGCGAAGGGAATATTGCATTTAATTAAAAGAATGTTTGATATATTTTTGGGAATAACCGAACATTGTTATTGATGCATCCAGAATTTCTTTGTTCGGAATGCAAAACAAAAAATATGCACGACTGGATCGCACGAACTTGCTCTTGTGGTATGGTATGTATGCAGACACTTATGAACTAAGACACTAAGAGCATATAAAAACAGTAAAAGGTATTATAACTGTTATACATAACGTGTTTTCTGCACTTTTATTTAAAGCGAAGATAAGTGAGTACAAAAAAAACACACCTTATATTATGATACCTATCTGAAACGATAAAATACTAAAAAAAAGACAAAAGTAATACATGATTGGATTTTTTTGTTTAATTTGTTTTCGGTTTGAATTTTTGTATCAATATTGTTTGTGCTATTGAGAAGCAATAGATTGAAAAATAATAACAAAATTGGTCTATCCATGGAAACTTATACGCGAATAACCCAAAATTAAGACTATTTTCCATTTTGCGAATATTTTTCCAAAAACCTGACACGCAGTTTTCTTACAATTACTTTTGTTATTCCAGCTAAGCGTTCTTAGTAAGTTTCAACAACAATTCGAATTACCCCTCTAGGGATTCACATAAAAATACTTTGCAGCAAATTCCATGTACCGTTCTAGCTCAAATAACAGTGGACTCACAAACGCAGAGACGCAACGACCGACGCACGGCACGACGCAACCCATTTTTAATAACAAAAATATGTGAAGTCACAATGCTGACTTTAAAACAATATATGAAAGAAATATTTTTCAAGTAATATTTGGCTAAGGTTTGGTTTTATCAACTAAGAAGATATTATCAAAGAAAATAACACACAATTATGGCCAGGTTTAGAAAGATAAAATTATTTTAAATAAATAATGCAAAAAAATATTCAAAGACACATGTGGACTTTAAAACAATATAAGTAGATATACAAAACTAAAATTTTTCGTTGTTTATAAGCCACACTACCTAATAGTATTTTGTAATAAAACTTTTATATAAGGGGACCATGTTTAGATAAGTTTTAATTTGTAATCATTTTTAAAAGGGCTTTCAATCTTGATGGAAACAAAACTTTTGCAAACACACAGTGGAATCCTTATAAAGGGTCCGCCAAATAACTTCTTTTTTTTTTTGAAAATGGCGCAAAGCATCGAGTGTAGCTTCGGCTGTGTTGCACGTAGCGCCGCCGTCCTGTTGAAACTAAATGTTGCCAATATCCTCCTCTTCAATTTTTGTGAACAAAAATTCTTTCAACATGGCCCGATAACGATCGCCATTGACTGTAACGGCCACTCCTTGCTCATTTTCGAAAAATGGCCCAATTATGCCTCTGGACCAAAATCCGCACCAAACAGTGACTCGTTTTGGGTGTATCGGCTTTACAATGTATGCGTGCGGGTTTTCTGTGCCCCAAATGCGACAATTTTGCTTGTTTACTACCCGCCAAGATCAAAATGAGCTTCATCTGAAAAGATGATTTTTTTTGGCAAAATCGGCATCTTCTCTAAGTCGATAGCAGGCCCACTTAGCGAAGCGTATACACAACCATATTCGTTCAGCGGAAGGATAAAACTAATTATCTGTCAAATCAGACATGAGCTAAGTGTTAACATTCACGAAATAAGCACTAGTTGAAAAAAAACGTTAGATGGCTGACCCTTTAGAAATGTACATACATACATTTAGAAATTATATTTTAAAATCTTGCAATAAAATATGTGACTATACTTTACAGGTCGATAGAACAAATTGAATTATGCTTTCAATATCCGTAAGGCTAGCTGACCCACTAAAATATTCGAATAAGCTCTCCTATACATTGTCTTAGTCTATAAAACCGTATTCTTTTAACAACATAATTTAAACAGTCCGTAAAATTTGCATATTAGTAGTGCTGGACACCTTTGCTCATTTTTGATAGAAAACCTCGGTGTTATCCCAGCCCATTCCAAGACAACTCATCCCCGACCATTCATCGTAAGACCCGCAGACCCCCAGAAATAAGAACTCATCCCATGGAAAATGTGAGGGATGTTTGTACGAGACAAACAGGGCTTTGTTGTTGTGTTTTAGTTTCTTGGGGATATGTACATACATTGTACATATTATTATGTACTTACTTACATATGCCTTAGAAATTCTTATATATGATAACCACTGATTCTGGGATAGGCTTCACCCAACCCGAAAACCTCCTATACGTGGACAATATTTTATTTAGGGAAAATTTTGTATCAACAAATGAAATAGAAAAACACATAAGGGCCGTTCTCAGTATAGTTTCTGATTTATTTTGAATACAAGCAAATCCAAAGAAAATCTCCCTAAACGAGACAACAAGCTCTAATAACCGGACAGAGCGATATAATGTTGAAAGCGGGATTTCCCGAAGAACTAAGTTGGTGTAATTTTATGAGTGTTCCGTTATTGCACAATGCACATGGCATTTCTTTTCCTTCTGGTTTTCTTAGAAAATGAATCAATTGTTTTTAATTTAAACTACACTTAATAAATACTGTCAATCTATTTTTATTTAAAGAAAAAAATACACATTTTAGTGACTACAAACGAAACTAGTTCTGAATGCACATTTTCATATGAATGTACAGCTTAAAGAAGAACCAAAAACAGTTAATTATAAAATAAATGTATGCGAGGCTCTCTAAATATTAGGGATTGCATTCTTTAAATAGCATTTTACAACGTGTGTTTAAAAGCAGAATATATGTAGGCACACCTACAATACAACCCGTACATTTATTTCTAAGTTCAAGATTTTTCAAATCTCCTACAACTGCAACAATAAAAACGATTTTGAATATTAAAGAATATTCAGTCTTAAAATAAATTAAAAAATAAGCACGACTGGGACTGTGCGAACTTTCTCTTGTGGTAAACTAAAATGCAGACACACCGTGAAGATAAAAGTTAATGGTTCAATAATAGGTGTGTTTTTTAGTGTATGGATAATGCATATCCGTTTAAAAAATAATTTCCATGTAAAATACAACAACAATTCCGCTTGGGATAAACCTCTCCGCTTACCTTTATGAACTAAGAGCATATAAAAACAGAATAATAAGTGTTACCTATAAAGTGCCTTGCACATGAACGGTGACCTGCGAATACGAATAAATCTTTTAAATCAATTTCTTGAGTAAATATTAACTAAATAAATAAGTAATCCAGGTTTTCTAGGGATTTCCTTAGTTCTTGGGTTGCTAAGATTTGCAATGACTGGGAGGGCTTGAAGTTCAAGCTTATCACAGCTGAGGACATCCCTAGGCAACCGAAAGCTCGCATCTGGTTGCCCCTCATGAGCATCAAACCAAGCGGACAGGAGCTGATCCGTAGTCTTCAGAAGTTAAATCTGCTTGTCCCGATGCATGACTGGGCAGTCATACAAGCTGAAGAGCCGCAGAAGATCAGCGCGACTTATATTCTGTTGATCAGCGAGGAAAGCCGAAGGCCGCTGGAGGAAGCAGAATTTAAATTAAAATTCGGCATCAGGAATGCCAGGATCAGGATCTTGCATGATCAGAGAGCAGACCCCGACAAATCTGACGACAATGGTGAGTTCAACATCGATGTTGGTGGCCTTGAGGTCCCCAGCGAGCCACCGGGCCTTGGTTGTTCAGGGTCATTTAAAAATTAAAACGCGATGAAAATCATCCAGATTAATCTGAAGCACTCCAAATGTGCCTCAGATAATCTGAGAGTTTCCCTAAGGGAGGAAAACGTTGATGTAGACCTCTTCCAAGAACCGTGGGTAAATGGCCTCAAAGTAAAAGGCCTCCAAGACAACCAATATGATCTCTTTTACATCCGTAAACCCAGACCAATTTAAGCCAAGAACTTGTATTTTAGCTTAAAAACACCTAAAAGCTTTTTTGTGTCCAAATTTTAGTGATCCCGATCTGACAGTCGTCAGGTTGGAAGATAAAAATGCAGGAGGCCTACTACTGGCATCAGCCTACTCACCCCATGATCGGCAGTCACCGCCTGAGGAGGTTAGGAATCTAACTACCGTTGTTAAGGATAGAGGGACTAACCTGTTGATAGGCTGTGATGCAAACGCAGGGCATACTCTCTGGGGTAGCTCGGAGATCAACGAACGAGTTTAGTCTCTTTTTGATTTTATTATTGAAAACAACCTTAATGTCTGCAACAGGGGAGATACCCTTACTTTTATTTTTCCGAGTTCAGAAAATTATGGAGGGTGGGAAGATGTTTTAGATATTTTGAGGCAGCTATGAGCACTGCTTTTAAAGTCTCTTGCCCAGTTAAGTATAGCCGTAAAGTACTTCCCCCATGGTGGAATGAAGACTTGTCTAACCTAAGAAAATTGTCAAGGACAATCTTTTATATCTGGCACAAGCATAAGTTTTACCAACCAATCCATAAAATTTATAAGCGGGCTATCGCATCAGCCAAGCAACAGAGCTGGAGAGATTTTTGTCAGTCAATCGAAAGCATAAAGGATTCCTCTAGGCTTAGCAAGGTTCTCTCGAAGGAACACTGTAATCCCTCGTTCCTGAAGAAGCCCGATGGATCTTGGACTGGCACTCCAGCTGAGTCCTTGGAATTACTGATGACGACGCATTTTCCGGGTTGCGAGAACAACAACCCTGAACAGATTATTAACAACATTTCATTCGTCATTTTCGAAGGATGTCTCTCTCTCAACCATGTACCCGAGTCCTAAAGACACGTTAAAGTAGTTTTTATTCCGAAAGTCGGTAGGCGGGGGCATGAATCTGCGAATGATTTCTGATAAATCAGCCTGATCTCTTTCGTGCTTAAAACTCTCGAACGTATTCTTGATACCCATATCAGAGATATCCTAGTGGGATATCCTCTTGATAACTCTCAACACGCATACCTAAAGGGTAGGTCCACTGAAACGTCCTTGCGTGAGGTAGTGCGTACAGTTGGTGTGGGTTCAGGAATTTTCTCTGAGTCTTTAAATATCTCCAAATTTTTTCGGCTTCCTGACTATGCTAGCGTTTTTCAGGCAGAATTACTGGCTATAAGGGAAGCATGCACATCATCCTCCAAATTGGTCCAGCAATGCCGGGATAAGCTCGCAAGCCTGAATATCAATCTTAGTGTCACTCTTATCTGGGTACCAGGGCCCTATTGCACCCACAACTAATCACTAATCGCTTCCCACATAATCAATTTTAAAAAATTCTGATCATTGTAAGTGATAAGCGTTGCTCAAATGCATTTTGCACTTCACTCAGTAATATTTTATCAATTAATCATATACCTGCTTAGTGATAATGATAAGCGTATCTCCAACTTAAAGGTTCATTTTTCAAAATTGCTTCTTCTAAGCTGACCATTGATAAGTATTTTTTAACCTGCTTGTTTGTTGACTTCGATAGTCTCTCAGTGGCGAAATCACCGTTCACGCACATTTGTTGAAGAAAAAAGGGATTTATTGTTATTAAATTACTTGTAACTTTGGTAATAGTTATTGGATTTTTATGATTATAGTGTCATAAGAAAGGCAAAAAGACAAGGAATTTTTCTGTGAAAAAATTTTGTAGTGTTTATATATAAAAAAAAACTTATGGCAGTAAGAAAGGGTGATTGACTCGAAACGAAAAATGATTTTATGGTTGATAAATTTGAAAAATAGTGCATTACAAAGTTGTTCTCCTAACCCTTTTCTTCAAATTGGTTATAATTAGCAATTTAATAAAGATTAAACGATTAGCCGTGTGATTTAATCAAAAAAAGTCAGAAAAGTGGTGTTTCAATGAAAAAATAAAGAAACAGAAAGTGCATCGCATTAAAAGTCATAATTTTTAAATTGAGAGCTATAGAATTTTATAGTGTTCGTTTTTTTATTAAAGTCAGACCAACTCTTTGTATTATAAAAATAAATACACGATTTTATACAGTGATACTTCTTAAACCGTGTTGGATTTTAGGTAAAGCTGTAAAAATAAAAAACATTGTGAAAATTTTTTAATTGGAGTAAAATTTCTAGAAATATAAAGAGTTAATTTGCCTTCGAACTATTTATAAATAGTACCTATCGGTCAAAGATTGTTAAGAGCTATATAAAACAGGAATATTAAAAATTTTGATTTATAAATGTATTCCATTCTATATATGAATGTATGCATGTATCTAAATAAACCGCACACCGATTGAACTCAAAATTTTAGGAAATCATAGGTGGAAGTCCAAGGGTGTTAATGTTTATTTGGTCAAAATCGGTCTAGTATAGTTTGCGAACAAGGTGCAGCAATTTCGGAAAACAAAGTCCGATTTTGAAAATAATTTTTAGCTTGAAAGCTTATACTTAGAGCATGGGTTTAGTTATAAATAATGTTAAAAAGTTAAACAGTGAAATGGAAAAATACGTAATTTTTTTCTTTATTTTGTTCACATATGTAAACTAAAGAGCTATTGCAATTAAAATTTGATCAATTTTATGTTATCTATATATTTTTGGCTTTAATACAATTTGTATTTAATTTAATACTCTTGTTTACAAAACATATACTTACTTTTCATAGTTGAATATGGCTACTGCTTGTTGTTTTAATAATATGAATACATTTTTAATGTTCTTGAATTAAAAATATACCTATTTTAGTCAAATCAAAATAATAATTTAATTCCTCTGTGTATTGAAAAACAATAGACCTATTAAAATTATAACATTAAATTTCAACACATAACAGGATAAGGTTTTAATTTAATAATCAAATTATTACATAAAGGATTTTATTTCAATTCTTTGGATCATATTCTAATATTTTTCGTATTAAAACAATTTCTTCAAAGTAAAATAATTCAAATTTCATACAAAATTACCTTAATATTTACAGAATATTAAAAAGTAATATTAGCTGTATTGCAAAGCAAACACCTGTATTACAAATGCTCTGAAATTTCTGACCGTATACATAATAATGCGACCGTTTGTAAATTTGCAGACTCAGACCGATTATCATAAAGTTGAGTATACAAACATTTTACAAACTGTAAGATTTTAATATCAGCCGTTATTTGTTAAGTTTAATTCTCTTATTGTTAGATGGACAGACTTTTTTATTTTTTTTTTAATTTCAACCCTTATTTTCAGCAATACTTTTCCAAATCATTTGTTTGTATTAAAACCGTTCCCACTGGTTCACAGCGACAATAGATTTTGTCCGAAATATCTTAAAGACAGTTGAAAGAATTTTGTTTTTGTTATGTTTCATTTCATAAAAAAATTATTTTTTTTATTTGTTTTCCTTGGACGGACAGCTCCCTAAGACGGATCAAAGTGTTGCGACCCTCACTGTCTGGCCTAGGGAAATTTCATTGTATGTAAATATATATATAAAATGCTTTAGGACGTTAATTTTATCCATTGTTAATTTTATCCATTGTTAATTTTCAATCCATTTTTGAGAAACAATTCGCAACAAAAAACAATTATGATAATGCATTGATTAGCCAATTTTTTCTTAGCGAATTTGTGCTTAAATAATCATTATTTTCATCGATAAGTTCAAGAAACAAAATATTGGTGCAACAGGAATTGATAATTTAGGTCTAATTTGATATGATTATCACTTTTCAAATCGATAATTCACACTCACTCAATTATTGTTTGGTGCAACACTAAGCTGATAAGTTGAGTATTTACTACTTTTCAAAACTCAAAAAAATATTTAACAAATTTCTTGTTGGTGCAACAAAAACTTATCAAGAATCATCATAATTTGCAAACTGATTAGCGATAAGTTGTTGGTGCAATAGGCCCCAGGTCACTGGGCATTGAGGGAAATGATGGAAAAGAGTGGGCGGACGAACTAGCAAGGCATGGATCAGGCCTTCTTAGCTCACTTGAAGAAAGCGTTTACATTCCTCTTGGAGTTATGAAGGGCAATTTACTTTCAATTTTTCTCACAAAATCCAATCGTAGGTGGAGTAGTTTAAGCAACCGTGTTATATCTAGAAAGATGTGGCCCGACTACGATAAAGCCCGAACAAAAGATCTAATGTGTAGACCAAGACAAGACATTGCCAGGGTTGTTGCAACATGCACTGGCCAATAGGAGAGCATGCGGCGAAACTGGGTATTCCTTACAATACCCATTGTCGTAGCTGTGCGAACCAGCAGGAAAAGGAAACATTAGTTCACTTCCTCTGTAAGTGCCCTGCCCTAGCCCGTTTAAGATACAATCACTTGGAAAGGCTTCCTTTCACAACCTTGACGAACTTTCCGAACTGAAGATCAAAGACTTGATCTCTTTCTTAAACGTGATAAAATGGCTCTAAAACGATATTCGGCTTTTTGCTGTCTAACTCGGGGCTTTAGATTGTTGTTCCACAAACCCATTCCCCAACCATATAGGTTCAAACGAGTTTTGGTATCAATACGGTGGTTTTTGCAGCGAACTAGTCTGCTCGTTGGCCGCCATTTCTACCTACCTACCTACATATATAATCCAATGAACAAATTAAAATAGTAAACATTGCATAAAATTAGTTTAAACAGAAAAAATTTGTATTATAATGTTTTCCACGCGACCAAAAAATTATGTTCTGCGAAACTTCGAAAAAAAATCACAATCCACAACATCTAGACGCATTCCACAAACTGGCGAATAGAAAATTTGCTCGAGTGTAACCTCAAACACCCATTTTACTTCCTTATGTCTCATGATAATTCAAGTTGTCAGCGACTACTAATGTGAATGAAATATCAAAATTCGCGACAAATTGCAATTTGCAGTTCGCAGGTCGTATCTCATGTGCAAAGCATGGCATTTTTTTGTGCAATTTTGTTCAAAGCGAATAAGTGAGTACAAAAAATATGCACGACTTGATCGCACGAACATGCTTTTGTGGTTAAATACTGTATGTAACCCAACATTGAAGATGCATGATGTATATATTTAACGAGTAAATATTAAAAGAGTCAAAAGCACTAAAAAATTGATTTTTCGTTAGATTTTTTTTTTGTTTATAAAATGTTTTTAAAAAATTTTAAATGCATTATTGTTTAAATTATTGAGAAGCATCAGATTGCAAAATTATAATAAAATCGATTCAACCATGGCAAAGATATATGCGAATAACCCAAAAATAAGACCATTTTCTCAAAAAACGTTGAATACCTAATTCCGTAATGTGAATTTTTGAGAAAAACCTGAAATGCAGTTTTCTTACAATTGACTTGGTTATTACAGGTACGAAGTTTAATCAAAATCGTTGGAGCCGTTTTCGAGAAAATTTGAAGAAATTAATATATTTGTATGGAAGCTACCCGTTCTAGATGAGCTAAAACAAAAATTCGAATTTCGCCTCTAGGGAATCACATAAAAATGCTCTGTACCAAATTTCATCCAAATCAGTCTACCCGCTTAGGCTCTAGCTCAAGTTACAGTGGACGCACCGACGCCGACGCACAGACGCGAAGACGTACAGACGTACAGACGTACAGACACACAGACGCACAGACCGACGAAACCCACTTTTTTCGGGGGCTAGAGCCCCCACCGATCAAAATGAAATACTATGCTAAGATTTCCAAGCATATCGGAGAATAGTTTTTATTATTCTTTAGTTCAAATTTTAGTTTAAACAATATTCTTCAATTTTAATTTAAAAAAGAACTAGGTATGGATATCGTAATGAAAGCACTAGCTCATACCACACGAAACCTTTATTTTGTTTGACATTTCATACGAATCTCAGTATTCACAGAAACTCAAAATAAAGTTCATTGATTTGCAATCAGGAAAAAGACCCAAATCGATTTCAAACATTTAATTTTGTCTTTATTTTTACATTAAAAAAAAACGATAAACGAAATGACATGCCACCACCTGAAAATATTGCATTCGTTAACATAATAAACCTCGACTTGAATCAGAGGTAGACAATCTTCTCATACTCTTTTCGTACCTTTTATAAAGGCAATGGGCCAGCCGTATTCATAAGCCGTATTTTATTATCGCCGATAATCCATATAGGTAGATCATCTCATGAAAATAAAAAAATAAGGATCTTAGTGACAACTGTGTTGTATACCTATCTCTTTTTTTTCCTTGCGTTTATTTATTTTTCGTTGTCTTGTTTCTTTACACTGCAGTTCACAAATCCTAACCATTTGCAAAGCAAAAACTAAACTTTTGGTTCATGAAACCTGATCCCGATAGAGGGCAGGATCTCATGTTCTTTATGTTATGCATGTATTTTGATTTTGATGATTTTGATCATAAAAACGGCTATAGTCATTTTAAACTATTGTTTAGTTAAACCTAAACCTTCAATTTTAATTTATTTTAATTTTGGTCAATGTACTATTCTCGAATAAGTTTTTAAATTTCTATTTTTAAATACGGAAATGGAATTGGAAGAACTTTTATTAATTGATCCTATTTAAACTGTAGTTAAGTAAAACATGAGTTTAGCAAACCACTATGAATACGCCCCCATATAAATTCGTATTTTTATTTTTTTTTCATTGTATTAGCTAACTTGCGCTACTTTAAATTATAATATAAAAAATAACTATAAGATCACTTAAACAAAAAAAAGAAATTCCATGAATATATTTAAATATGAATAATATTGTCCCACTACCGTTTTTTAAATCGAGTCGATAAAAGACAATTTTTTTCATTTCGGAATATTTGAAAAATAAAGTTTTATTCATCGAAAACAGCAGTGGTAAGCGGTTATATATAACACGCATTGTTCTCAAAAAGGTTTTTTTTTCAATATTTAGATTATTGAAACAAATGTGGAAGGCTGAAACCGAAGTAACTAGATATGCCAGAAACTTTTTTAGCTTCTTTTTAGCAGTGACGTCATCATAGCCAGAACGTTTGTTTTCCACTTTGAGACGGTTAAAAAGGAGGCTGATTAGCGGCGGATTAGCTTTTTTGAATATTCACAAAGAAATAGATGAATTCCTTGAAGATGTGGTGAATCTATTAGCTAATCAAAAAAAAATGTCTACCATAATTGACACTGAGCCCCCCCCCCCCAAACAAAAAATTCTGCGTACGCTACTGGCTCTAGACTAGATGTGCTTTAATTATTCTTGACTCTTTAGAAAAAAGACATTGTTTGTTCATGATGTTTTTTCTTATCGTATAAAAAGTTCGCCAATTGTACAAATTTTTGAAATATAAATTCCGGGAAGGAGAATGCGTCGTTTTCATTTTTTTAAAAACCCTAGACATAGGTATAATTATGGGTCCAATGAATCTTTCACTAGATGCATAAGACTTTTTAATACTTTTTGTAATGAAATTGATTTATCTATGAATATCTAGAATTGAATACAAAACTAAAATACAATATTTATTTGAATAATTTTAAGATACAAAATATGTAGATGAATTGGTAAATAAATAAATAAATAAATAAATAAATAAGAAAATAGTCAAATTTTAAACTACAAAAAAAGTATGAATAAATTCGCCCGATTCAATCATATGGCTAAAAGTATTGTTCCCCAGACAAAACCCTGCGTGACTTGTGAAATGAAGCGTGTCTTTTATATAATTTTCTTCATATGTTTAATAATGTAATCACACAAGAGTTAGACATTGTTGGAAAGCTTGTGATTTAAGCTTTTCTAATCAATGGAAATACAAAAAAAAAATAATTTGTTTGAAAAACATAATCATTTTTATTAACTTGATTTTTTAGCATTTTTTTTAACTTTTGGTTAAGGTTTTAAATGGTTCCGCTGTCCTCCGCTATTTACTTTCATAGTGCATTTGATTTCTCACTACATTATTAACAAGACAAAAAAAATTTGCCCCAATCTGCCCCCCTTTGATCGATGGCGATATAAGTTTCAGGAACTACGATGTTTTTTTTTTTCTTCTAAGCTCTGTTGTTGCATTCGCGATTAAATAATTGCATTGTATATGAATGTTTCTCAAATGCATCTTTGTCTAGAAGTGAAAGTGACAAGTGCCGTAGGTATAGCAAGAGGGGAATTGGTGCCCTTCCTGACTCATTACATATTATAAATATAATTTTTTTTTATTTTTAATGGTATTTTTTGATAGGTTCGATTATGTTTTCTTTTCTCCGAGATCAGTTTGCTAATATTAACGCTCTTGATCATACCACTTAACCATCTATTTTCTGGTTTTTACTACTTTCAATTAACAGGTATAAAACTTATAACAGTTTTTTCATTACTGTATTTTTTAATTTAATATTTTCCTTAACATTTTTTAAATAAAGGGTCCGCCAAATAACTTATTTTTTTTGAAAATGGCGCAAAACATCGAGTGTTGCTTCGGCTGTGTGGCACGTAGCTCCGTCCTGTTGAAACCAAATGTTGCCAATATCCTCCTCTTCAATTTTTGTGAACAAAAATTCGTTCAACATGGCCCGATAACGATCGCCATTGACTGTAACGGCCACTCCGTACTCATTTTCGATAAATGACCCAATTACCCCTCTGGACCAAAATCCGCACCAAACAGTGACTCGTTTTGGGTGTATCGGCTTTTCAATGTATGCGTGCGGGTTTTCTGTGCCCCAAATGCGACAATTTTGCTTGTTGAAGGATAAAACTAATAATCTGTCAAATCAGACATGAACTAAGTGTTACCATTCACGAAATAAGCACTAGTTGAAAAAAAAAAGTTAGATGGCGGACCCTTTATTTGTGTACAGTTATTTTTGATTTATAGCAGGTATAATGTTTGTTAAAAATTTCTAGGTGATGTTAAAAACTTCTTTTTGCAAAGTTTAATACAAATCCACTAAGTTGTTTTTGACAAAAAAAAACAAATAAACTTGTTTTTAACTCAAAAAATATTTTTTTTGAAAATTTTGGTACACAATATCATTTAAAATGTATCAATCACTCTTCATACAAAAAATTATCAAATTCCATTGATTGTTTTTAAAGAAAACCGAAAATAAAAATAGGTTTTCGGGATGTGTCCATTTTTCGGAACCATTTGTTTTGTAGTAAACGGCATCTTATAACTATTTAAATTTATATGTTTACACATCAAAAACAAATTTTTTGTATGGCAGCTACCCGTTCTAGGTGAGCTAAAACAAAAGTTCAAATTTCACCTCTATAGGGAATCACATTCACATATAATGCCCTGTGCCAACTTTCATGCAAACCGGCCCACCCGTCAAGGCTCTAGCTCAAATTACACTGCAGGGACGCACCGACGCGACGCCGACGCCCACACCGACGGGCGGTGTTTTTTATTTTCGGTTTTAACAGGGCAAAAAAAACGGTTTTTAAAATAACCGATTTTCGGATTTTTTTAAAGAAAAATAAATTTTTGATTAATTTTTTCAAAAAATATAATTTAAAAAATCGACCGCGTTTCTGTATCTCCAAAATCAAACTCCACCTCGTCGCGTCATTGCATCGCGAACCCCAAGCTTAGCAGTGGATAAACGTCGAAACTTTTAAAGATTCAGCAGTCAGCACAATCAATTATTGTCTTTTATGCACTTCGGTTGACCCAAAACAATATCCGTAAGATGATACCGATTGGGCAATCAAAGTGAAAGAGACAATTGAAATGCATTGAGTGCAACGCAGGACGATTTCCTTTCGTAGGTGTATTGTTGAAATGGAAGTATGTACAACAATAGTTTTAAAAATAATGTCGTCTAAAACCCGTTATTTTTAGGAAATAAATCATTGCACTTTTTTTCTTTAGTGGCCAGTATTTTTCATCTAAGAGACGTTATTTTTTTAGACAATAAATTTTTTGCACGAAGTGAAAAACGTAGTAAAAAACAGGTCATTTGCGATTGCGGCACCGAATACTTTTTGCGAAAAAATTTAAAAGTGTAAAAGTAAATTTTCGGTTTTTGCACGCGGTTGTTGGGTTTTAGAAGAAACACCAGTCTACAAACACCGAGATACAAAAATTACCGAAAAAAACCGGTTAACCGAAACGAAATAACCGGTTGGGGTTTAAACCGGCCGGTTTTTGCCATCCCTAGTTCGGGCTAATTTCCGAACTTTGGGTCTGGTTTCAAACATTCTTTCTGTGTTTTAAAGGCGTTATTCTAATAAGAAATGGCTTAGGGGATTTTCAAAATTAAAATGTTGGTTTTAGGGTTAACTGGGGTAAAAACCAATATTCTTTTTGTCTTTTAAAAGTAAAAAAGGATGAACTTTGAGGATCACTACAGCGCTACACATTTTTTAAATTAAGCTTCATAGTTATAGGCTGACATGGGATTGAAACAAAAACATGGAGAGGAATTTTAAAATTTCTTTTGTGTATGAAAGGTAATACAAAGTGGGTGAACTTCGAGGACCACTATTAGGTAAGATGTAAATATAATTATTTCAAAGTTTATCTATTTATAGGTTGAAATGGTATCGGATTTCCACAATTTTGTTTGTGTTTCAAATGTAATACTTAGAGAAATTATTTTGAGAATAGATATTTTTAAAAATTTACATATTTATATGATAAATACAAATAAACGGTATCCGATTTTAAAAAGATTAGTTGTGTTTAAATGGTTATTTAGAGGATGGACTTTAAGGGTCACTTAACGGCTAAAAGTTTTCCCAAATAAAGCTTGACTTCCATAGTGGCAAATCACGGTAACAAATATCATATACCATTAGTATATGTATTTGATACAAAATGAGTTGGTACGTTCAAATATTGAATATATTTTGCGTAATTTAGCAAAAAGTAAAATTGTATCGACTTTCCAGCAGTAACACTTTGTGTGCCGAAGGGGGTTGCAGAGAAGCAGGTGGGTAACAGCTATACAGAAATAATATTTATAGATATTTATATTTTATTTTTTAAAATTATTCACAATTGTCAGAAGTGGATTGTGTGAATTGGGGGAGGGGATGCTGTAACCTGTTCTTTCTTGATATAAAACTTTAACATTTGAAGTTTATTCATTTGATAAATTTTGTAAGTCAAACATTAAAAAAATAGATTTTTATTAGCTTATGTACCAATCCCAAAGACTTTGATTTATGCCAAGAAATGGTTAAAAGGTCCAGTTTTGTAGTCACTTTTTTCACAGCAATTAATAGGTATGCATCTTAATGACTTGATTTTTTTCAAGGTAACGATAGATAGATAACGTAAGATTTTAAGGAAGAACTAAATTTTGGTGTGTTTTTTAATCTTTTAACACGAATGTTTTATCATTTGAGATAACGACATGATCCCGTAACTTGCCAGACATTTTTGACATTATACTGAAATAGCAGTAGTCTAAGTGGTCTATTTTTCATTTAATCTGACTATTTTAAACAAAGTATAAATGTTAACTGCCTTGAAAAGAAACCAAACATTTACACTTACACAAATTAAAATTTATTTAGCTAAATTTAAAATTACCTTTTGGTTATGCGTGGCCGAAGCGGCCACATGATTGCTATATAACGATCAATACTTATAGCTACGAGGGTATATGCACTCACTAACACAGACACTGCTTGTGAATAATTCACCAAATGACAAAGAACAATTCCAAATGGCCAGTAATTTAAAATCAATATCGACACAAACGAAAAGGGTACACAAAACATTGACATTAGAATGTCACCAACAGCCAAATTAGCAATGAAAAAGTTCGTCACAGTCCGCATTCTGGGCGTGGATTGAACAATGTAGCAAACCGTTCCATTGCCTAGGAGTGCAAATATAAAAATAGATATGTAAAGGAGATATACGCAGGACTTAAAGTAGCCACTGGACCACCCTGATAGGTCATCACGGTCGTCATCGTCTATGCTATCGCAGGAATAGTTCCCGAACTGTTTTATTTCTCGATCATCTTCGTGGGTTGTATGATTTTTGAAATGCAACGCATAATAGCTTTCTTCACTCGGAGAGTTATTTCCGCTAATGCCCTTGGAATAATTTAAATAATTAAGGGCATTGTAATAGAATTCAGATTCGATGTTGTGGTTTGATGATGTTCCTAAACTGGGAGTTCCGCCAGTCAAGAATTCTTCCATAGCTGTGTTTGTTTGAGTCGATTTATTATACGCATTTATTTATTATAATGTGTTATGGTATGGATGGACTATGAAGTATACTTCTTCTTGGTTCGGATTTTACTCATCGCATAACAGGTAAATCTGAAAATAGAAAAAAAATGTTCTTTAAATTACTAGACGCTTAAAAAATAGATGGTATCAAGGGATTTCTATAACACATACAATTTGAGCCAAAAAACGTTGTTGAATTAACCCCTCTTTGTTTCTAAACAATGTTCTTTAGTCAAAGACTAATTAACTCATATAGATAACCCGAGATGAAAATGTACTTCTTATTTACTTCTTCTTTATTTTTTACTATCTTTCATCCGCTACGTAGCAAATTAATTTTTAAGAATGAAATTAAACTCATACAAATAGTTTTAATGGCCGCGGCATTATTTAAAAGTCAATTTTCTAACATTAGTGTTTAAATCGATTTCGGTCACATGAGCTGGCTCAAATGAAGCGAAATTTGAAAGTCATAGTTTGACCATTTAATCGAGCAGCCGAGGCTATATATCAGCAATTATATGTATACAGGGTGATTCGCATAAGGGGTGAAAAAAAGCTATAGAGCGTGTAAGTTGGGTCGAGACAAGAAAAAAATCGTACAGTAGGGGGGTCTATTCACCCCCGTTTCACCAGGAGGGGCGATTTTCTAAAAAAAATTACTTAAAACAGAAAAAAAAATTAAAAAACAACAGTTACACATACAATGCCATGAAACATCTTTTTGTTAAGCAATAAAACTCTTCTTTTACTGTGTTTTTAAATAAAGTTGTTTTATAGAATAGTTTTTAAAAAAATAATTTTCAAAAAAAATTTGTTCAAACTAATTTTGTTCAGAATTTTACATTATTAAGAGCCGTTTGCTCATACGAAACATAAATATTTATGTTCTACTTAAACGCTTATGTTCTACTTTTTCCTCAGCGTAAACTGTCACATAATTTCTTATGTAGAACACAAACTCTTAAGTTTCGTTTCAGCAAATGGGCCTGAGTAGTATTTGTATTTATTATTAATTTTACGTAAAACACAAAAAACCGGTTGCTAAAATCTCTTAGTTCTTTAGAAAATTGAAAATAACACAAATGAAATTTCTTTAATTTTACTCCAATCCGTTGCTTAAGCTGCTCTAAAGATCCTATTTCCACTACTTAGCTATTAAAGACGATTTAGTTATTTTCAATTTTCTCAAAAAATGCAAGACATTTAAGCATCCGGCTTTCTGCTTAAACCTAATAAAAGCATTGGGGCAAAATTTTAGACGATTTAGTAAAGTGTTAAATCATTTTTAGTATGATACTAGGCTAAAAAGAGGATTTTGCTAATTTTAAACGAGTTTAACCTGATACATCTCTTAACATTTAACTAAAGTTAAAATCGCCAGATTGTTGTCTTTTTAACATATTACTAAATCCATATGTCACTTTGACATAGAAGTATTTTAAAAAGGTATGTTTACTTCCTTTTTTGCACGAAATGTCACTGTTTTAGGCGTGTTTAGCTTGAGTTTCGTAGGAAAATAGGTTTAGTATGATACTAGTTAAAAACTGTCTAAAAATAAGAATATTTTAGTAAAGTGCTTTAAAGTAAGTAAAGTGTTAACTAGTATCATGCTAACACCTTAAAATCAGGATGTCTAAAATTTTGCGCCATTGAATTTGGAAACAAAATTAGTACTTAATTATGGAAATTTAAAAAAAAATTAGTTTGAAATTTTTTTTTCAAAATTTTAAGTTTGAAAATTTATTTTTCAAAAACTATTCTTTAAAATAAATTTATTTAAAAACATAATAAAAGAAAAGATTACTGGCTTTACAAAAAAGTATTCATATCATGGCATTGCAAATATAACCATTGGTTTTTAATATTTTTTTTTTCTGTTTTAAGTAAATTTTGTAGAAAATGGAACCTCCTGACTAGTTCAATTTTCTAAAGAAATAGAAGAGATTTTAGCATCCAGTTTTTTGTGTTTGACTAAAAATTAATAAAATCATTGAATATTAAAATCAAAATACTACTAAAATTTTGAACAAAATTAGTTTGTACAAAATTTTTTTAACTTTTTTTTCGAAAATTTGAGTTTGAAAATTAATTTTTCAAAGACTATTCCTTAAAACAACTTTATTTAAAAACACAATAAAAGAAGAGATTTCTAGCTTTACAAGGATGTACCATGGCATTGTTTGTGTAATTGTTGTTTATAATTTATGATAAAATTTAAAAACCAAAGTCCTGTAAAAAAAACACGCTTTACTTTAAGACGAATGTATCTACACAAACTTATTAAGTTTAATTAAAACCAGTAAACTTTTCTTTTAATACTCTGAACAAAGATCAGCTTAAGCTAAGTAAAGACGATTGTCAGATCGTACACAATTGTCAGGGTAATGCTTTGAGAATAACAGCGAATGAGCTGACAATAGCTTATATCATTTCAAAGCCAAATTGTCTGTGTACACGGTTGGCAGATTTTGTCCAGAGTCTTACAATCAGATGATTGTTCTGACATTGACGTTTCTGACAATTTTTGTAGGCTGTCAGTACACACAGTTAGCATATATTTGTTTATGAAAAATTGGCCCACGGTTGGCAGGCGTTGTCAGAAAAATTATTGTGTTCACTACAGAGAAGTGTGAAAAAAAATAAATCCGATTGGAACAACTAAATTAATTGCGTATACGTATTCGAAGACAGCGAGGATGACGAATTGCCGAGGTGGTGGTGGTCAAACTTCTTTCGTTCTATAATCACACAGAAATCGATTTAATCCCTGAAAACGTGGTGAATCAATTATCTTATCAAAAAAATACCATGCCATACCTTAAAAAAAATATCTACTATAATTGAGACTGAC
The DNA here is from genome assembly GCA_932273885.2 of Leucozona laternaria. Classification (NCBI taxonomy): domain Eukaryota; kingdom Metazoa; phylum Arthropoda; class Insecta; order Diptera; family Syrphidae; genus Leucozona; species Leucozona laternaria. The sequence goes on along the minus strand of OW026366.1, from coordinate 167,290,950 downwards.
CCCCCCCCCCCCCAAAAAACAAAAAAAAAAAACCTGCGTACGCTACTGGATTGGACGCTCCGCAGAGTTTTCAACAGGCTTATTTTGGCCCGGAGCCCCCATTAATTTGCACTTATCTCCGGCCTTCAGGTTTAACCGAAATATCTTCGGTTTTTATTTCGTATTTTGTATTAATTTACTGTTATTATATTTTGTTTACACCCAATAGATTGAGGGTTGAGAGCATGGTCGAATATAATCTTAATATACTTTATTTTTAAATTGTAGTTGAAAATTGTTTTATCTGAACTCGGGCTTCTCAATTCTAATCAAAATAGACCTAGGCAGTTTCCACTGAATGACTACTCTCTTATACACAATGCAAAAAATATTATTGCATAAGGTGTCATTTATAGATTGTATTGATACTAATCATTGAAAATTTCAATTCAAAGTTTTGAGGCACTTAAAAACCAAAGTCTTTAATCATTTTGATTCCAAAATAAAACTCATGACTTAATAATTCGATGTGGTAAGAAAAAAATCATTGTGGCTAAAACGTGCACATTAAATGGCTGTTAGTAAATATTTCAATAATTGAACTACCTACTTTACCAGTGATCATTAAAATTTTAAAATTTTTCTTGTATGGAAGGCTGGTACTTAACATTGAACAAAAAGGATACAGGGTCTTTTGCAAAATATGAAGCAAAAGGCGTAGGTTGGGTCAAGAAAAGAAAAAAAAATCGTAAACGAGGAGGGAGTGGGAGGCAGGGTTGCCAGTTTAGGGGTTTTTCCCCTAGATTTAGGGTTTTTTTTGTAGTTGGGGGGGGGGGGGGTCTGGGGGACGAGATGTTTGGGGGGGAAATCTGGGGAGATTAATTCGGAGCTAAATGGTTGAGAAATAGTATAGGTATTGAAACAGCTGACAGTATTCTACGAGTTAGATTCCTCACATCAGAATTTTACACCAACAGAAGGAATGCTGAAAACTTTCACAATTGAGTAGATGTATCAAACAGACGCGACAACCAAAACGAAGATGACGATAATGTATTAGAACTTTTTTAAAGAAGTGGAAAAAAACTTTTAATTCCTTTATATTTTAATCCTCATATTTATTTCTGGTAAGTTCAACCAGAGTTAGCTAACTCTAGAAGTAAACTAACCCACAGTGAACTGAGGAAGAAGTTTATCGGTGAAGAATGTTTGCGAAATGACTAAACAAACTCGTTGCATAACACATGGATGGCATCTGTTCAGTTAATCCTGAGTTAACCCAACAAATATGATGATTTAACTCGGGTTTAACTTTAATCGCGCACGGAAAAACTGGATCTAAGGGCTTGTTTCACAATGTCTGATTAAAGCAATTTCAAGTCAATTATCAACCTCCGTTATGTTTCACAATATCTGAATAGTAAAGGGTTTTCCAATGAGCGGTGTTATTTTGAATAGCCCGCTATTTCGGTAGCTGTCACTTTTGAAGCTGTCACTTTTTGATATTTGACAAGTAGAAACTACGCCATTAATAAAAGTGGAACGATACACGCTTCAACAACGCATTGAAATTATTAAAATTCACTATAAAAATGGTGAAAATTTGGCAGAGACGGTTCATAAAACTAAAACATTTTTGGGTCGTCGTGAAGCACCTTGTCGGACCGCAATACAGAAATTGGTGGACAAATTCGAGCTGTTGGGACAAGTTAGTGATGTGAAGAATAAAACCCGTGCACGTCGCTCAAGAACAACTGAGAATATTGCTGTTGTAGCCCTAAGTGTTGAAGAAAACCCAGGTTTGTCCATTCCTCGTCGTTCTTTGGAATTAGGCATTCCACAAACGTCATTACACCGTATTTTGCATAAAGACTTGGGACTTAAGGCTTATAAAGTTCAGTTAACACAAGAACTCAAGCCGGCTGTTCATCAACAACGTCGTGTCTTTGCTGATTGGGTCCTTGAAATGCATGAAAATGATCCGGAATTTCATCGAAAAATCATCTTGACTGATGAGGCCCATTTCCACCTCGGAGGCTACGTCAACAAGCAAAACTGTCGCATCTGGGGCTCGGAAAACCCAAGAGTTATTGTTGAAAAGCCTCTCCATCCTCAACGCGTGACTGTTTGGTGCGGTTTATGGTCCGGCGGGGTCATTGGACCTTACTTTTTCGAAAATGAGGCTGGAGCAACAGTTACGGTCAATGGATTGCGCTATCGAGAGATGATTAATGATTTTTTATGGCCGGAATTGGATGGTATTGATCTGGACAACGTTTACTTTCAACAAGACGGCGCTACGTGCCACACAAGCAATGAAACAATCGATCTTTTACGGGAAAAGTTTCCGGACCGTGTTATCTCTCGAAGAGGTGATCACAATTGGCCACCGAGATCTTGTGATTTAACACCTTGCGACTTCTTCCTTTGAGGCCACGTGAAAGATAAGGTCTACGCCAACAGCCCAGCGTCGATTCAAGACCTCAAAGATGGAATTCGTGAGGCTATCGAGGACATAGGGCAGCCACTTTGCGATTTGCTTATGGAAAATTTCATGAAAAGGATATGGTCCTGTAAGCGTGGTCGTGGCGGCCATTTGGCTGATGTTGTGTTCGATTATAAACGGCATACCTTCCTCTTTTTAATGAAATAAACATCCGATGATTTATCTCAAAAAATGCCATTTTTCTTTGAATATCAAAATAACACCTCTTATTGGAAAACCCTTTATAACTTATAATTAAAGTTCAAAGTATTTTAAAGGCCCGATGAAGTGTCGATTAGCCAATTTACTCGGCAATTTGAATATTATTAATTATTTTTTTCCAGTTTTCATCAGTCAAAACTATTTTGTCTGGAAAACTGGAACATCTAATTGAGACATACATTTATTATTTCGAAAAATTTGAAACGCTAAGTTTTTTACTGGGAGGATTTGATTTGCGGATAATTCAAATGCCGAGTATATACCTAATCATAATCAGAACTTTAACTTTACTCAGAAATTGTGACGAAAAGCCTAAACAAATTTTCTTTTATTAATTAGTACCTACTTTTTTTACAATTTTTTTGTTTTATAGTAGCTGTGTGAATTAATTAAATTTAAAATTAAAAACAAATTTAGGAGCTATGAATAAGAATAAAAAGTTGACAAAAAATTTAGGGGTTTTTGTTCATAAAATGTGATAATCTGGGGGGTTTCTAAATTTTTCTGGTGGGAGATTTTTTTTGTATCTGGCAACACTGGTGGGAGGTGTTATTTTCCAAAAAAAAAAAATACCTGAAATAGAAAAGATATCAGGAGGAATAAAAATGAGGAAGCAAAAATTGCATCAGTGTCCTTCCTTGAGATTCTCAATAATTAAATCTGGAAACCAAGCCTAGTGGCTGAATTGTTTTGTTTTTTTGTTTCTAATTTTTTTTTTTTCATCTTGAGAGGAAATGACAAATCCTTCAAAAGAATCTCTTGTTAATAAGTGTCTCTCACTTTAAGCGTTCGGTTTTGACAGACATTTGCGTACCTACCATCAACATGCATCCAATACCGAGATTTAGCTATTTCGGCAAGCTATTTCACATAACTTTAAGGCTGTCCCAAACCAACGCGAAACATTCGCGCGAATATGCGACGACTGAATAATGTTCGAAGATTCGCATCGCGCCAGTGTGGGTGCTCCCATTAATCTCCATGTAAATAAATTAAGACAGGCGGAAGTTTCGTTGTCGCGCCGAATGTTTCGCGTTGGTTTGGGAGAGCCTTTATTCGCAAAAGTGATTTAGCTATTTAAGTGAAATGAGTAACTTCGAATTTAGTGTCGAACACTCAAATGTCATAACCAAAAACTCTTTTTTTTTGTTTTGTGTCTAGATGTAAACAAGAAAATTTTAAAAAAATCAAAAAAAGTGTTCGTCAAATATTTTTTGGTGTATGTTATAAAAATGAATAAAAATAAATTTATTATGTGCGTGTATTTATTGTTATTTAATGATATAAATATGATGTACTAAAATAATTATACATTTATTCTTACCACAATGATTACACTTTCCTTATTTCTTTACTTTGAAGCATATATATCTTAACAGAAATATATTTATGTTTACCTACGATGTTGTTTTTACAATTTCGTTTTCCATCCGTGAAAAGATGTGCAACAGTTTCTTGAGAAAAGAACACATGTCTATGCAAAAAAGTAAATCTACCAACACAAACACCAAGTCGCGGCTGAAATATCCGGCGAGTAATCTGACATTTCATTTCACTCGCCAACTCACTCGCTTTATTATTTAAATCGATTTTCAACGAAAAGTGAATCATCTCACTCCCTCGCCTCGAATTAGCTAAATCTCGGCAGAGGAAAGGTTGAGAGATTTAAAATTCGTTTATTTCAATTACAACAACGCTGCGTTGTTTTATATTAGCCGTGTTTTTTTTGCAAGTCCATTATTGCTTTTGAAACTATAAATTAGTTTGAAATCATCAGCAAACATCAAAATCTTAATATTAAAGATAACAGTGTGTATGTCATTGAAGAAAAGTAGAAAAAGAATAGGTCCAATATGATTGCCTTGGAGAACTTCAGATACCAGATAATATCATGATAACATAAATAATAAAATTCACGACTTGATCCCAGAAACTTGCTCTTATGTTTGAAAGGTTAATTAATGCAATGCTCTTGTGAAAGAGAAAATGTCGAATTATAAAATGGATTTTCATTTTATAATATAATATAACAGGCGTGTTTTTTTTTGCAAGTCCATATGGATTTGTCGAAAAAAACGACATCGGGACTAATAGTTTTACACGTAAATACAACAACAAGTTAAATCCATATAGACTTAGCTAAGTCCAGATAATTATCGGGACTTACGCACTGTAAGTAAGAAGTTCCTAAGTCCCGATGTCGTTTTTTTCGACAAATCCATATGGACTTGCAAAAAAAAACACGCCTGTTATATTATATTATAAAATGAAAATCCATTTTATAATTCGACATTTTCTCTTTCACAAGAGCATTGCATTAATTAACCTTTCAAACATAAGAGCAAGTTTCTGGGATCAAGTCGTGAATTTTATTATTTATGTTATCATGATATTATCTGGTATCTGAAGTTCTCCAAGGCAATCATATTGGACCTATTCTTTTTCTACTTTTCTTCAATGACATACACACTGTTATCTTTAATATTAAGATTTTGATGTTTGCTGATGATTTCAAACTAATTTATAGTTTCAAAAGCAATAATGGTTATTTATGTTTCTTCAACATGACATTGATAAAGTGTCAAAATTGTGCTCACAAAACGTAATGTGTCGTCGACAAAGAAACAAAACTTATATAATAAATTTACTAAACATCGAAGAACTTCCTAATAACAGAGGATTGAAAATTCCTTCCAGCCTGCAAGTTCTTACGGCATTGAGATTTTTTGGAAGAAATGTCCACCAGAGTGATAAAGGTATAATATTTTTCCTATACAATGGTTTGTCAACGAACAAATACATTGAAATACTTCCTTTAGGTGACCTCCATGGCATTTCTCAGCCAACAGTTAGTAGAATAATTGTTGTGTACCTGCGAGTACCTGTGAGTGCGAAAGCATGTGCGAAAGGTGTGCGAAAAATACTTAGCTCCTGAAAAAGTTTAAAATTAAATAGTTTTTTATTTTTCTTTTTTTTTCTTTTTATTTTTTATTTTTTAAACCAAACTTTTTTAATCGAGTTTACAAAGTCTCGGAAAAATAAATGAATTAAAGAAAAACAATTTTAAACAATCAAACTAATAATAATTAACATCACTTATTCGGCTAACGGGACTCTTCTATATGAGCAACAAGCGAAAAGCATCTGGATTTTCACCGGAATCAGTCCACTGGCATAAAAAACACTCGAGATCACAAAAATCAGCAACTGTAATGGAGTTTGGTAAATTAACTGTCCCAGAGCTAAAAATCATGCTCAACGATATCTTATCTACTCACTTTCAATCTTTATTGACAGCTAGTAGTGAACGACAACTGTTCCACTACGCCTTACCCAACCCAGTTGTCGAGGAACTTGATCTGCCAATAGCTTTAGATGAACTGGAAACTGCTCTATCTTCTATGAAGAACAATAAATCACCTGGAATTGATGGTATTCCTCTCGAGTTTTTTAAGTATTCAACAGCAGAATTTAAACATTATTTACTAGCGTTTTATAATCATTTGTTTGAAAATTCATGCATTCCGCAAAGCTTTAATAGAGCCGTTATAATTTCGATTTTTAAAAAGGGTGATGCAAACTTGCCTGAAAATTATAGGGGTATATCAATACTTAACTCAATTCGAAAGGTATTTGCTACAATTTTGTATATGAGACTTTCAAACTGGATAGAATCAAATCAACGTTTGAGCATATTTCAAGCCGGTTTTCGAGCTGGATTTTCAACAGCTGATCACATTTTTGGCTTATCAAGCATTGCAAATAAATTTACCCAAAGGAAAAAAAAGTTGTATGCCTGCTTTGTTGATTTCAAAGCAGCCTTTGACAAGGTCAATCGGCAAGCTCTTATATACAAAATGGCTTCCGTTGGTATATCTAGGAAGTTTTTAGCAATCTATGAAACTTTTTTGATTGGAACTAGTGCGGCAGTATGGGACGGCTCGGAGACATCGAGTTGGTTTGAAACTACTGCTGGTGTTCCTCAGGGATGTATCCTGAGTCCAATATTCTTTGCTCTTTTTTTCGACGACATTAGTGACTGCTTACCTGGGGGAGTCAGTATTTTCGACACTCTTATCAAAGTCCCACTCTACGCAGATGATCTGGTTATGTTGGCAGATAACCCTTCCTCTCTTCAACTCAAAATTAACAAGCTTCAAAGGTACTGCAACACCTGGGATTTGAAGATTAACGCTATGAAAACAAAAATTATGGTGTTTGAAGCTCGGAAATGTAAGAGATCAAGGGAGGAAAGCTGGTTTTTGGATGGCGAACGTATAGAGATAGTACAAGAATTTAAGTATTTGGGAGTGCTGATGTCTTCAAACTGTAGCTTTGCTCAGCATGTGCAGGAAAAGTGTAAGGAAGCCAAAATTGCACTGAGCGTTATGTGGCCAAATCTCTTTGCCAACCAAAATATAGACTTAGGGTCAAAATACCGGGTTTTCGAAGCTACAATAAATTCTTGTATGTGTTACGGAGTCCAAGCTTTCGGTTATAAGTATTTCGAAGAATTTGAATTGATTCAAAGGTTTTTCTTCAAACGTTTATTTCGTTTACCGAATTCTACTCCAACGCATGCTATCCACGTCGAGTCAGGTATTACCCCAATTTATATAAGAAACTTAAAAGCCAACTCAGATTTTTTGATAAAGACCATGAAAAAGCCTGGCATTAGTCTACACAAGTCTGTTATGGCGAACCTCTTGCGAACAAATTCGACACCATTCAAAGAATGGAGTGCTCTTGCCAGCTCTCATGGCCTCAGGTTAGACCTTACAGAATCTAATATAGATAGCTGGAGTGAGTTATTTGCGAATGTTATATCGAAAGTTGATGAACAAATATACGCTCAACATCTAAATCGTGTGGAGGCATCGTCAACAAGGCTTATATACAGAGATTTAAATCATCGACTTCAAGCTGCTAATTATTTCAAAATCGAACTTCCTGTGAAAGCTATAGGCACCATTTTTCGAGCAAGAGTTGAAATCCTTAGCTTAAATTATGTTCCTCATCGCTCAGACTTACCAATTTTATGTAATTTCTGTAACAGATTCGAGCGTGATGATGTTTATCACTTCATAGCTGTGTGCCCAATTTTGCAGGAAATAAGAGGACTTTACTTCCATCAAAGTGTCCTCTCTAGAATGCAATTAATAGAAATATTGAACGTTTCGGCAGGTTGGACAAATCTCTACGGGTTTTGTGATCAAGCTCTTAACTATCGCAACTGTTTCTTGTAAATCTTGTATAATAATTATTCAACCTTTTAATTATTTATTGTTAAACTTAACAATGCCACTTAACATATTTTAAAACCTTTCATTAATTTTTTGTGTTTCAAATCATTTTAAAATTGGAAAATGTTTGTATATTTCAAACCCTGTTTAAAAATGTATCTTCTTTTTTTTGTGTCACGGACCCTCCTCCGGCTTAAGCGGCAGAAATAAACCCACCCCTCGGTATGATTTAAGGCAAGGCACCTATTGGTTTTTTGTAAAAATAACATTTCGAAATTGTAATCGAAACTAACACTACGATGATAGAGAAGCCCGAAAAAGTGGGTTTCGTCATGTCATCCGTCGCTCTATGCGTCGGTGCGTCTGTGCGTTTGTGCGTCCACTGTAATTTGAGCTAGAGCCTAAACGGGTGGACCAATTTCTTACAAATTTTCTACAAAGCATTTTTATGTGATTCCCTAGAGGGGAAATTTCAATTTTTGTCTCATCAGAACGGGTAGAAAATAAATTCGTTTTTATACCTACATACATACATATAGGTAGGTATTCTTAAAACTGCTTTTACTCCTTGATTTACATATGATTTCTTTAAAGATTTTTGCGAACCAGTCCATCTTTATTAGTCCCAAGACCTTTTGATCAACCAATATCAGGTTTAATGAATGAAATGGAATGTGAGTTTGACCCTAAGAACTCAAACTATTAAACTAGCCTTAGTGTGCATATCCCTCCTCTTTGGAGGTCTATGACCTACTAAAAAAAAATGTTCGAATTTCAAATGTTTCACTTGTGTGGGGGCGGGGCTTTCATATTTGTTTTGTTTTTGATTATGGCAAACGCCAATCAGAAATTAGAGTCACCTTATGTATGTACATATACATATGAAAATATAAATTATGTAAGTACACACACATTTGTTTGTTTATTTTGAAAATTCAATTGGGATTAGGGATATCCATACACCATATCGTGCGTGATTTAAATTTGCACATATACATACATAAATATATAGAAACGGTGGCTCTAATTTCTGATTGGCGTTTGCTATGATCAAAAACAAAACAAATATGGTGGTAGCACCTTTAAGTTGTTGTTGTTCAAAAATTCAATGAAATTGACGGAATAAAGAATGGTCAAGTCTAATAAACTGACATTCTGGTATGAATAGTACAATAAATAATAATAAGACATCTTTCTGAAACGTTTATGTCCTGCAGTGGCGAAAAGGAGCCATCAGAAGATTTTCGAAAAACCGCTGGCTCGAGTGTGCTCTTGACGAGGAACGTCCTCTGTCAAGTCAATCATCTATCGTCAAGGCTATTTGCAAATTATCTAAGAGGCTCTAAAGGTGGCTAAAATTGATATTCCAACTTTGAATATAGCGGTTAACGCTGAATTGGTTTCTCTATATCGAACAAATTTTAAATATGTTGCGAATTAGCATTCGTATATTTCTGCATTACAACGTGAATATGATGAGGATTTATCTGAGATGATCAATTCTCTTAAGGACTTCGCAGCGAGTTGTTGGAAAATATTTTATACTTTACGTCTTTGGTTGTACCACATGTACAATATTCTATATTATGATGAATATTTTTTGTTTTTCCTTGTCCAGCAGGTGGAGTTCCTTAAAAAAGTTTTGCTGAATTAGTTTTGTATTTAGATATTAATAAATATTTTTTTTACTGTTTATTTAAGTTATTTCATCATCCATTACCATTCCCAAATATAAATAGAAAAACCTGGTGCATGAGTGTTTTCTTGAGAAGATCCTTTCAACACATCAAAATTTTCCTAAAAAAAATTGGATTCAAAAAGGAAATACATTCATAGTTCAAGCAATGTTGAAAGAAATCGTCAACAATCTGAAGGAATAAGATTTAGATCTAAAACGTTTGTTTTTCTTTTGAAGTTTTCAGAGGTGAGAGCTGAGAGGACAAAGTGAACCACTGCCATCTGATTCGCCACTTGAGTGTTCAATGTGATGATGACGATTCTCATCACAATGGCGATGACACACTGACAAGCCCGGATGAACATTCATAACAATTAGGATCTAAAGGAAGTTAATAACGCCACAAATGTTATCAAAGACAAGACATTCCAACTGTTGGCTTGAATCTAGTCGATGAGAAACCGATAATTTTGCTCCAAAATACATGAAAACTAAATATCACAGAAAACTCCACCCAATACCGATGAGGAATAGCCATACTGATGTTTGAATGACCGCATTTAAACAAAAAATAATATCGTTTCTATATTTTATATTTTTCGTTTAATCAACTTTTTTTTAAATTAACATTTAACTTAAAAACAAAACACTTCATAAATAACATATATGTTACTAAAAACATAAATAAAAAAAAAACAATTAATTTCATAAAAATATCTTATAAAATATCAGTCAATCGTTTAATCAACTTTTTTTTAAATAAACGTTTAACTTAAAAACAAAACACTTCATAAATAACATAACTAAAAACATAAATAAAAAAAAAAACAATTAATTTCATAAAAATATCTTATAAAATCAATCGTTTATAAATTAAGTCCAGTTAGTTAAGGCTTATCTTCTCTATCTTCTTTTTCCCTTGTTCAAGAATAATGTTTTGTATTTCCATTTCTTTTTCAAAAAGTTTTGGCTCCTGTTTTGTTTGATTTTGGAGCTGTTTCGATTTAAGTCCATGAATTTCTTTTTACTGACGGTCTTGTCTCAGAATTTGTTTGCTGCGTTGCTGCAGTAGATCAACTCCTGTGTACATAGCTTTTTTTGGCAAGCGCCTTAGCTTTTCTACTGGGGTCGAATCTTCAATGTTGTTTCAGATTTCCTCACAATCTTGCACATCTTCGTCGGCAACGATGTTTGAATCTACAGTTCCACTAGGTTGCTTTTCGACAGACCGTATACTCTCGTCTGAGTATTCTACTTGGAAAACACCAGTGTCACTATGGATCAAAATTGTGTCCTCTGAGAAGTCTCCCTTAATCATATCTTGAACCATCATATCTTCCTCCGTTGGTTCCTTGATTTCTACAACATTTCCAGTAGCTTTTCTGGCTTTACTCATTTCTGCGTTGCTCTTTCTGGCATAAACTTGTTACGGATGTCGTGTGGATTTCCATACAAATTGGGTGCGCACAGTTTGATCACCCTGTGATCTACAAAAGAGAAAGAGAAACCGACCAACTCAATTTCGAAATCAGCTGCTTCGCCGGAAGTAGTATGCCCAAAATGTCTGCCCTCAAGCCAATCAGGCTTTCGTCTCTACTCAGTCGTTCTTTCTTCTTGTGGTTACCATTCCCTTCGGATCATCATCCAGGTAAAAGAAGATTACAAAATTCATTGATTGACATAGAGCTTATTCCCTAACCTCGTGTTTCACAGCCGAGCATCTGAATTAAAAGCCCAGAAGAAGAAAATAGGAATCAAGCGATTCAGTCCCGAAAGCCTTAAAGCTCGTACAAGGCTTAACTTGTCTGGATTATTTCGGAGTTATTCTTATATACTGAGACCACGTATTCCAGGTAATTTCATCCGGTCCTTTCCATGCTCGAATCAAGCCCTTTAATTTATTCATCTCCCATAGTTTCTAATTACAATATTACCCCAGGCGGGGAACAATAACCTTTATTGATCCCCATCTCAAGAGAGAGGGAGGAAAAAGGGAGACAACATCGGAAAATTCTAAACCCACGTGTCCATAACTCATTGGCGCGATCTATTTACATCCCCCATAATAGAGAGAATCGTCATTACTCTGAACTCTAAAGAACAGTTTCTCGACTAGCTAACTCACCACGGCCGCAATCCAAAAAACCTGCTCGCTGCACTTGCGATAAAATATAGGTCAGTCCATCTTGTGACCTCGAGACATCAACCTGTCGGTCGATCTCCCTTCCAATTTCGTAGTTGTGCAAGGTGCATTGAGCGAGCGGTTCGTACAGGCGGTGAGCGTGGTAAGAGGAAGGCGTGAGTGTGCGGTAAGGGCGGGTGATATTAACCCCCAGGAGCCCTGAAGCAGCAATAACCTCAATAAGAAGGTCAATCTGAGCTCAGTGGTCGGGAAAGAGCAATAGTATCAGACAGTGTTTTGTCCGCGGCTGAATTAAAAAGAAAAACAAATAATAAGAAAAAAAAGAAAACAAAGGAAGAAAAATTAGCTTTCAAAAATCAAAATTAATTCCTTTTTTTTGTTACATCAAGACAAGTGTAGTTTGATCATGCGAGTTTAAAGTTCTGAAAGAGAAAAAGAATCGAATATTGAAAAGAAAGGTATTTGTGTTGATTTGTGTTTGGAGTGTCAATAACAAGTCTGGCAAGTGGTTGCGGTGTATTCCAAATAACTGTTTTTCCAGCTTCTCCGAGAGACAACGGAACAAGGAAATTGTGCACAATCTCTGGACCGTGAATGGTGAGTTTCTCTCTTTTATGTACAGATATTTTGTTTATTTTGAAATTTATTACATACACTGCTAGGCTTGGTTGTCAAAAGGCTCAAATAACGTACACGTATACTTTTCTACGAAATAGGCAAAAAAAGAAAAAAAAAAAAACGAACAGATAACAAGAAAAGAAAAGAAATAAAATATTTATCCACATGCTAAAACTACGCTAGATTCATTATGTAACTTTTGCATTATGCTTAAAGAAATCACCAGGAAATTTGGCTCCGGTATATTTTAGAAAATAAGAACAAAATGCAAGTGCTAGTTACTGAATTTTAGAGCCAAAAGAAAAAGAAATAAATGTTCATGAATTATTAAATTAGTGTTATCAGTGGGGTTATGTGTGGTTGGGTTTCGGGTTTTCAGGACATCGATGAGATGAAGTAAATCTTCTTATCGTGATATCTAAGGGACAGCTCACTTGCTACAACGTCCGAGTACAAGCTGTCAACAGGTGCACCCGCAGTGTCAGAGGGAGGGAATAACAGAGCAAGGTACTCGAAGCAGTCGACACCTTCTGCTTGACAAACCACGCTAATTGCAATACGAAAGTGTCCGTCCGTCGTCTCACGAATCAGAAATCTTGGCATGAATATAATTCTTTTGTTAGCGTCTGGCTATTTGCGGGTCAAGAACCTCGCCCTCCGACGTTCCTAGCTGTGCCCTATGCAAGCATGCCAAGTTCGACCTGGACGAATAGAACGCCAGTATTCATTGATAGAAGAAGCCGCAACAAAGAAATGGCGCCCAACTTCGAGGCTTATGATTTTTAGGCTTCATTGCAGTTAAACTAAGATTTTATTATTTGACAGTAAGTCCCGGCATACTCTTAGATTGCGATCCGCGTTGCTACTTCGAAGAGTAATCTTCAGTTTTGCTGTCCTTTTCAGTTCACATTAGTCCGAAATATTTTTTCAGTTTATGTGGAAGATTCGTCGCATGTGAATCAATTCAGTAGTTTTATGTGGGAAATAGTGTTGTCATTTTCCAACTTAATTGGTGAAATATTTGCCCACTATTACTTTAGCTTGCTTTTAGTACCGTTTGTCTCAAAACGTCCGTCCGTTTAAATTAGAAAATAACTTTTAAAACTCAACAAAAACCATCCACTCTAACCCCCAAATAAATGATAAAAAAAGTAAAGACCAGAATCAACACATTAAAAACAATTTTAGTAAATATTTACTCTCTCAAGTATTTCTTTTAGAACCAACTCAAATATTCAGCAATATTAATCATGAATGGTAATAATAGACCGAATACTCGTGCTAGAGGAAAATTTAATAATTCGAGAGGGCAATATTCCAACACTTTTAATAGAAACTCTTCAAATACTCACAACAACAATTCTAATTCAAATTTCAATCTGAGAACACCTTTGGTGCAACACACTTTTCCACCAAGAAATAGGCAAAATGAAATACAAGATTTAGCAGAAAATCTACAAAACCAGATTGACCATCAGGGACAGATAGGCAATCAGGGACCAAATATAGATAATCAAAACGTTAATCAGGAACAGCTAGAGAACCTTGAGCAAAATCCTGAGATCATAGTTCAAGGAGTTCAAATCGCTAATCAAATTGTAGATGCAGTCTACCTGCAGCCCGCCCACAGCAGCAATCAAGCTCCGCCACATGATACAGCTTCTGAAGGTAATCAAAGAGGCAATTCTTCGAGATCAGATAACTATGATCTCCGAACTCTAGCATCAGCCTTCGAGTGCATCATGGAAGCTAACAACAAATTCGTCATTAGCGAAATGAAAGCCATAAAAAATGCGCTAACACAAAAATTAGAACAAATAAATATCCCATTCATCCAACCAGCTCAGACTGGGCACATACCAAATACCAACCCCCGCGTAGACTTCGATCAATTTCTCCATAACGCTTCATTCTCCACTCAAAACCGACTACCGTTGAGTCAACATACATCTGCTTCCCAACCTTCATCCATTGGCATTTTAAATAATTGCAAAATCGAAAAATGGCAAATTTCGTTCGATGGGTCAGAAAACGTCCATGACTTCTGGTTCAAGGTTGAAACATTGAAGGAGAGATCCCAAGCTGCGATCACGTTCTAGCTAACTTTCATGTTTTGTTAAAAGGTAGGGCCGACGCTTGGTTTTGGTTCTTCCTGAAGAAGAATCCAGGGGCTTCTTACGATAGTCTCAAGTATGCGATAATTAAAGAATTTAGTAAGACAGAAAACGAATACGACAAGATTTCTCGAATGGTTTCTCGCCGACAAGGCGAGACGAATTTTACACAGAAACGCTCGCCTAAAAGAACCATTATTCGATATAAAATTGATCGATTTGATCAAGAAAAATTCTAAGGAAAGCTTAGGTGCTTACACAGAAGTCTTACGTCTTAACGCTCGCCTAAAAGAACCATTATTCGATATAAAATTGATCGATTTGATCAAGAAAAATTCTAAGGAAAGCTTAGGTGCGCTGCTGTTTTCGTATCAAATGACCTCCTTGGAACAATTGAGAGACGTAACTAGGCAGGGAGAAGCTTTTGTGCAACATCAAGCCTCTCAAAAATCTTCCATTTTTAAGCGAAACCTAAGCGAATTAGAACAAGAAACAGACTCTTACGAAGAGAAGGTGTGTGAAGGTCAGGAGATAGCCGCGTATTCGAAAGTCGGAAAGCCTAACGCCAAACCTCTTGATACATCTAACTTCACATGATGGAATTGCCAACAGGAAGGCCATTCCTTCTATGACTGTCCCAGTGTGAAACGAAATCTATTTTGTTACCGGTGCGGCGAGAAAAACGTCACAACAACTTCATGTTCGAAGCATGGTTTAAACCGGAAAGTGAGAGAGCTGACAGCCGGGGGCACTCGTTCAGTAAACTTGACCCCGAGCCAATAAATGAAAAGAATATATCTTCAGAAACTCGTACAAAATCAGAAGACATGAAATTAAAAACCTCGGATAGTCTTCAACCCGAAATAAAATCAATTCTTAAGAGACCGGATTCTCAAAATATGGATGTAAATGTGCAACCCACAACTCGTTTATCTTTTCATGAAAGAATGAAATGCTACCAGCAAGTTAAGGATCGAATAAAAGGTCCCAAAAAAAAATTATTAAATGTAGGAGTCGATATCTCGTAAGGAAAAACCATAGAAAAGCAATAGAATCCACCATTCTGGACGATTAGAATGACATGAGACCGTTCCTCAACATTAAAATCGGCAACGAAAAGGTATACGCATTGTTGGACTCAGGTGCGTCTATAAGTGTGTTGGGAAGGGATTGCCTTGACCTTTTGAAACGAAACTCCATCCCAATGAAACCTGTTCAATCAAACATCAGCACTGCTGATGGCACAAAACAATCGATCTTAGGCCTGTGCAAGATACCTATTAACTTCAATAATACAACGAATGTCATAGATTTTTATATCGTGCCGACTTTAAAACAACAAGCTTATATTGGCATAAACTTTTGGAATAGTTTTCACATTGGCCCAAAGGTTGCATCAGAGATTTCTTGTCTAGAAGTTCGAAGCTCTGACCTGAAGGTACACAATCTAACCGCCAAGCAAAGCGAAGGCTTGCACAAGGTCATAGATCTATTTCCGTCCTACTCGAAATTAGGTCTTGGCAGAACTGACTTGGAAATGCACGTGATTGACACGGGAGATGCACTCCCAATAAAGTCGAAACACTACCCGCTTTCGCCACCTCGACAAGCTGAAGTCTATGCAGAAATCGATAGAATGCTTAAATAAGGAATGATCCAAGAGAGCAACAGTCCTTGGAGCTCTCCGATAGTTCTAGTCAAAAAACCAGGTAAAAAAAGACTCTGCGTAGACTTTCGCAAACTGAATAGCGTAGCTAAGGATGATGCCTACCCGCTGCCGCATATCGCAGGATTGCTAAGTAGGTTAAAGGATACGCACTACATAACCGGTCTCGATCTTAAGGATGCATTTCACCAAATTCCCCTCTCCAAATCGTCTCGCGAGAAGACAGCATTTGCTGTTCCAGGCAAGCCTCTGATGGAATTCGTAGTGATGCCGTTTGGCCTCAAAGATGCTTCGCAGAGAATGACCCGTCTCATGGACAAGGTCATACCATCTAGATATAGAGAAAAAGTATTCATCTACATAGATGACTTGCTTATATGCACCGAAACATTTGAAGAACATCTTATGCTTTTGTCAGAAGTAGCAAAATTTCTCAGAGATGCAAGATTGACTATAAATGTGGAAAAGAGCAAGTTCTGCCAGAGAGAAATAAAGTTCTTGGGATATGTGGTAGGCCAGGGCTGCCTCAAAACAGATCCCGCTAAAGTGGAAGCCATAACCGGGTTCCCACTTCCGCAAAGTTCAAAACAAGTTCGGCGATTCCTCGGCATGGCGGGCTGGTACCGACAATTCATTCCAAACTTCTCAGATCTCTCTGCTCCCTTATCTGATTGTTTACGTAAGTCCAAAGTCTTTTCGCTAACTCAGGAGGCCATTGAAGCATTCCAAAGATTGAAAGACGCGTTGACAACTGATCCAGTTCTGGCACAAATTTCTCGAAGCCCCTTGTTGTTCAGTGTGATGCATCCAGCGCAGGAGTTGGAGGTGTCCTTTATCAACTCGATGACAAAGGTCGTGAACATCCAATTGCATACAGTGTCTTGCAGCCGTTGTATGCGTAGAAAAATTCAGGCCATATATTGATGGGTTGCCTTTTAAGATTGTCACCGACCACTCAAGTCTCAAGTGGCTTATGTCACAAAAGAACTTGAGCGGGCGACTCGGTCGATGGAGTTTGCGATTTCAAGCGGTCACCTTTACGATAGAACATCGGAAAGGCTCCCTGAATGTTGTGCCTGACGCACTGTCAAGAATTGACGTAGCCGAATTGGGAGTTGTTGAGGGAGGAAAAGAAATAGATCTGAATTCACCTCATTTTTCAATCGAAAGAGTACAAAGATCTTAAGCTTAGTATCTCCGAGAACCAAGATAAACTCCCAGATGTTGTTATCTCTGATGGGTACATATAACGGGTGATTTTTAAGTTGGTTTGGTTTTGGCAACACTGGTTTTGACAGCTGACGTGTGTTTAGTACCTTGTGTCACTGTCAAACAGCTTCAGTTTGGTTTGCAATTTAACCATGGATCGTCTTACAAATGAACAACGCTTGCAAATTATTGAATTTTACTATCAAAATTCGTGCTCGGTTCGAAATGTTCATCGCGCGCTGCTTGTGTTCAGCGATGAGGCTCATTTTTGGTTGAATGGGTACGTAAATAAGCAAAATTGCCGCATTTGGAGTGAAGATCAGCCAGAAGCATTGCAACAGCTACCAATGCATCCCGAAAAAGCCACTGTTTGGTGCGGTTTATGGGCCGACGGCATTATTGGGCCTATTTCTTCAAAGATGATGCGAATCGCAGCGTTACTGTCAATGGTGAACGCTACCGAGCGATGATAACAAACTTTTTTTTTGCCCGAAATGGAAGTTCTTGACTTGCATGATATGTGGTTTCAACAAGACGGTGCCACATGCCACACAGAGCACGCGAAACAATGGCGCAATTGCGAGGCGAGTTTGGTGAACAGTTAATTTCACGTTTCGGGCCGGTCAATTGGCCGCCTAGGTCGTGCGATTTGACACCATTAGATTATTTTTTGTGGGGGTATGTCAAGGCGAATGTCTATAGGGACAAGCCCGCTTCGATTGACGCACTGGAAGCCAACATCCATGCATTCATTCGCGAGATACCGGCCGATATGTGTGAAAGAGTATGCCAAAATTGGACTCAGCGGATGGGCTACCTGAGACGCAGCCGCGGTCAACATTTGCATGAAATTATCTTTAAACATTAAATTGAAAGGTTCAAACTATCGATTCAAATAAATATTTCATTCATTTTTTCGAATTTTTTGTGTTTTTTTTTTTAAAAAAGTTCTAAACCTCTTAAAAAATCACCCGTTATAAGCGAGTTCGGTTTCGCTTAGGATCTCCAGAGAAAGAGGACAGCTTATGGCTTCTTTGGTTGCCAAAAGAGCTTGCGGAAGAAGCCATTAAGAATATGCATGACACCAAGACAGGATGCCATGGGGGCATCGAAAAGACTTTGTTTCGCGTGAAACAAAAATACTTCTGGCCGGGTATGGTTAAGCAAGTCAAAGAATTTGTAAACTCTTGCGACGTTTGTAAGGAAATCAAGCCACCATGTGCATCGCTTAGACCCAAAATGGGCTCACAACTCGTGACTGAACGTCCTACGCAAAGGGTCTATATAGATTTGCTAGGGCCGTATCCGCGCACAAAATCAGGAAATACAACGATATTAATAGCCATAGACCACTTTACAAAATTTGTCTTTCTGAAGACGCTTAAGAAAGCTTGCGCGAAATCGATATGTAGCTACTTAGAAAACGATGTTTTCCAACTTTTTGGATTTCCGGAGCATGTTCATAGCGATAACGGTAAACAGTTTGTCTCGAAAGAATTTAGGAAACTGATGGAGTCTCACAACATCAAACACTCAAAGACGGGTTTATATTCGCCTCAGGCGAATAGTTCTGAAAGAGTCAACCGCGAGATTTTATCCAAGATCAGAGCTTTCGTGAAGGACAGACATGACCAATGGGACAGGTATATCCCGTTGATAGGTGCTATTTTAAGAAGTGACTTCCATTCGTCTATAAGTTGTTCGCAATACTATGCGCTATTTGGTCAACACATGGTGTCCAATGGGTCGGAGTATGAGCTTCTAAGAAGACTCAAATGCTTAAGTGATCCGGATATTCAAACAATGTCATCGTCAGACAGAATGCTCTTAATGAGAGAGCACATCAAGGACAATCTCAAATCGTCTCACTTAAAAGCTGTGCGGTCTTACAATCTTCGAGCAAAGAATGTTTCTTTTGTACCAGGGCAAGAAGTTTTCCGCCGAAACTTTGTGCAAAGTTCCTTTGCAAAGGCGAAGAATGCAAAGTTTTCACCTAAATTTATTAAGTGTCGAGTCAGAAGCCGAGTGGGAAATTGTCTCTACGAGCTGGAAGACATGAGAGGAAAGTTGATCGGAAGATATCACGCCAAAGATATAAAACAGTAGGTAATATCTCAAGTTATGAGCATCAACATCTCGTTTTTCCTTTTTTTGTTTCTCTCTTAAAAGTCGGAAACGTAAAAGGTTTGTTACGGATGTCGTGTGGATTTCCATACAAATTGGGTGCGCACAGTTTGATCACCCTGTGATCTACAAAAGAGAAAGATAAACCGACCAACTCAATTTCAAAATCAGCTGCTTCGCCGGAAGTAGTATGCCCAAAATGTCTGCCCTCAAGCCGATCAGGCTTTCGTCTCTACTCAGTCGTTCTTTCTTCTTGTCGTTACCATTCCCTTCGGATCATCATCCAGGTAAAAGAAGATTACAAAATTCATTGATTGACATAGAGCTTATTCCCTAACCTCGTGTTTCACAGCCGAGCATCTGAACTAATAGCCCAGAAGAAGAAAATAGGAATCAAGCGATTCAGTCTCGAAAGCCTTAAAGCTCGTACAAGGCTTAACTTGTCTGGATTATTTCGGAGTTATTCTTATATACTGAGACCACGTATTCCAGGTAATTTCATCCGGTCCTTTCCATGCTCGAATCAAGCCCTTTAATTTATTCATCTCCCATAGTTTCTAATTACAATATTACCCCAGGCGGGGAACAATAACCTTTATTGATCCCCATCTCAAGAGAGAGGGAGGAAAAAGGGAGACAACATCGGAAAATTCTAAACCCATGTGTCCATAACTCATTGGCGCGATCTATTTACATCGCCCATAATAGAGAGAATCGTCATTAATCTGAACTCTAAAGAACAGTTTCTCGACTAGCTAACACACCACGGCCGCAATCCAAAAAAACCTGCTCGCTGCACTTGCGATAAAATATAGGTCAGTCCATCTTGTGACCTCGAGACATCAACCTGCCGGTCGATCTCCCTTCCAATTTCGTAGTTGTGCAAGGTGCATTGAGCGAGCGGTTCGTACAGGCGGTGAGCGTGGTAAGAGGAAGGCGTGAGTGTGCGGTAAGGGCGGGTGATATTAACCCCCAGGAGCCCTGAAGCAGCAATAACCTCAATAAGAAGGTCAATCTGAGC
The DNA here is from genome assembly GCA_932273885.2 of Leucozona laternaria. NCBI lineage: Eukaryota > Metazoa > Arthropoda > Insecta > Diptera > Syrphidae > Leucozona > Leucozona laternaria. Next base: position 167,270,448 of record OW026366.1, on the reverse strand, counting down.
TCAGTGGTCGGGAAAGAGCAATAGTATCAGACAGTGTTTTGTCCGCGGCTGAATTAAAAAGAAAAACAAATAATAAGAAAAAAAAGAAAACAAAGGAAGAAAAATTAGCTTTCAAAAATCAAAATTAATTCCTTTTTTTTTGTTACATCAAGACAAGTGTAGTTTGATCATGCGAGTTTAAAGTTCTGAAAGAGAAAAAGAATCGAATATTGAAAAGAAAGGTATTTGTGTTGATTTGTGTTTGGAGTGTCAATAACAAGTCTGGCAAGTGGTTGCGGTGTATTCCAAATAACTGTTTTTCCAGCTTCTCCGAGAGACAACGGAACAAGGAAATTGTGCACAATCTCTGGACCGTGAATGGTGAGTTTCTCTCTTTTATGTACAGATATTTTGTTTATTTTGAAATTTATTACATACACTGCTAGGCTTGGTTGTCAAAAGGCTCAAATAACGTACACGTATACTTTTCTACGAAATAGGCAAAAAAAGAAAAAAAAAAAAACGAACAGATAACAAGAAAAGAAAAGAAATAAAATATATATCCACATGCTAAAACTACGCTAGATTCATTATGTAACTTTTGCATTATGCTTAAAGAAATCACCAGGAAATTTGGCTCCGGTATATTTTAGAAAATAAGAACAAAATGCAAGTGCTAATTACTGAATTTTAGAGCCAAAAGAAAAAGAAATAAATGTTCATGAATTATTAAATTAGTGTTATCAGTGGGGTTATGCGTGGTTGGGTTTCGGGTTTTCAGGACATCGATGAGATGAAGTAAATCTTCTTATCGTGATATCTAAGGGACAGCTCACTTGCTACAACGTCCGAGTACAAGCTGTCAACAGGTGCACCCGCAGTGTCAGAGGGAGGGAATAACAGAGCAAGGTACTCGAAGCAGTCGACACCTTCTGCTTGACAAACCACGCTAATTGCAATACGAAAGTGTCCGTCCGTCGTCTCACTAATCAGAAATCTTGGCATGAATATAATTCTTTTGTTAGCGTCTGGCTATTTGCGGGTCAAGAACCTCGCCCTCCGACGTTCCTAGCTGTGCCCTATGCAAGCATGCCAAGTTCGACCTGGACGAATAGAACGCCAGTATTCATTGATAGAAGAAGCCGCAACAAACTTTCATTCTGTGCCATTGCTCCTTCATTTTCTGAGCTGCCCTGTTGTAGCCAGCAACTCTCATATTTTCGCCAATGTCCTTCCATGCAGCTTTTTTCTTTTCAATCATCTTGAAGTCATTTTTTTTATCGTCAAGAACAGTAACATGTTTCCTTACGAGCTCTCGGAAAAGTTCCTTTTCAGACTGTGACCAGTTCTCTTGCCTCTCCCGCTTGTTATTTTCTTTATCCATCTAAATTATAATATACAAATGATGTGTTTGTTTAGTCTAATTGATTTAAATTAAAATAACTGTTTAATAACTTACTTTCGTCGGCTAAAATTTTCGTTATTGGCGTCTGGTCGAGCAGCAGATTTTAAAATAATATGAAATGCCTTTTGACATATCTGATGTCAAAAGTCATCTTTTGAAGTATGATTGTAGTAGATGCGTTCCATAAATTGCAGTTTAGCTAAACATCGCAAACAAATCGTCTATGAATAGCAGCTGTGTTTTCTTAACAATCGTGACCAAAACTGTGGACTTAGAAGTCACAACTTTAGTAAATCTTTATGAATATGGCCCAATGGATGTAAACACTAATAAGTGTAAGATAATGACCTACTCTTGTAAGCGTTATCTGGCTGACTCCCTTTACATCGTTGACAATATTCTTGTTAGCAGAGTTGATATGTTTAATGATCTGGGAGTACTTTTTGACATTAAACTTTCATTTAATCCTCATATCGATACAATAATAAGCAAAGCAAGGAGCCGTTTTGGATTAATAATGAGGTTCTCAAAGGAGTTTAATGATATTTAAACACTTTATTGTGCACTTGTTAGCCCTGTGTTGAAATACAGTAGTTGTGTTTGCTCTCCTAGTTATTATATGACAACGCCATTAATAAACTAGAGAGTATTCAAAAACGTTTCCTGTTGCTATATGTCCTTCGACATCTTTCATGGGACCCAACGCAACACTTACCCCCATACGAAAGTCGATTAAACCTTCTTAACATTTTGACACTGGAAAAAAGGAGAGAGGTAAATAATATCATGTTCTTATTTCAACTTCTGTCGGGATCTATTGACTCATCTTATATTCTAAGTCAACTCAACATCAATACCCAACCAAGATCGACTAGAAATCCAGCGTTTTTCTACACATCTAGCTCAAGGGTCAATTATGGTTTCAACGAACCTCTTAATGTTCTGAGTCGAGACTTTAAAAAATTTTATAGTTTAACACTCTACCGCATACAAACTCATAATATGGTTTACCATATTCAACATGACTTATTGCCGTTATATTACACAAGTGGGCTATTAATGCAATCTACAATGGAACATTGTCTTTTCTTTTTATAATAAAATGGTTTTTGTTTTGAGAAAGAGAATCGCGATTCTCAAAAAAATAAACTCATTGGCGCAAAATTTTAGACGATTTAGTAAAGTGTTAAATCATTTTTAGTATGATATTAGGTTAAAAAGAGGATTTTGCTAATTTTAAACGAGTTTAACATGATACTATCCCTTAGCATTTTACTAAAGTTAAAATCGCCCCATTGCTGTTTTATCTTTTTAACATATTACTAAATCCATACGTCACTTTGACATAGAAAAATTTTAAAAAGGTATGTTTGCTTCAATTTTTGCACGAAATGTCACTGTTTTAGGCGCGTTCAGCTTGAGTTTCGTAAGAAAATTGGTTTAGTGTGATACTAGTTAAAAAGAGGTTTAAAGTTAGTAAAGTGTTAACTAGTATCATGCTAACACCTTAACATTAGGCTGTTTAGAATTTTGCGCCATTGTTTCTCAAGCAAGTTTCCAGTAAAGCTCATTAAATAAAAGTGTGTTTTTTATGCAAGCTTTTTTTAAATAGACAGGTTAGTTTCTTGTGTTAGGTGCCAGTTATAGCTTTCATTGGAAACCATCATTGAAAATGACTCATTTTAATGACTCATTTTGACACGTTTAGAAAGTGAAATAAGTAATTATTTTGATGTAAAAATAAAGCTGATGGCTTGCATTATTATTCTAGTGAAAAATAAAATTAATTCGGGCTGAAACTTTGCCATAAAATGACAATTAATTTTTCAATGATCATTGGTAAGATAGTTCAATCATTGAAATAAAAAAAGTAATTTTATGTGAACGGCTGTGCCAAAATGAATTTTTTTTTGGCGAGAATTAATAACCAAGTCACCACCTTTATATTTGCATCAAAATATTTACTGCTTTTACTTTCTTAATGTCTCAAATTAAGCAATACAAATTTTCAATGTTGGTTTTCAATGAAAGCTATAACTGGCACCTTACAATGATAAAAGGAACTGTTAAGAAACGTTTCAGAAATAAGAAAAATCCGCAACAATTACTGCCTATTAAACCATATACGTCCTGTACATTTTTAACTAGAAATATAAATACATACATATATATATGTAAAAAAAAAAAGAATTGTATGTACAACCTTTTTTCAACCCCGAATAAAGCAAAATAAATATTTTAAAAAAATGTATTTCATTTCGTTCATAAGTCATGCAATTCATTAAATCTGCACTTTGTTTGAAACTTATTTCGTAGACAGTAAAATTAAATATGTATATATTGTTTGAATTGTTATATAAACATATTGTTAAATTAAACTGTAGGTAGTTAAATTTTTTTGACGTGATTGTCTGTAGTTGAAATAAATAAATAAACACTATTTATATTATACATACATATATGCTTCATTATTACAGGTGTATGTACGTCAATTCGAATGAATACTTAATCATTTTAACCCTTAAAGAAGAAAGTACAGCGCAGCTTTCCTACACTTCGTGTCAAAAGACCTCAAAAATTCGAAATAGGCATATCCCATTCAAAAGGGTTGGAATTTAATTTTATTATGTTGGAATGCTCTGAAACTGAAATCCTCCCAATTTAATTTTGCTATATTTTGATTTTTTCAATAAGGCATATACATATACCTACCGATAGGCATAGTGATATCCGGAAACCACGATTGAGAATAATAAATATCGATGCCAGATTTTGTATACTTTTTTATTGGAAAAATATTTATTTTAACGTCAATATGTAGTACGTTTCGATGTGTTAACTAGCATAAAACACATACCTACTGTTTGGTTCAAAGGTTATGCTTAACTTAATATATTATTCATTTCATATTGAACGGAAAATATCTATACCTACAATACATATGACTTCATTGAATATTTACGGTATGAGAGGTAGAAGACAAACTTAATACATATACCTTTCCGTAAGCATATTGTATGAAGGTGTCATACTGCCGTGATCCGTGAAAAAATGGAATGAGTATTTAATTTTTAATAAAAGGGCAAAATTATGTGCTGCTCTTTTACTTACAATATAATATTCAGAGCTGTTTTTCAAAACTCGACAACTTATGTACATGTATACAAAGCATTAAATCTAGCACACTGTGTGTTTTTTGTATTGCCATGGATTCATGTTGTAATTTAATATCTGAATAAAACTTTAAACTTTTTTCAATTTTTAATTTTCAATTCAATTTATTTCCTCCTTCTCCAATTGAAAATTTTTTTTTTTAATTTTTAAATGTTCACTTAAAATTAACAATAATTTACTATGCACATATATATGTTCTTAACAAATTATTACATACATTGTTAGTACCTATTTATAGTTTAGTGTTTTACACATTACAATTGAAGAAAAAATTGGAGCCGTTTGCCGAAACGAAACATAAATATTTATGTTCTACTTAAACGCTTATGATCTACTTTTTCCTCAGCGTAAACTGTCACATAAGATCTTATGAGAACATAAACTCTTAAGTTTCGTTTCAGCAAATGGGCCTTAATGACTCAATCTTTTGTTTAATGACAAGTTTCAAAAGTAAAAGTCGGAGAGAAAAAACGAGTGAATATGATGAAAAAAAAACTAACGTTATCAAGAAATAACTCGAAATCAATTAAAATTTAGAAAGCGTTGGTAGAAAGTAATAGCAATATTCTTTGAACATATTAAATACTTGGTTTTTTTTTAATTTCCTTAAAAGCAGCTCTAACGATTTTGATTTAAATTCTTGCCTATACTGTACAAATAAGAAAACTGCGTTTCAGGTTTTTGGCAAAAAATTTAGATAACGGGAATATCGGTTTTTGAGAAAATTGTCATATTTTTGTCATAACTTTGCAATTTTAAAAACTGCAGTTAAAAACTTTGAAAAAAAGTGTTTAAAAAAAAAAAAAAAAACAAACAAAAAAAAAATCATTTGTTTAGTACCTACTTTTGACTTTTTTTAATATTTACTCGTTAAAGCAGATTTCCATGCATATATACATATAAAAAGTTGCCGTACTTTAAGTGAATGATGGTGTCATATCGGAAAAAGCCCACAATGATAGAAACTTTGGAATAAATAAAAAAGAGAGCAAAGTGCCTCACATTTTGGTCGTATACAAAAAATATGATATGTGCAGCTAAAGTTTGTGCAACGGTGAAGGATAGCAGTACCACGCTGCGAAAGAATGCTTTTCTTAATATTAAATTAAATGCAAACAAATACTTGACACATTTTTGCTAGGAACGCCATTTGTCGATTGCTTGTACTTTATTGTTAATTTAAAAAAATCCTATATTCTTACATACAAAACATAAATTAAGTTTATTTTTCGCTCAACTTTGATTTTTAAAATATTCTGGAATTCCATGATCAAAATGCTTTATACTGGCATACAGAAAATACTTATTTTCGTTTTTGTGACTAATGGCCGATTTCATAAAGCCCTTTTAACTGTTTAACAGGCTTTTAAATATTTAAATGACGTTTGTTCCATACAAAATACGTCATTCATCAAATTTAAAAGCCGGTTAAATATTTGTGAAACCGAACATAAGACACGCTAATCGTGTATCATTAAAAAGCACAGCATAAAGTTGGAACATATACAAACGATATAAGATAATTTATTGCATTGTTCAACACTTATTCTGCTACAATTTAAAACAGGAAAACAGTAAATATTAGTATGGCATTTAATCCTTTAAATCTTTAATTTAAATTAAAAAATCGCATACAGCTACAGCACCACCATTCCCATACCGCTATGCTTTCAACAGATATTCTTATTCTCTAAAGATTTTTGTCGACGCATTTTTATTTAAAATCCTTTCATGCTGATGGGACTACTTCACTATGCAGTCAGTTTATGTCATCCAAAAATTAGCATAACGACGACGCATTGCTTGGCTATTGCATATAAAATGAGTTTCACTGTTCTCTTTTATCTCAATGGGTCTCATTTCACTCGTTGCACAAAGCTACAATATGCGATTATTAAAATCACATACTCCAATCTTCATCTAAAAATACTCATACTGTATCATTGTCCTACACTCATAACAATACAGATATAATAATAATTATAATTAATTAAATATATGCAAATATGTATATTACAAAGGGTAATAATAGGAACTTCTGAACTTTAACACTTAATAGCGGCCATATTGTTGAAGCAACATCTGTCAAATTGGCTGTCATTTATTCAGTCTGTTTTGCCAAATCACCATAGACGGATACAGCGTTCAAAAGCACACGCAAATGATAAAATTGTGGTATCAAAATGGGTGTTCTGTTCGGGCAAACTTCAGCGAGCTTCGCCCATTTACTGTCATCTTTAGCGATGAGGCCCATTTTTGGATGAATGGGTTCGCCAAAAAAAAAAATTGTCGAGTTTGAGACGATACTAATCCACATGAGATCCAAGAGCGTCCAATGCATCCCGAAAAAGTCACTGTTTGGTATGGATTTTGGGCTGGCGGGGTCATCGGTGCATATTTCTTCGAGAATGACGTTGATCAGGCCATCATCGTCAACGGCGATTCCTATAGGTCGATGATTACCAACTTCTTTTGGCCTGTATTGGATAATATGGACACCAACGACATGTAGTTTCAACAGGACGCCGCGCGGCACGCCACATTGGAAATTCTGCACGAGCGATTCGAGGGCATGGTCATCTCACGTGAAGGTGATGTAAACTCGCCAGGGCCACCGAGATCGTGCAATTTGACCCCGTTAGACTTCTACTTGTGGGGTTTTCTGAAGTCGCAGCGGCTTTCAAAGCCAACATAACCCATGCCATCGGTCAAATTCCGCCTGATTTATGCGACAGAGTCATGGAAAATTGGACATTTCGGATACGCGCCATCCAGAGAAGCCGCTGCAGACATTTGAAAAATGATATATTCCATACATAATGGCATCGATAGGCCTTTCAAACGAATACAAAATATTTTAATTGTTTTATATAAATTTAAAAATAGGAAGCGCTTAATGAAAGACCATGTACATGTACAATTTGAAATTCAAAGAAAATTGCACCACTACAGCAAGTTCACGCGATTCACTCGTGTATTTTATTTTAATTTGTATTATATGTACATAGATGATAGAGCAAGGCACATTACCTCACTTGCATCTTAATGGATATACTGCAATCCTATAAGGGTATGAGGTAGTTAAAACCAGAGAACACTGGTGGGGAATTCGTGGAAAATTAGGTAATATAATATGTAAATGTTTTTTGTTTTTATTAGTCAGTTCAGCAACTCGTTTTTCAGTTTAATGTTTCTTTCCAAAAGACACGCGTTCTTAACTGTCAAAGTTAAATACCTAGCTACCTATAAACAATATTGCTAAAGTGAATACAATGGAGCTGCAGCCAAAGCCTGAACCTTAGGAGTTAAATAAGTATATGGAATCGCTAAGCCCGTTTAACTTGTCAGAAGTATGATTGACATCTGAATCGCATAAAAAACAGTTCTTTTACGTTACTACTAAATAATAATAATAAGTTTAAAGTATTAAATAAAAATAACTTTGTGAAAGTCAATTGAAAAGATGTAGAGTCAAAAATATAAAAAAAGTACGTACATGTAGGTAAGGTAGGTATACCGTATAATATTTTCGATTAAATATATTTTTCAATAGTTGCAATTTTTATTCAACTGAGGTAAGATTTTCACAGTTGCCATATAGGGTTGCATGTGATAAGAAAGGTTGGCATCTACAGCATATTAAAAATTGTTAACCAATCGTAGCTTAGGCTTTAAAATCCAAGCTTTACTTAAGTATCAATACTTGAAACCCAGCTGCCAACCTATGTCAGTATCAATCTCATAAATCATCTCCTACGTGCATTAAACAGGGTGATTCGCATTAGATGTGACAAAAAGCTTAAGTGCGTGTACGTGTAGGTTAGGTCGAGACAAGAAAAAAAATGTTTGGGAGGGGGTCTATTCCCCCTTTCCTTATAGCTGCTAAAGCAACGGATTGAAGTCAAACTAAGCGAATTTTATTTCTGTTATTTTCAATTTTCTTCAGATCAAGAAAAGATTTTAGCATCTGTTTTTTTGACAAAAAATTAATAAGAGCATAGAATAATACACTTTTTTTTTTAAATTGGTCCTCCCGGTCAAACGGGGAGAATAGAATCCCCCCACCTTCCAAACAATTTTTTCTTGTCTCGACCAAACCTATGCCTACATACTCTAGCTTTTTGTCCTATCTTATGCGAATCACCCTGTACCTATAGATATTTATTCATTATTTTTCGTTCAAAGTACTGAATCTTTAAGCCATGCAAATCTTAATTTAATTGTTTGTGTACAGCTTTAATTAGAAAAGAGCTAGTATTTGTAAATACATTATGGGTATGACCTACACATAGAAAAAAATACAAAAATCACCTTAAGAATAATTGAAAATTTGGATGCCTCAAAGCAAAAATGTGAATAATGAACTTATTATCATTTTTATCGTTTCTCCTTTTTAGTTATGAGAATATTTGCAATTAATTTTAATCTCCATGTTTGAAAAACCCCTGTAATCCTGTTAAAATGTATATACATAAGGAATTTTCCTAACTAAGTAGATAGAGCGATACGTAAATCGTACCACATAAAAAATGTAGTAAAATGTTGACCATCAAAGTCGCCATCTAAAGCAGTCAGGAAACAAATTCAATGTTAAATGTTCAGAACAAAAACAAATCCTTAAGCACATTTATATCCGTCGTGATAACTATCGCCATCGTGAAGCTGCTATCGTAACCAAAGATTATCGTAATGGTCTCCATACATAAAGATACAAAGGGTACGGTATATGCTTGCCTACCGTTATTTGCCCACACATGGAGATGTGGAAGGGGATGATTGCTGGTTTGTTGGAGTATTTTTGTGTTTAAAAAGACTAAATACCTACGTATACATATATATTTCAAGTATAGTAGAAAAATGTATGATACATTAGGGCGTGTATTTATTTGTATAGTCATTTTCAAACTTAAGTCACATTTAACAGTATCTACCTACCTAGTTTTATGAATATTCTGAGATGTATTTTAATTTTTGTGCTTTGGCAAGTCAAACCTATGTATGTATAGGTATAGGTAATCCTGTTTTAGTACAGTTTAATATGGCTCAATTAATAACCAAATTGCTGTCTGTTTATTTAAACAAAAGTTTATTGAATTATTTCACTATAGAAATTGCACATAACTTAAAATTAACTTACGAAAAATCAATAAAACTTGGTGTTTACTTCCAGAGGCAACAGGGCACAGTACTTTCTAGCGAGTTGGCTACAAAAAATAAAACAAACGCTAGTGACAAATTAGGTATGTTATTTACTTTAATGAGAAATTGTGTTTGCAAAAGTTGAACTTTTGTGAGAAAGTGTATGTGGAGACTAAATTATAGTCGTTGGCAAGAACAGAGTTCTTGTAGATTGTAGTAGATTTTCGTTAAGATTTGGAACTTAACGTGAATCACCATTCAATTTTGAATTAATAATAATAATATATTTTAAGTTGTGAATTAATTTTTACTGCTCTATAGGGCAATTATTGGTGTTGTGTGAAAAAAAATCGAGGTTGTAAAAACTAACGCTACGATGATCGAGAAGTCCGAAAAGTGGGTTTCTTCATGCCATCCCTCACGTCGGTCTGTGCATGTGTCCGTTCACTGCATAATGAGTTACACGGGTGGGCCCATTGGCTTCAAATTCGGTACAAATTTTGTTGAGAACGGCTAGTACGATTTTGATTCCACCCACCGACGCGATGAACGGTTAGACGAGAACCACTTGTTTTGATTTCCCCAAAATCGTTATTCTAGATTTTATTAAAGGACGAGACTAGAGACATGCCAATTTATAACAGTTATAACAATTTTTTGCCATTAAAAGTGGGACTGCGTTAACGCGCTTCGCGCGACTTAAAAAAAAACTCTGGGTGCCTGAAGTATGCCCACCGGCGGAGGTCCCTGGCCCTGAGTTGCCGCATAAACAGTACTTTTATAAACCAAAACTGTTATAATTGGCATGTCTAGAGTCACTTCCTTTATTAAAATGTATTTTAAACGCGACGAATATATTTTGTGTTATAAAGCAGGTTAAACTTTATAATTTACCTGTATGTTTTTTTTAGGTATATACAAATGTATCTATATACTACAATATGAGTCATTAATTTTATCTATACCTAGCTGCACTTCTTTCAAGAAAGAATTTATCAATTAGTATTAATTATTTATTAAGGAGAATATTTCAATTCACAATAAGAGTACACTTTGATGAAATCTGTGAAAAGTTAACAATCATAAGTTATAAAATTGTATTTAAATGAGATAGATCGATAAATAATTTTAAAAAGAGAATGAACTAAAAGTAATAATATATAATTAAAACAAAATTATTAAAGTTATAATTATATATGTATGTAATTCAGAACACAAAATTATTTTCTTGTTCTGCAGGCTTCAAGTTATTTTTGTTTTCTTCTTTTAAATTTTCATCAATACGAGAGTTCCTCTCCGTTAACCGTTTATTTAGAAAATTTACAAATTTATATAGGAAATAAAAAAAAAATTTAATTACACAACAAACAAATAATTATTCCCAACAATTAAACAAGGTCACTTTAATCATACACAAATTTTGTATTCCATTAATATTTGAATTTAAATCGTTTGAAGAACTTAGTATGTCTATGAAATCTTATTGTCTTTAAAAATTTGCTATTCCAGCATAGTTGAGGTACATTAGAAAAGAAAAAATTTATTTTAAGACTTTGAATTAAGCAAATTTTATAGTTTTGTTTAAAGGTATACGCAAATATAAATTACTAATCTATTTGAATTTGCTTTCTATTAATTTATGGTTGAAGTTCATCTTCTGCATTTTGTAAATGCTTAGGAATTATATTTCAATTTTTTTTAGAATGAATTCATATTTTTTTTAAGAATTCAGGAGGCGGTGTTTTTATTTTGAGCTCAAAACTTTTTTGGGAATTATAATAATTTCAAGACAATTTCAGTGAAGATATTTTTCGTGAGCCAATAATTTAGATATTGATTAAAAAAGCTTTTCGTTTTTAAAGTAAAAAATGTCACCGACAATTATTTTTAAATTTATATTAAATTGTTTAAAATTGTATTAGTCGCCAAAAAAACAACACCAAAAAATGAATGCAGTGGAAAAGTGAAAATATCAATCAGACATATTTCCTTCCTGTTTTAGTATTTTTGTTGTGGTTACTAATAAAACAACATATAGCCCAATAGTTCAAATACATTGAAAAAAAAACAATCCACTTTTAAAACAAAGGCGAATGCCCAAAAAAAACTCAGAGTGGATTAAAATAAAATCTGTATGGATTGAAAGGGCATTAGTTGTAAATAACAAGTATGAAATTACTCTCTTTAAAAGTTATCCCCGGAGCAGGCTAAAACAACTTTTTTATTTTTATTAACAAAGTGTTTATTTATGTATGTATGTATGGGCGAAAAACCCAGAGCGGATTAAAATAAAATCTACATGGATTGAAAGGGCATTAGTTGTAGATATGAAATATGAAATTACTTTCCTTAAAAGTTATCCCCGGAGCTGGCTATAACATTTTTTTTTATTTTTAGTAAGAAAGTTTTTTTTATGTTATAGCCAGCTCCGTTATCTACAATGAATGCCCTTTCGATCCATATATATTTTAATTTAATCCGCTCTTTGTTTTTCGCCCATACATTTTTTGGCATTCTCCTTTAAATTAATTTAAGTTTTCTCTTACAAATTAAATAAAAATTGATATTTTTTGTCTTGAAATTCGCCACGACCCGTAGTCAAAATTACAATAACAAAATGAATAAATATAGGCGTAATCTTGTATTCTTTCATCATTATGTTTAACTGTTTCTAAAAATATGCATTTTTAATTGAGTTTATTATGTATTTGCATATTCTATACATTTTTCTCGGTTGACTGCCTCTAAGAACCTTGACCTTCCCTCCTCCTCACTGAGTTCCTGGATGCGCGCCTGACCACATAAGAGGAAGTTCGTGCGACTGAGTAGAACATTTTATTTCAACTATGCAATAATAATCGTTTGTACAATTGTATATTATGTACATTAAAATTCAACAAAAAACAAATTACAATTTTCAGTGAAATTTTCATAAATATACATACTAATGTTTTTTTTTTCTTTTTTTTTTATAATCGGCGCGCACTCAAGGGGTTATGAATGTGCGAGGGTTTAAGAAATAGAGGGAGAATGGAGTAGGAGATAACGATGTAAATTTGTTTTAAATGTTTAGATATTGAAATGGGAAGGAAAAACTGAGTTGGGTAAGGAATTCCACATTCGTGAAGTACGGCTAAAGAAAGAATCTCTATACTTGACGGTCGGTACGTCCGAAGATACGCTCAAGCTGATGATCATTCTTTACATCTTCTATGGAAACCTAGGTATTTCGCAGCATTTTTAGCAATATATTGTATGGTCGTTTCGCAAGATTTGATCAGTAACGCACATACCAAGAATCGAAAGCTATTCAGTTTCCTCGATGCAAGTTCCATTCATCATGTATAATAGTAAAGGACGTATATTCCGCTTTAACGACTGAAGACAACTTTAAGTTTTGGATGCATTAAATTATACACGATAATTAATATCCCATGTGACAATGCTCAACATATTCTGCCGCTGCTGCTCCACGTTTGAAGAACCGCGAGGTGAATCTGGAAAGGAGTATGAAAAACTAAAGGTGCTTTCATCAGCGAAACAGTTCAGTGAATTACTAGTTTCAGACAAGAGATCATTTATGAAAATAAGAAACAGTGTCGGAGACAATCCGGGGCTTTGGGCACACCAGCATTTATTTTGTGAACTTCAGACTTGAAACCGTGCAAAACTACTTGGATTGAACGGTCAGAAAGATAATTACTATCATCGAAGAAGTGATACGTTAATGCTAAAAGCTTGCATTTTCGATAAATGGGCTTGATGCCAAACTCTATCAAATGCTTTTGAAATATCGAGGGCCAATATTTTACTTTCACCAAAACGAACCAATGCTTGATTCCACTTTTCGGTGAGAGAAGCCATGAAATCACCAGTGGATCTGTTGCAACGAAAGCGGTATTGAAAAGCTCCAGTTGTTCAAGATATTTCATAAGCTGATGATTGATCAGCGTTTCCATGACCTTGGAAAGAATGGATGTCAGAGCAATTGGTCGGTAACTTGAAGGAGAAGATAAATCGCCTTTTTAGGGATTAGCACAAATGCTTTTTTCCACCCAGAGGGAAAGTGGCCTAAAGAATAGGAAACGTAAAAAAGATTACGCAGTGATATACCATCAGGGCCGGTGGATTTCCAAATGTCGAGATCTTTAAGTACTCTGGCAACTGTACGGGTACGAAAATGTATTGGTCCCAAGGAGGAAATGAACGTTCTCAAATAGGTAAAGGTGGGACCCTGTCGCTATATGGCAGCGTAGAGTTTTCGGCGAATTGTCGGCGACAAACACATTTTCCTTGTCTTTAGGAGTAACGACAGGATGATCATTGAAGATGAGCGTGGGAACCGATGAAGATGTTGACTTATTAATATTCTTAAGGAATGACCAAAAATTTGTATTTCCCTTAGGACATTGCAGAATTTTTAGCCATTGTGTTTGCTCATGTAAGAATTTTGTTCTTAGAATGGGCGCGTTCAACGCATTACGTTTTACATCTGAATTTTCAGATTTCTGAATTCTTGGAGCCTCTGATTGGCCAGCTGCCATAAAAAGTTACATGACTTTTAGTGACTTTTAGTTACGTTTGATTACGTTTCATCTGATAGTGGAGGGGGAAATGTTGAAGTACTCTATATAGAAATTGAACTTTATGATTTTCGCTCTGGTTAGTGGTTGGTTTGTTGTGATTAATTTTCATCGCGAACAAATTAATACTTTATTACAAGGAATAACTAGTTGCTTATTGTTAAGTGAGTTTTAAATCAAAAGATTGACTATTCTTAGAAAAATGTTCTCAGAATTCTCCATCGCCATATTGTTGAATTATTTTTTCATTGAACTTTGCATAGTCTTGCTGTATTTTGTTGCTGATTAAGTTACATATATCATAACCAGAACTACGGACGCTTAATTTTTTACTTGAAGAATAAAATGAAAGTTCTATTTTATTTCGTTTTATTGTAAATACTTCAGGTAAAAGCTAGCATTTGACACAACAACTTTCAACTGAAAATTCAGATTTTTTGTGCGTTCAACAACATAAATACAGATCTGAATTTTTAGATTTTGTGATTGAACGTGCCCAATCAAAGCGTTGCAGGAATTTCTGGCTTCTTTAAATTTTGCTTAGTTTTCCTCTGAAGGAATGGTTTTATATAACCGAAAAAAACGATTATCTCACTTTGATAGCTCCCTTGCAGCTGGAGATGTTCTGTGAGGAACAAAGAATTTCAAACCATTAAAGATAACATAAGTTATCACGTCTGCACAAGCATCAACGCCTCCATCTAAAAAACAGATTGACCAGTTAAAAACACGAAAAATTAAAATATGTAAAGACTAAATTTAAACATTTTTCAAACATTTTTATTTACAAGCTAATTCTACTTACTATAACAGTCTAAATGAGTGGTTGAGCGGTAGGTTTTAAGTCTGTAAGGAGCACCTACCGTTATAAACTGTTTTTTAAATTTTTTTTTTACTATTGAACTTACTTACTGACCAATTTTATTGTTATTATTCTGATTGACTGACCAATGATAATAACATTCATTGCTTTGGTTTTGGGCTTCAAGTTATTAAATGAACAAAAATAATCTAAAGCGTTTCGTAAAAACAGCCAACCTGGGCAACTGTTCTATTTTTTTTGTTGAGACTAGAAGAAATAAAAGTCTGACGAACTTTAATTACGTTCTAAAAAAAATCATATTTTCTTTGATTTATTTTAAATTTAACTAGGTATGAATTATGTTTTGCAAAATTAACTAAGCCATTAATAGCAATTCCAAGAATAAACCAAAAATTAGACAATTTTTGTAAAAATGTCAATAATCTATTGCAATTATGTGCGTTTTTCACAAACAAAAAAAACTTTTATTGCAATTGTTTTGGGCATTGCAACCTTGAAGTTTCGAAAATCTTGGAGCATTTAAAAAAAAAACCTTTATATGAGAGTCACATTCTCTAGGGTCTAAGCTAAAAACAAAAATATGAATTTCGCCCCTAGCGAGTTACATAAAAATAATTTGTTGCAAATTATATCAGTCTATTTGTTCAGGCTCTACTCTTTATGTATGTAACAACATAAGGGTATAAACTATTTCCCAAACGAATTTTTTTTCTTAAGGCTTAGAGTTTAGCCCTGTAAATCCAGACATATCTCCGTCGTTAGCTCCTACGACGCACACGACGTTTCTTTCATCCAATCAAAAATCATTGCAAAATCGGATGCCTGGTAATGACTGACTTCCTTCAACGCGTTAGTCTGTATACTATACGCCCCTGATCAGGACAAATGAAGACAACAAATTACAGTTTTAATAGCATTTTTCTCATTCTTCTACTTTTCTTTGGAATTCGTAACCAAAAACCACAAATCTCCGAAGCTGAAAGGGAGACGCTCTCCCGTCTGTGGTTAATCACAAAATAGTTGAACTGTTACTTCCAGATTCTTTCACAACTGCAACAGCAACTTCGAATACGACAAGAATGAGGAATACTATGCCAGGAGGGATATAATTAATTTGCATTGTATTGTTAAGATAATTTTTGTATATTCATTTAAATAAATTAAAAAAGATAAGTTAGAAAATTAAGCAGAGGCATCAACGAGTATCTTCAAGAAAAATTGTTGAAAAACATATTGCGTAGCTTTCATAGTATTTAGAAAGAATTCCATTCTGAAGACAATTAATTGTGTAAAAATAAATTATGACTGGAATTGTTGCGCTTAAAATGTCACTTCAACAGATAATTTTCAAAGGAAAATTTATCAAATTTTCAATAAAAAAAATGTATTATAATTTTTTTCAAAAAATAAGTTAGCAATAATTTGCAGATCTGCGTTTTTCAAAATGATGCATTTAGTAGACTCCATATATCAGCCTCTGTTTAATGTCTGCTAATTACTTGGAATTGTTTAATAGATACTGATAGTTAGAAGTTCTTATATTTAGTTTCGTACTAAAGAAAAAATATTGGCGCAAAATTTTAGACGATTTAGTAAAGTGTTAAATCATTTTTAATATGATACTAGGCTAAAAAGAGGATTTTGCTTATTTTAAACGAGTTTAACATGGCACTATCTCTTAACATTTTATAAAAGTTAAAATCGCTAGATTGCTGTTTTATCTTTTTAACATATAACTAAATCCATATGTCACTTTGACACAGAAAAACTTTAAAAAGGTATATTGCTTACTTTTTGCACGAAATGTCACTGTGTTCAGCTTGAGTTTTGTAAGAAAATAGGTTTAGTATGATACTAGTTTAAAAATAAGAACATTTAAATAAAGAGCTTTAAAGTTAGTAAAGTGTTAACTAGTATCATGCTAAAACCTTAACAAGAGGTTGTTTAAAATTTTGGGCCATTGTATTTATAAACTAAACTGTATTTGATTGAGATGCTCGTACATAGATATTTAAAGCTTCACATAAATGATCTGTCTCCAAATGAAAAAAATAGCGCTTGCAGAGCATTGAAGAGCTGATTTAATGCTTGCCTCCTAAAAATCGAATATCATTATAGATGTGTGAGGAATGACTCTGTTTTGTGAGTACATATTACAAGAAGACCCGTAAAGAAGTTCTCATATGATGTTTTACATTTTGAGCTTTTGGTAATATCGTTTCTCCGACCAATGTAAAGGAAGTAGTAGTAATTAGAGGGTATGTGAACAGCGGGTCGGTGGCTTAAACGGGTGGAGAGCGGAGGGCGGGGTAGGAGTTGAGATATTTGGGGCGTAACTGGGGTGAGGGTTGAGTAGGGGTGGCGCTTTTGGGGCATGGCTAAAGTTTAGCTTTTAAGGGGGCGTGTTAGAAGGCCCCTGAGGGGTGGCTTGGCGCACTGTGATCCGAAAAGCCATAAGTAGTGCCGAAAATACAAAAACCGATGTTTTTCTCAGAAATCACTAAGTTTTCCCGATAATCAGTTGCCCGTGTAACGTTTGCCCGCCGATTTGAAAGGTAGTTTTTTTGCTACAATGCCGCAGCACGATATCCCGCTCAACCATTGCCTATACAAAGTTTTCACGGGATTGACGGCGGGATAGGCAATACTAATTAGTACTTTTTGACGGGATCGCAGATTACAAATACAACAAAATTATTTGTTTCATTGTTTAGGTGGTTCTGGATCTGGCCGAGGTGGGTCTGGATCTGGACGGAGGTGGGTCTGGATCTGGACAAATATGGGGCTTTTTTCTTAAACTTTTTTTTCGTTTTTTCTTTGAAAACATAAAAATAATGGACTTTATAAAAATATATAACTTTCGGTCCAGTAAAATCCTGTACTTAGACAAAAATATAAATTTTACGGCAACCCCCTGGTTGGCTTCACTATAGGATTTGGAGTAGTTGCGAGGTTGGTTATATGCAAATTTTTTTGGACTGAAAGAAACGTCACTGTTTCAAGCAAATTCAAAACAAAATCTGTTACTTCAAAATAATAATTTGCTTGAAATCTTGAGGTTTCTTTAAATGCAAAAAAACTGCATATAACCAACCACCCACCTACCCCAAGTCCTATAGTGAAGGCAAGCAGGGGAGTTGCAGGGGGCAGCATGCCTCCCCATACCTATACCTTACTGTTTATATGCCGTAAGCTTTTATGACCTATAAAGACATTGGTAGCAGCGATCTGAATGAGATATGTAATTTATTCGCATCATTTTTTTCGGTCAAACTTCATACAAAATTCAGTTCACTCTGAAATTAATTATAATATTTAATCCTGCTATAACTGATATCGGTATTATATCTCCTTTCTGAAGAAGAAGTTTTATCTGCGCTCGGTAAATTGGACAGTAGTCTGAGTCTGACTAACTGACTAACTAACGAATAACAATACAATAGTGCAACATCAACATATGTCACACTTGACATAGTTGCACTACGATGGGTCAGTATTGCAATATGATCCCTTATTGTATTGTTTTTATTTAGTTGACATAGTTCGATTGCCGTTCCTATGATTGTATAACAATATACATGACACATGCGGAACACTTGGTCGTAATCGAACTATGTCATGTGTCTTGCATGCGATTCATAGGAATTGGGTAATTGTGGGAACTGTGTGTGGTCTCTGTGACTAAGGGCACAACATACTGCATCAATGTGATTGAGAAAAGATGTCAAGTAGACGTTATTTTGGACGAAAACCCTTTAAAAATGGAGAAAACCTGTTTTTTGTTTGGAAAAAAAAAACGTTTTTATTTGCTATTTACCGCTCTACAATATTTAGAAACCAACCAATCGATGGGGACTTTTCAGGATTTATAAAGCAGGGTATAAAGAAGATGTATGCTTTATAGGATTTTTTCCGTAATAGGTGCCCTATATTGACTAATTTTCTTGGGCTATAAGAGCTATCTAGAAAATATAGTGCAGTTAGTAAAAATTGGTCGAATGAAATTGGTATTAATATTTAATTATTCGGGGGTTCCCCAAGGAAGTCATCTGGGCCCTCTATCATTTTTACTTTTTGTTAAAGATTTACCGAGTTTAGTTTTAAATTCACGATGTCTATCATTTGCAGATGATTGTAAGATATACCGAACGGTCAATTCGCTTTCTGATTGTATAAAACTTCAAAAATATTTAGATTGCTTATTTAAATGGTGTCAGTTTAATGACCTTGACTTCAATGTCAAAAAATGTTGTGTGATGACATTGACAAAATCTTATAGTCCAATTTACTTTGACTACTGTATATCCGAGAACGTTATTCAAAGAGCCTTTGGTCATAATTTGGATATTTGATTCCAAACTTGATTTTAGAACGCATATTGATAATATCGTGTCTATAGAAATTCTAATGATTTTTTCTTAGAAACTCTAATAAATTTAAGTGTCCTTATACAGTAAAATCTCTTTTTGTCAGTTTTGTTCGCCCAATTTTTGAATACTGCTGTGTAGTTTGGTCTCCTTATTACAAGAATGCATCAAATAGAATTGAAAGAATTCAGAAAAGATGGACCTTGCCTTTACCAATATACAATGAATGGTGCGCGTTAATTGATATAAAACCTCTAGAAACTAGAAGAATTTATTTCCTTATTTCTCTTGCAAGAGAAACTCGTTGTCTTACCTAATCAATTTTTCTTCGTCGCACAACATTCGACAAATTACGGAATAAATGAACCAGTTACTAAATCTTGTCATTTTTTTTAACAAGTATGCCGATATAATCGAACTTGAATGTTCTAGAGAATTGTCCAAGAAAAGAATTATTAATACCATTGTAATTGATTAAGTTAATTTGTATTATACTATTATGATTATTTATTATTATTTTATATTGAGCTATGTCTAAGAAAGTAGAATACACTTATAGACCAAATAAATAAATAAACTTTTGGTATGTTCTTCGGAATTATTCAAAAACGAAATAATGCCCGACGGGCCTTATTTCATAGCAGTAATTGAAATATGATCACATGACTTGTGCAGTCTTTTTTCCACTTAAAAATGGCGATAAGGCCATATAAGGCTTCTATACCAAATCTAGCAGGATTTTTTTTTAAAATTTTGTACAAAAGTTTATAAAAAAGTTGTTTCCAGAAAAAAATTGGCCTTTGTCCAAGTTCCAGACCCACCTCCAGAACTTTTCTCCCCGTTCCAGATTTGCCTCAAGAACGTTTGTCCCAGATCCAGAACCTTACTAAAATATCCACAAAAAAATGTGTCCTTTGCCCGAGTTCCAGACCCACCTCCAGAACATTTTTTAAATTTGTAAAAAATGTTGCTAAAAAAAAAAATTTTGTCCAAGTTCCAGAGCCACCTCAAGAACTTTTGTCCTGGTTCCAGATCCACCCCTAGAACCTTTGCCCCAGATCCAGAACCTTACCAAAATACTTGGCAAAAAGTAGTTACGTGAGCGGGTGTGTCCCCGAAAATGGCAGTTCAAATGGCCACCAGGCCAACGTGATCCTACCTATCTTCCCTACAACCACCTTATGAACCCCTCACCTAAAAATTCCCACGGCCACGTTCAACCAACCCAACAACTAACCCCTTACCTACCGACAACCTCCCAAAACCAAACAACCCTATAATATTTAACGTGGCCACACAGAACCAAATACTATGGGAATGCATTTTCTTCATGCGCTGTCGCTTTGTATTGAAAAAAGTAGGAATCGGCGGGCAAGCGTTACGCGGGAAACTGTGATTCAGGATATCGTTTTGCGGGAAAAGGTTTAATTTAAACTTTTCGAATTCGTCGAACTATGAAAATTAATGTTGTAAGCTGAACGTACCTCTATGGACTATTATTTATTTATATTTTTAAAACTTAGAGCCATAGCCGAGACAATTGTGGAGATTTGAGAATAGGGAAAGAGTGTATTAGTTGCAAGCTTTATCTCGGCTTTCATTGTCGTTTATTAATAGGGTGGCGTAGTATATAACATGCAAGGGATGAATATTGAACAAAATAAATTAATTGAAGAGCAAAATATGCAGATATGTTATATCAACTCTGAGTGCCAGAAACTATAAACAAAAAATTAAAAACAAAACTTATATTGCAATTGTATTTTTTTTTTAATTTATATTCATTATGATTGTACGTTCATGAGAAATTTAAAGTGCACTTGGCCGTATACGAACTTTTTTTTATTTTATTGAATTGTGAAGTTTTTGTTTCAATTTTTGTTCATGCCGATTGAAAGAATCCTGATGGCGATACTGACCTTTTTTAAAATAATTAATTTTTGTACAGCTTTGATAGCCAGGAGAACGTTTTAAAAAAAGAATAGAGCTAGATGGGTGTTATGTGGTTCAGTAAAAAGACTTTTAAGTATGATAACATTATAAGCTTTTATTAATATTCAAAAAATAAATGCATTAAACAATTCAGGAATTCAAACTTCAGGTTTTTGAAAAAATCCCATTTATTCTTCTATTTAGCGAATCAGATCGGTGTCACTACTGTTCTTCCGAAAGGAGTTACATACTCAGGTGTTGGAGTGAGGCAAGTCGAATCACGGAGCGTGGTACATCTTCATTACTACCTTTTCCTTTAATTTCTGAAGATTTTTGTTGAGTTTTTTCAACATTAAATTCATTTTAAATAGGGTCATTATCTTCCAATTTAATTTTTTTGGTTTCTGTTAAGGATCCCTCAAGGAGGTGCTCCCTATTATGGCGATATTCAGAACCACCATGAGAACTAATTAGGTAATTAGGTTCCCAATTTGAAATTGGAGTTTTCTTATAATAGATGTTTTGACCAACTGTCAAACTTGGTAAGGCCTTAGAATTTTTGTCGTAATAATAACGGGTCTTATTACCCTGGAGTTTAATTTTCCTCATATGCTCTTCAAGATCAACATTAATTGGCTTTAGATTTTCAGTTAACACTGGAATCTTCGTTTTTAACTGTCGAGACATTAGAAGTTCGGAAGGGGAATTTAAATTTCCCTTTCGAGTGGTTCTATAGTGTAAAAGAGCCATGTATGGATCTGAATTTTTTTCATAACATTTTTTGAGCAATTTTTTAATGGTTTGAACACTCCGTCCGGCCAAACCGTTGAACCTAGGAAAGTATGGACTTGAAGTAATATTATCAATATTCCATTGTTCAGAAAAATTTTTAAACTCATCAGAGTTAAAAAGAGGTCCATTGTCAATTATCATTATGGTTGGAATTCCATGAAGGGCGAAAATTGACTTGAGATGTGTTGTGACGACATTACTTGAATAACTCTTATTTAACTGTGCAATTTCAATATATATTTTGAAAAGAAATCAACCACTAATAGACACATAGATTTATTGAATTCAAATAAATGCATTATGAAATTTTATAGGTTCTTTTTGGTTTTTTGAGCGGTGGCCAGTGCATACGTCACAATTTTTTATGACATTTAAAATATCTCGGTCAATGTTAGGTCAATATTAAGCCATGTGTCCTTCATGCAAAAGCATCAAAATGTTATGACGCATTTTTGAAGGTATTACCAGCGGGTTTGACTAGTATAAAATTTTATCTATGACTCCAAATTTATATCGAATATTTTAATAAGGCATTAAAAAATCATCTGTATTTGTTTTACTGTTTGGCCAACCAGCTAAATGATATTCAATGACTTTTGCCAACATTATATCGTTCTGTGTTTCATTTTGTATTTCTTCATACTTTGATTTTGACATTGATAAAGGACGAGAAGAAAGGACTAAATTACAATGGAGACTAATGTCTTTATCAAACCTCGAAATTTTCGTTTGGCATAGCAGCCCGAGACAATGTATCGGTGACGTACATGTACTTTCCTTTTAAGTCATAGGCTAAGAGTCTTAGCATAAATCGCTGTAACCGAGCTGGAACTTTGTACAATACCTTGTCAAAAAGTGGGGCCAAAGGCTTATGGTCTGTCTCCACCAAGCATGACTTGCCAAAAACAAAAGAATAAAATTTTGTACATATGAATAAAATCGTGAAAAGCTCTTTCTCAATTTGAGCGTAGTTTTGTTGAGATGTTGTGAATGTGGCTGAAGCATATGCAATCGGATTTCCATCATGGGAAATTACAGCTCCAACTGCATTTTGTGATGTATCTACTGAAAGTGTCAATGGTCTGCTGACATCAAAATAAGTAAGGACTGGTGTGTTGGAAATCAACTCTTTTAATTTTATAAATTCTTTTTGATGGTCTTCGGACCAATGCCACTCTACATCTGTCTTTAATAGATTACGCAAATTTACATTTCCTGCTGACATACCCTGGACAAAAGAAGAAGCATTGCAACTCTGTCATGGACTTTGGCCTGGGTAAAGCAGAAATTGCTTCTAATTTGGATGGTTCTGGGCGAACACCATCATGACTGAATAAATGACCGATAAAAGTTACTTCACTTTGACAAAATTTTGACTTTGAAGGTTTAAACTTCAAACCCATATCTCTGGCCCTTTCCACAACTAGCTTCAATATTTTGTCATGCTGTTCTTTGGTCTTAGCATGAATTAAAAGGTCATCAATATCATCAATATAGATTTTAAGGTTTGGTATATCACTGAACTTTTTAACCATTTCACAATGAAATATTTCTGGGGCCGCATTTATACTAAGAGGTAGTCGCAAGAAACGACGTCGTCGCCCAAAAGGCATATGAAAAATGCATGACATTGAAGATTCTTCATCCACTCAATCATCCAAAAACCCGATATTGCATCGAAAACAGTAAAATATTTTGAACCATTTAATTGAGCTTTAAATTCTTCAGCATTCGGAAATTGCAAATGTGGGCGAAGAATTGCTTTGTTTAAGTTACGTGGATCAAGACACAAACGTAAATTGCCGTTGGGTTTTTTAACAAAACAATAGAGTTTACCCGCGGGGGTTTTGCTCCTTAACTTCTTTTATTACATTTAAATTTTCTAATCTTTTTAGCTCTTTTTTAAAATCCGGCTTCAACGCGAAGGGAATTTTACGAGGACTATCATCAACCGGAGTAACGTCATATTTAACTTTCAAATGACACTTTACCTTTAAACACCCTAATCCTTCAAATACATCTTTAAAATTTGATATAAAATTTGGCAAATTCTGAATATATTGTTCATCATTTTTTGAACATAGTGTGTTGACATTTAGAATTAATCCATCATTTTTGTTAATTAAATTCATTTCAAGACACGTTTTAAGACCTATAAGACATTTGCAATCAATTTCGACAATTATAAATTTTATATTATAAACTATATTTTTGTAAGTACAATTTAGCATGCAATATCCTAATGAATAAATTTTGTCTCCACTAAATGTTAATAAATTTTGTGTACCTGACTTGATTAAACTGCGTGACAATCCAAGTGTTTGTAGCTGATTGACAGACATAACATTACCTTGAGCTCCAGTATCAAGTTCACAAGAAATATTGCAGTTGTTAATCTGCGATGACAAATACCGCTGCGGCTCATCTGCAACATGTTTATAACGTTGCTGGTTTTGGCTATATTGTTGATGACGTTGTTGGTTATCGTTCTGATGTTGTACAATGCCGATAAACAATGTTGACGTGACAGATTCTGTGTCAGACATATTGGGCGCAAATTCGATGTTGCGAACTTGGAGATTCCTTTGACACATTTTCGAAAATTGATTTTTACCTCTTTATCTATTGCAAGTTACACCAATAGCTGGACAAGTGTATTTGTGAACCTGTCCACAATTTTTACAAAAGGTATTACGGTTTGACGAAGAAAACTGTGAAAACTGAAAACAACTGTGGTTGTTTTGTTGACTATGACGTGGATAGCGGGATGAGTTTTGACGATTTGATGACGACTTGGCGTAGATGACGTAGCTGTACTATGTTGTTGCCGAGCTGACTTAGGGTGATGACGATGATGACGAGTTATTATGGTTTTGCAAATCACCGATGAAACTACTTGTTTGCTCGGCTTGCAATTGTTGGACGTGCTCTTTGTTGAGTTCCATACTTCGGGATGTAAGGACTGCCTTTTCCAATGTGATTTTATCTTCATTGAGAAGCTTTTCTTTTAAATGAGAAAATCTGTTCTGAAGACCACAGATAAATATGTCGCGTACCAAGTCCTCACGCAAGGTTCCAAAGTCACATGTTACGCTTAAGTTTTTTAGTGAAGTGACAAATTCATCTATGGATTCGTCTGGACTTTGACGCCTGGAGAAAAAAGAATATCTTTCCATGATGATGTTTACCTTTGGTAGAAGGTATTCATCCAATTTTGCCAAGCACATCGTATGTGATTTTGTCCAGATCTTCATTGAACGCATTAAATATATCCAGCGAATCAGGGCCCATGTAATGTAGCAGCAATGGTACTTTTCGGTTATTTAGTTGAGCTTCAAAACTAGATGCACGTAAATAAATTTTAAATAGACCTAACCAATGTCTCCACGAGGCTGGGAGTTTAGTGCTTTTCATGTTAAGTGGTGACACTGGGGAGACTGGTGACTCTGATGAGAATGCACTCATTTGAATTCCATCTGTTTTTTGTGTCGCAGGCATTTTAATGGATAGATGCGATCAAATTTTAATCAAACTTTTGACTTGACTACTATTTTTTTTTTTTTTTTTGTTAACTTTAAGACTTAGTGACGCACATCTGACCCATGTTATGTGGTTCAGTAAAAAGACTTTTAAGTATGATAACTTAATATAAAAGAGTTCTTTGTTCAAAGACAGAATGTATAAGACTGACTTAAAGTATCATCTTAATAACTAGGAATATAATATAATAATGTACACATATTTGACATACAACATGAGTTGAAATGTTATACAAAGTTTATACTTTTAAGTTGTACTTTATAAAACAATGGGTATGTGTACAGATTTTACACAAAAAAAGAAAATGTTTTCCACTTGAAATTAATGAATATTATTGAACAAAATATTCGTATTTACCATTTTTATTTATTCAATCATTATTCGCCAAACACTTGAGTCGGTCCTGTTTCTGTTTTATCCATTTTGTTGTATTGACACGACGACGTGTGAATGTATTCTCATAATCGTATAAGGTGACAAATAGTGCGTAGAAAATGTAGTGTTTTGACATTCGTGTAGACCCAGCATTCTGTTCAAAGGTTTACGACAGAAATTATGGTAGTTTGTTAGATGTGTAAATCCAGAATAGATTTGAGCCACGAGAGGAAGTGCGTGCAAATCAATCGTGTATTTTATTTTTACTTTTGAGTGTGGAAAATAATAAAAATAATGTTTGCTTCCAAACACAGGAAGCAATGCATATATTCAAACAAACAATGTTGTTGTTATATTGACACTACGTGTTAGTTTTATCAACACCCGAGGGACCTATTACATTGTTTTAACAAAAACAGAAATAATACCAAGAAAAGTTTTATTACTCCATTTTATATCATTTGAACTTGTTTGATACCATCTTCAGAACTCCGTACGGAGTACTCATGATACTATACAAAAACTTAATTAAAGCTTTATACATACTCGTTTTTGTGAATACCTACTCTAAGCACTAAAAATAAAAGTGGGTTACAAAGGGCATACATTAAATGAACCACTAGACACATCTAAAAATCACTGGCACGCAACGAGTCTTGAAGTTTCAATTGAATTGTTTTCAGTATTTCATAACACGAACGAGAATTTTCATTAAATTTAGTTGTATCATGCGCTGCTTTTGATACGATTATTGAGTCAAGTTTTGCCTTATATTTTTTGAGGTTTTTAAGCGGCGTTTTAGCAGAAAGAATTTCTATCCGAAAGAGGAAAAATAATCAAAATATTTTCCGAAATTTATAGTAGATAACTAACGCGCTCTTACGACAGAAACTTCAAATTCTCATAATTTGCAAGGCTGATCCAGTCCCACATCAAATTTCAACTTCTTAACATCATATAGTTCCTGAGATATGGAAATTAAAAAATCACTAAAACCATAACTAACCTACGAACTATGACCCACTTCCCGACACCGTATAAACTTTTAATTTCGCACGCTGGAAGGTCTTGTGTTACTCAGAAAAGAAAAAATTGAGATTTTATATTTAGGAGGCGTGATAAACATTGTGTCCCATAATCAATGGTCCAAACTGAAATTTGTGTTAGGCCAAGTCATGGCCTAACCTAATAGAAAATATAATATTTTGATCAAACCTAATCTTACTTTAGTTTTTAAAAGAGCATCCTGAAAAAATTTTTATGACTGAACACTAGTTTTTACTTTTAAAAAATTACATGCTTCTTAAGTTTTTTTTTATATTTTGCGCATACTCAAGGGATTGTGACTATCCTTATAATGAAAATACACAGTGCGAGCGTTTAGGATAGTAGGAGAGGATTTGAACGGAGATACCGATGCATATTGGTTTTAAATGTCTGAACATCGAAATGGCAAGGAAAAATTGAGCCGGGTAAAGCATTCCACATTCTTGTAGTACGACTAAAGAAAGAATTTCTGTACTTAACAGTACGTCCGAAGTTGGGCTCAAGGGTAAACTGATGCGCATTCCTTGAAGTACGAGTATTACGGTTGAATTGTTTAAGAAAGGCACGAAACATTGGTTCCGTTATAGTATAATCGCCTATCATTTTTAAAGCTCTCTTTTGAATTCTTTCTAATAGACTCAAGTGGGTTATTGGAGCACCTGCCCAAATATAAGAATTGTATTCCATTTTTGGACGAATGAACAATGAAGGCTTTATAGATTACAGCCAGAACAGAGGGGGAGAAAAATTTCTTGCATCGACGGAGAAAACCTAAACACTTAGCAGCGTTTTTGGCGAAATCGCGAATGTGTGATCATTCCACATAAGGTGGTCTGTGATGCACATACCAAGAACTGAAAAGTTTTCAGTTTCTTCGATGCAAGTGTCGCTCATGGATAGCGGCATTGAGGGCGAGTTTCGCTTTAACGACAGAAGGCAGTATTGTGTTTATGAAGCTTATCATACGCTGCCGTTGAAGTTCCACATCCGAAGGATAAGGATGTGAGTCTAGAAACGAATATGAGAAACGAATGGTGAGATATACCATCAGATCTCCAGTGGACCTATTGCTACGAAAGCCATATTGCCGGTCATTTAGAAGCTTTCGTTCTTCAAGATATTTCTTAAGCTGATGATTAATCACCGTTTCCATGACCTTAGATAGTTAGAGGGTGAAGAAGATTCGCCATTTTTAGGCACAGGCTGGACAAATGCTGTTTTCCATCCATTTGGAAAGAGACTAGTAAAGTAGAACAGATGGACAATCATACGCAGTGGTTTCGGTCCCATGAAAACGTTTACGTAAGGAGGAGTCATATCATTTTCTGGCAGATTCGAATTAACAGCAAACTGCGCTGCAATCAAATTGGCCTTATCTAGTGAGCTGACAAAAGGGCTGTCGTTGAAGACGAGCGTTGGAACCGAAGATGAAGTAGTATTTCGTATATTTTTTACAAATGACCAAAAAATTTTAGTGCCTTTGGGACATTGCAGTATTTTTTGCCTTAATTTTTGATCGTGCAAACATTTTGTTCGTCGAATATGACCGTTGCACTTCTTTCTAGCTTGCTTGAACTTATTCCAATTTTCTTCAGTGGGGTTGGCTTTGTAACTTCGGAAACTTACTTCTCTGACCCTGATAGACTCTTTACAGCTCAAATCAAACTACGCGTTTTCTTTCGGTTTGATAGATTTTCCCCTATTCGGGATAAAATTTCTCATTCCGAGAATAATTAACTTTGTAATCATATCTGCACAGGAGTCTAAGTCAATATCGAGGAAGCATAGTGACCAGTTAAAGTTTTCGAAGAAATCGTTGAAACCGTCCAAGTTAGCTTTCTCGTATTGCCAAACGGTTCTCTTGGGGGTGTTTCTTTAACTGGACTTTGTTGACACGAGAAATTGGCAGATATGACACAATGGTCTGATGTGCATAGAGGCGATAGAACACTGATAGAGTATTTACCAGGGTCAGAGGTAAGAAACAAGTCTAGAGTGTTGGCGGATTGACCTGCAATGAGTGGGCTAGTCAACAAGCTGAGTCAGGTTGTTTAACTCAGCAAAGATCTCGGCATACCTTCCTTCGGGTTTTGTCTGACCAGAATAGCGCAGCCACGAAGAATTGTGTGCATTCAAATCGCCCGTAACAACAATTTCACTGTGCGGATAGTGGAAAACAATTCTCTGGATGGAGTCCGATAGCGCATCGAATTCTTTTGAAGTCGAATTACCATCCAAACTTGGGCTGCTATAAATAAAACATATTTGAATAATGTGCTTATGTACGGTGAATTTAAACCACATGAAATTAAAGTTTGTATTCAAACAAGGGCCATATTGCGGTTGAAGCTGATAAGCTGCATCGTTACGTACATAAATTGCGAGACCATGGTGTGAGAAAAATAAAGGCACTAAGCTATAACCTTGCAGACTGAATTCCGAGTAATTAGAACTTTCACCTACCTGGGGGGTCATTCCGTAAAACGATTATCGTCAGACGATAGCGTTTCGGCGATAGTCGCGCTACACGTAAGACTATAATCGTCAAAGTGATATGATCAAAACACGTTTACACGATAGCTAAATAGGTATCGTTTGGCATTGAAATCTGTCAATTTAGTAGATAAATAGAAGTAAAAATATTTCAGCGCAATTTATTTGTCTTGCAACGTGAAAATTAAAATTAAGAAAAACTACAGTTAATACGATTGCGAAGACAATTAAGAGATAAATCAGATCCTTTATCTCTTCCAACCCATATGTAAGCACAATGTTTTTATGTTTATGTACTATTGTATATAGAATATCTTTAATGGCACTGGTTACTAAATAAAATTAAACAAACAAATAATCTTTTTATTATTGTTATAATAATTCAAACCATTATAGTTTTGTTCAACGTTTTCGGCTATCAAAAGAAGCCTTTGTGATGGTACTCGAAATAATAAAGTTGCCAGACGGCTTTTCAATCCAATGGGCGGCGGCCGCACCAAAAGAAAACACAAAGCAATAAACAACAAAAAAAGCTTTAGGTGTGCTTTTTTACTACAAATTTTTACTAAACATTTTCACTACAGTTTGAAAGTTTGTGAAATATACCAAACAATCTCAAACTGAAAACGATAGACGAGACTTTAATGGTCGAGTTACGTGAAGCAAATCATTGACGATAGCGGTAACGGTACTCGTTTTGACGATTATCATTTTGAAAATTACGGAATGACCCCGCTGGGTTTCACTTATTGCCAAAACTGCTGGCCTGTTTTTCGCAGTATGGATGTATGCAGCACAGAAATTCTTTCTAAGCCCCCGAATGTTGCCATAATTGACCTTAAATTCCCCCTCCATTACGATAAAACAAACCTAAACCAGACAATTAACTATAAAGCCATCGGGTATTGGGCCCCGAAATAGCTTCACAATACAAAACACTTAGTGTTTTGCCTTAAAAGTGGAATGCATTGATCCGCTCCTGGATACACAAAAACCAATAACAGCAATTTATCTGATATTGACTTAGCTCAAATAATTACAACAATACATTGAGATGACCCGCACATTATTTGATGCAATGACAAAGCTAAAGCAACTGTAGGAAAGTGTGGGAAGGAGAGATAGGGAAATTACCACTCGCTGTGTTGTGATGGATATAGTTGCTTATGATATGAACTTATATGATGCAGCATCAGGTTACTAGCTAGCATGGGTGATCTTTTTGTTGTTGTTTTTAACACACGCACTGACACTCGCACTTTAGTTTTTATTTTTTTTGCTATACTATTTTTTTTTTCGCGACGGAATTTTAGGGTATTTGTTTTTTTGTAGAAGTGTAACAATTAGGCACTTTGACTTTAATTTTTTTTCGGGACGAGTACGATAACTTGGGCGCCGAAAATTAATAATGGATCTTTGTAGAAGGGTCAAATACAAAAAATGTTTACTATGGAAGGGGGGATCTATCTCGTCCCGTTTAAGAGGAAGGAGCGATTTTCGAAAAAAAAGAAGACTTAAATGGAAAAACAAATATTAAAAAACAACAGCAATACTTTAAATGCAAAAAAATAACTTTTTTAAAAGCCAGAAGTCTGTTCTTTACTACTACATTTAAATTATATTATTTGTGTCAATAGTTTTGAAAAAATTTGCATTCAAACTCAAAATTTTGATAAAAAAAATGCAAACAAAATTTTTCTCAAAATTGTGAAATGGAAATCTAAATTTTCTTTTTGTGGTCAATGCTCATATCAATTCTGAATCGAACGCAAAACACCGAAAGCTTTTATGTCTTCTATACTCTGTTCAACAAAAATTGTCAGTACAGGGCTTATGGGAGAGCTTTTTCCTGACGCCTGATGCAAGCTGAGTACATGCAATTGGTAAAAAATGCGACTAATAACATTGGCAAGCCACTGACATCGTCTACGAATTGTTGTTGTAATTTTCGCAAAAAGTCGTACAACCTATCACGGCCGTTGTATCCCACTGCTGAAGGGATAGTGGATACCACAGATTAGCCACATGAAGATGAGAATCCCCGGCAGCCATTTTAATTTGCCTAAAAGCTTGAACTGGCAGTTATCAGATAAAAAATGAGAATGTGTGAATAAAAATCTCACACTTAGGCAGTAGGGATCTTCACACACCTGGTTAAATTGTTGTTGCAATTCACATCTATTCATCGACGCGGGAAAATATTACAAATACAACAATGTAAACAAATGGGTTTTGGAGGGTGAAACGTACGAAACATTCTCATCTTCATGGCTAATCTGTGGTGGATACTGATGAACGTTCGTGCGCTCGTCGTCGTCATCTACGATGTGTGTATTGAAATTGTACTCATCCAAACAGAGTTACCTTTCCCAATTGTCCGCAAATTTAAGAGCTTTTTCTGTGTATTTTATTTAGGAGCTTTTGGGATTTGAAGCTTTTGAGAAGTTGAGTATTTGAATTGTGAAGTGTTATTTATAATTTAAACTACGGAAACCCTGAGAGAGCTTAAAAAAGGGACAGGTTAACGCAAGCGAAAGCAACCAGACTGAAGGCAAACGTCCTATCTTCCCTGTACTGACAATTTTTGTTGAACAGAGTATAGTATACCACAGTACACAAATCTAAGTCCCCTTTCACACGAGGAAACTGAGTTGCTAGCAACAATCAGTTTGTTGGTGAGAAGGGCAAGAAGTAAGAGGGGAAAATGAAATCTCCCCGGTAAACGATTCGAGGAGATTTTTTTGACATTCCTCTTCACACAAACAGTAGAGTGTGTTCAACCAAGCTATTTCAAAAGGAAAATACAGAAAGTTTCCACGATTTTGTTTCTTCGTGTGAAAGGTACAGGAGATTTTTAAGGAAATTAAAAGAAAACGTCAAAAAAATCTCCAGCAACTTGTTTCCTCGTGTGAAAGGGGACTAAGGTAATATATTGCGCAGGTTGTCGGTCAGAAATTAAACATGGCAGCTCGAGTGTCCACGAAAACTGCACATGGCATTACTAGAAACAACAACAAATATAAGCATTTTGACAAGTAAAGAGACACTGGATCCGCCATTTCAATAGATGCGCAGAACTGAATAAAAATTTAAACGCTAATGATATTACCTTTAATATATGTACCTTGATAGTATACTACTTTTTTGAGATATTTTTAATTTGCTTGCATTGCCAGCATTAAGGCTGCGTTATAAAAGTGAGATATGTATGCAACCTCCCTGCTTGGGCTCACTATAGGATTTGGGGTATGTGCGAGGTTCGGTGTATGCAAAATTTGATGTTTAAATAAAGTGGTAGTACCCAGCATTACGGCGGCGTTTTAAAAGTGAGGTATGTATGGGGGGCATGTTGGCCCCTGCAACCCCCTGCTTGGCACACAATAGGATTTGGGGAGGGTGTGATGTTGGGTGTATGCAAAGTTTCTTTTGCATTTTTGTGTTTTTTTTATTCAAAGTTATGAAATTAAGTACTGAATTGGCTTTAATTATTTATTGTCCCTATAAATTCTTAATTGAACACTGAAAACTACATTAATACTGTACTAGCACCCAGGATACTGGCGTATAAACAGTGAGGTATCTACGGGCGGGGCATGCTGTCCCCTGCAACCCCCCTGCTTGGGTACATTATAGGATTTGGGGTAGGTGCGAGGTTGGGTGCATGCAAAGTTTCTTTTGCATTTAAGGAATCTGGATTTAAAGAAACTTTGAATTTATCCTACATAAACGATGTCAACAGTTGTTTTCTGAATAAACATAATACTACGCCCAAAGTTACATATTTAAAATTTTTAGACATGAAAATGTAATGCATTATAAAAAATTCATATTACGTAGGTTCTACTACTGTACGACTGCAGCAAATTTATATAATTTCTTAATATGTATGTTTGTGTCTTACATACCTTTATAATGCAATTGTAATGTTTAAGGTATGCAACCTACTCAGACCATAAAAAAAAACCGAACAAACATTCGAATTTTGTACCGTTGTTTTTCTAATGCAGATTTGTTAAATACAAGAGAAACTTTTCATACACCCAACCTCGCACCTACCGCAAATCCTATAATGTGCCCAAGCGGGGGGTTGCGGGAGAACAGCATGCCTCCCCCATACATACCTCACTGTTTAAACGCCGTTATGCTGGGTGCTAGCACTGTATTTATGTAAGAGAGCTTACATAAGTACCAACAAAATTAAAATTGAATAAAAAAGTCGTTTTGGTAATTTTATCATAAACAAGAAGACATAAAACCATCTAGTTTTCAGTGTTCGATTAAAAATGTATAGAGACACCAAATTATTAAAGCCAATTTAGTACTTAATTGCACAACTTTGAATTAAAACACAGTAAATTTTTTTTTGATAAATTTTGAGTTTGAAAGTATTTTTTTCAAAAACTATTAACACAAATAACTAGGTCGAAACAAATGATAATAGAATATTGTAAGTGTTGCCGTTGTTTTTCAATCTTTTTTTTTAATTTTAAATATTTTTTTAGAAAATTGCGCCTCTTTCACCTAAACGAAGGGAGATAGACCCCCCCTTTCATAGTTAAAAAAAATGGGCGCTAGTGTTGACATTTTAACTTGTTTTGTTTTTTAATAAATACCTACAAAGAAAGAAGGACTCTAGATATGCCAATTTATATAAGTACTTTTCTACCACGCACCGGTGAGAAATCATTTGACACCCATAGTTTTTTCTTTTTTTTGTCAAGCCCCGCGAAGCGAGTTGAATATTTCTTACTTTAAATGGTGACAAATCGTTATAAATTTCTATTTCTCTAGATAATGTAAACTTTTTTCTAGGTGAATAAATAATAATAAGTAACTGAAATATGTATGTATATACGTATCTACTATACCTCCTCCATGTATTTCAAATATATTAAATCCAATTAAAATTTATTGTATTTGTCAAAACTTCACACACTTTTCACGAACGACTGTAAGGATTTTTATTGTGTTACAGTTCACATTAAATGTGCATTTTGACAAGGTCCTAACTACAGAACTGATGATTCCAAATGAGATCAGCGAGATGAAATGTCAATTTTTGTGAACTTAAGGACGTCAGAACCTTCGAAGCTCTTTTGAATTATGTACGTTTTCAGTATCTCTGATAGTGTTTATAAAAGAAAATGATTTGTTACCATCTTGTATACACAATTTATTGAGATGCCCTTCTAAGAAAGTTATTAATAAATCAATAGAGTAAATAATTAACAACACCACCAGAATTTCCTACCTAATTATTTTTTCTTCTGATGTAAACGTTTTGAAAATGCTTCATTCGCCATGATGTCATTAATAACAAAGCCATCTTAGATGTGGGTGTTTAAAAGGTGCAAAGAAAATAAACAATATTTTAGTTTCATCTTCTATTTATTTGTTTGAGGGTAAATTCAATTTGAGTAAATTTCCACAGAAGTTTTAAACTTAAATTAAACAAAATGAAACAATATTATGGACACTGATGAAACAATAGTTTTTAAAAATCAACCTTTTGACTCATTCAGTATCATTCGTGCTTTGATATTTTATTTTAATTTTATCGGAAATTGTGGTGGGACAGGCACAGGACAGCTAATGGGCACATAGGGTGGGTGTACAAATAAACGAAATACATCAAAATTAAAAATAAACCCATTGTCCAATATTGTAGGTAATTATTATTTATCTGAATATGTACTACATAATATACACAATAAATACCTACCTATTTAACTTAGTTTTAATTTATTTACGAAGGCTGACTATTAAATTCTTCAGAAAACCTCGTAACATGAGATGAAACTTGTGGGAATAATTAAAATAAAAAGTATTATTATTCTCGTTTTAACAATCTTCTTAGACTAAACATATTCATAGTCACTTTTAAACACCAGTTTATCATAGACCTGGGTTTATCCTATCTAAATAACATTGAATAAACCCCAGTCGAAGATAAACTGGAGTTTAAAAGTGCCTATGAATATGCCCCATTATTTTTTTAAATATAACATAAGTGAAAAAAAATATTAAGATAGGCTTAAAATAAGCTCCATGAGACACTTTCGTCTCTCCTGTAAAATTTGAAATTTGTGAGTTACGAGGTCTGCTTATGAGGCTGACGATATACTTTTTTCATCGGCTCTAATTATAACGAATCCGAATGTTATATTTGATCTTAATCTCGACATGAAACATTTCATTAAACTCGTCACAGATTTATGTATTACAACTAAGAAAGCCCACAATTGTGTATAAATCAATTACAGCTGCAAGACTTCAAACAAGTATTTGTTTTAAATTGAAAGGGAATGTTCTTAG
Organism: Leucozona laternaria; assembly: GCA_932273885.2. Taxonomy (NCBI): domain Eukaryota; kingdom Metazoa; phylum Arthropoda; class Insecta; order Diptera; family Syrphidae; genus Leucozona; species Leucozona laternaria. The sequence goes on along the minus strand of OW026366.1, from coordinate 167,234,484 downwards.
TATTTTCTAAAACTTAATTTAATATTGACGGTGGAAGGAAACAATAAAGGGTGTTAAAAATCAATCAAGCTTCAAGTTTTTTGTGTTTCAGATTTTTACTCGGATCTTTTGTTTAGTTTGCAAAATAATTATATCGAATGTCGTTTATTATTAAAAATTAAATTCTGATAGATTAACTCTTGTTAAATAATGTTTACTAGAGAGTTTTGAAATTGGTTATAAAGGGTTTTTCAACAGGGGCTACAAAAAAAGAGCATTAGGGACAGCAAACGACGCCATATTTTTTGCCGTTCTTTTGACATTTCTCTTCAGTAAGGTTTGCCATTTCATGATGAAAAGATATACGAGCCAACAACGAGTCTAAATTATTAAAATTTACTACCGAAATTCGGAGTCAATGGCCTCAACGTTAAGAGCGCTACGTCATCTTCAGCGATGAGGCTCATTTCTGGCTGAAGAGCTTCGTCAAAAAACAAAAAATGCGGTATTGGTCAGGCAGCAATCCACACGTACTCCATGAGTTATCATTGGATCCCGAAAAAATTACGGTTTGGTGTGGTTTATGGGCCGGCGAATGTCACAATCAATTTATTAGAAACCAAGTTTGGAGAACGTGTTATCTCACGAAATGGTCCAGTCGCTTGGACCGAGGCGGTCGTGCGATTTGACGCCGTTAGACTATTTCCTGTGGGGCTACGTCAAGTCTATGGTCTATGCCAACAAGCCAGCGACGATTGATGAACTTCGTAAGAATATCGAAAGTGAAATTGCAGCAGTATCGGCCGATTTATGCTTGAAAACCGTCGAAAATTGGGTTCAGCGTCTGGACTTCTCCAAGCGTGCCCGTGGTGGCCATGCAAAAGAAATCGAGTTCCATACATAATGACATCGAACGTACTTTCACAGAAATAAAGAATTTCATTGATATCCAAAACCGTTTTTGTTTTATTTAAAAAAACTTTTGTAGCGCTCTTATTGAAAAACCCGATATTAAAGGCGTTTCTTGAAATGTTTGAAATGCTCGCTCTAAATATTAATGTACGACTTGCCACATCTTAGTTTTTGATTTTCCATACGATTTATATGGGAAAAAACATGTAGGTATAATTACCTATAGTTTATGGTCGTGAGATACAATCTTTTATTGTAAGCCCAACTGTTTTAAAGCTACAGCTATAGGCAAGTGCCGATAAGCAAGCAGTATGGGTATTTTGAATCAATAAATTCAACAAGTGTAATTAAGGAAAGTGCTAATTCTGGTATTTGGCTGATTAATTTCAGTAGTAAATATAATTTGTATTTTAAAAACCTGCTTTTAAAATATAACCTAAAATATGTATAGCTACCTAGTTGGAACCTGACAACCTAAGGTTATACATGTATGTATCAATTCACCAATTCAATGTGCACTAACGCATGTAAGCAAGTACATAAAGTTATACACTCTTTACAATATCATTGGCTAACGTTATGCCACCGAGCGGTTGTAAAATTTCGGTGAAAGTGTATAATATAATGGATAATCTTGAAAATGAGCACAAAAGTATCTTAAGTATTAAAAAAAAAACAGTTTTTTACTTTTTAAATATTTACCGAGGTAAATATAAAACTATATTAATTTCATGGTGTAAGCTGTAGTAAGATGAATTCCAAATTTAGATCACACAGAATAAAATCAAAGAATGCCAATATTATACATAAGCGCCACCCTAATAGATATGTTCCTATATTCTTCTCAATTTATTAAATGTTCTTCTCAATTTAATAAAGCATAAAGAATGCAATAATTCTTTCTATTTATAAATCAATAAAGAAAATGATGTTTTGTTCCAAAATATTCAACTTTACTAACACTTAATCAGCTGAGTTTAGTATTTATCAGTTGTGGAAGTAAAACATAAGTAAAAACGTAGTAGAATTAGTAGAAAAACCTTTCATAAATAAGGATTTATGCAACGTTGAATAGACTCTATATAAAGCTTTATGTAATCCATAAATGTTCATAAATATAGGTAGATATGATTTAAAAAGGGTACGATTCCCTTCGGCCGGGCTAAAAGAATTTTCATCGATCATCCCTCAAGGCTGTAGTTCGATATAAAACAGGACGCTCAGACTAACAGCGGCGGCGGCAGTATGCCTACTTCACCCTAGTTGTAATCTTAGGTTTGATTAAGACCTCGAATGTTTACTTAACACGAAACCAAATTATGGACGCTCTTCTCAGATTAACACCAAGTAAAAAAGTGCAAACAAAAATACCTACTCACCCCATAAGCCAAGTAAGAAAGCACAAACAAAAATAATTTATTCAACAGTTTTTGTCATCTATCACAAACCTACATTGTTTTTGTGTTGTTATTTCTATAAAGAATCCATTTTTATATGGCACAGTTAAATAATCTTTAAATCCTGCCTTCATCATCCTTGTTTCACATTGGTATGCATCTTATGAGAAAATTATGATAAGAAGTATTACAAAATTATCTAAAACAAAACTTTCTATAGAAACATACGCTTAAAATTCCCTCTTTGCAACTTTCGAAATAAAAATTGCCTGCAACGCAACTATGAGACACTCTTAAGGAGCTAAGGACAGCATATAGTAATTTATGCCACGAATTTATAAAATTATTCAAAGTAGGTCGGTCTGTCTAGGTACCTATCTAAGCGTTAAAATTTTTTTTCCAAAACCTTCAATTTTCTGTTGAATCTTAAAAGATACCACCACCCTACTAAAACTAGCTTCCTACCATCAAAAAATGAAATAAAAAACCAAGTTAATTTCCATTTCTAATTTCAATAGATTTTTTTTTTGTCTGAATAAATTCTTGCGCTGCTACCACCTTCACCACCATCTCACTAATAAATAATATAATTAAATATGTGCCGTGATAAATAATTGGCAACGGAATAATAGGGCGTCAAAAAATGTATATAAATGTAGAATGTAGGAAAACTGTGATTCAGGCGATGTTTATTACATATTTTATAAGAAAAATATGTAATAAACATCGCCTGAATCACATTTTTCTTTTGTTTCGAGATTTGAACATTCTTCCAATTCATCATCTTTACTGTTTTAAAGTTCTAAATGCTTTTTTTTTTATAGATCCGGTAATTTAAACTTTAGGGTTCTGGACAATCATAATTTTCGCGGTAATTCCTTAAATTTAATAACGGCACCTATATTTCGTACTACTGCTTTTAGAAATGTATACTCTGTTTTATCTAGTCTATTATTCCATAAACTACCTCTTTCTATGAGAATTCTTAGATCAGTTAATAAATTTTTGAAACAACTTAAAACCTGGTTATTTAGTCTCGAATTCAATAGTAGGTATAGAAAACCTCCTAACCTTGGTGTTCAACGCACCTCTCTCTCGAACAGTATGTGGTTGGTAGTTGCCCGCAACTCGATATCAGTGAGAAATGGTTTTGATTTTAAAAAATGACAAAAAATTTCAAAAGACTCTAACTAGATTATTTATAACTTTTGATACAGTCTAAGAAATTTTATCAAAAAGGTACCCAAAGAGAGGTAGTACATTTAGTAAAAATATGTACAGCGATTAATATGAAAATATTTTTTAGGGCTTGCAAAGCCAAAATTAATTAATCTTTAGTCAGAGATAACGCTATATATGATGAAAAATTTCAAAATTTTCTAAAGCTGTGTACTACAATATTGTGCATCTATATGTGCTTTAAAAATAAGTTGGTAGTTTTAAATCGGTAAATCCAATAGCTTAGAGCATGATGATTTTCAACGATTTCACAAATTGCATAATAAATCGCTCGACCTGTTTAATGAAAAAAAAAATCTTATTTCCAAAGTAATAGTCTATTATTTAAGAATGGGGTATAAAAAAACGTAATTGAAACAAGGTTTTTATTAATGTTAAAACATTACACCCACTCACACACTAAATATTTTATTTTCATCTCTATTTTATGACTATTTACATCATATAGGAATCAATTCGGATAAAAACTTTGGACAACATGAGTTTTTATTGATAATTTAGTATAAATATTTTTCATACATTATAAAAATAAATATTATACATTAATCGTGAAAACTGGAAACTTTACGATATAAATTCAGAAAGCCTACATTCATATACGTAGGTAAATCAATTATTTCATCTTTATAATCCGTGAACCGATTTTAAGCACTCTTATATCACTCGCAAGTTAAAAACCCAACATTTATTTAAATACTTAACACATAGCTAGAACCTGTCGCCTGCGTTTGCTTCTTATACATACGCTTTCAAATCTACTTATCAAAATTAACAAGGTTACAAAATTCCTGATTCAATCCTCCAAATGCGTTTAAATCTAGCTTGAAAATGAGATTTGAAGACGCGATCTCAAATCAATCGTAGGTATTTAATATTTAAGAAAAAAATCATTTTTTTTGGTTGAGTGAAAAAGGACATAACACACAAGAAAAGATAATTTAACTGCAGGAAAACCTTACTAAAAGCACCACGGCACGTCACTGCACTTCCAAGGAACAAGGAGTTGCATATTCTAGGGAATCTTTTCTTACGCCAAAAATATTTAACAGATTTATTCAATGTTTTCTTCATACATCTAAAATTAAATTCCAGTGGAAACCAGCTAGCTACTTTTAGTTGTTTCCGATCCAAGTACATTGGGTAGTAGTATGTGAAAGTGCCCACCAGATAACTTAGTTGCCGAAAATTTTCCATCTCCCACTCTTATAATAACCATGTTAGTTCCACCACAAATCCTTTATATTTAAAATAATTCCTTGGTAAAATTTTAAAACCGCAGACCTAAGAAAAAAATCTTTAAGAGACAACTTTGGTTAATCTGAAATTAAGTTCCAAAATAAATCTTTCAAATCTATTATAATTGCTTTTAAATATCCGTTTACCTTTAGGTACTTAATCGGCTTATTTCCATGAAAATAATGAAGTTGAAATTAAAATTATAGACTAATATTACATAGCTTTTATACCTACTTAACCACAACCACATTATATTAAAATAAGATCACATAAGCTGAGGATAAAACTCATTTATAATTAAGTATGTATAAGAATAAAGGCACTGGGAAATTACTTATTCAATACAATTCCTTCTAAAAAAGTAAGACTTGCTTCGCATAGTGAATTTTTAATACAATTTTAGTAATGGAAATAATGAAAATGCAAGCTTGTATACAAATTAACAAGAACTTACAAGTGACTAGCAGCTTCCTCAGGTTTGAAGAGCTTGTTAGTTAATAGTGGTAGATCATGTGTTGAGCACTTTAAATTTTTGTATGCCAAAAACTAAGTAATTGAATCGTTTCAGATTTTATTTTAATATGGGTATAAAAACAACTTTATTTTTTTTTCTTTTATTCATCAAATATGTATAAGCGATGTTATTATGTGTACGATTTTATTATGTGAAGAGGAACTTAAGGTTATAATTAAACTAATTAGAAACTGCACACGATTTAGAACGGTTTTGTGAGAATTAACACTTTGTAAATGGAATAACAAACCACGCAACCAAGATTAAAAAAAAATCGCAAGATGCTCAAAGAAACTAGTCACGAACACTTAGAGTAGAACGAATAGTTGGGAGGAATATAAGTACCTACATAACCCGACACGTTGTGATCCCGCGAAAATACTGCCAGTCCATGTCCAATATTAACTTTAGACTAAACAGTTAAGATTTTAAAAAGCTCTTTGTGCTAAAAAGCCCTTAAGACAATACTGTTCGGGATTTTCACTGCGCAGGAGTTCTAAAACTTTTTTTCAAAAAAAGAACTGCACGAAAATTTTGTGAATGAAATCAGCTGAGGCGCTGACACACGTGATGTTTTTGTTTTGGTTACCAATATTCTTTGCAGTGGAAAGACATGTGCGATTAACGTAGAAAAATAATGTTTTAGGTAGCGTAAGGACTGCATCAATTCTTTGTTTATATTTTGTCTTCATATCTGCGTATGAGATAGGTAGGGGTCGATTATGATATTAAAATCATTATGATGACTGCGACGCAATATTATCTTGAATGAACAATGATGTAAAATGAAATATGTATGTATGAATCTGAAATCTGGATTTTTGTAGAAGGGTAAAATACAAGCAATTTTTGCTATGGGAGGGGTGGGGGTGTGGGTTCTATCTCCCTCCGTTTAGGCAGGAGGGGCAATTTTCTAAAAAATGACTTAAAGTAAAAAAAAAGATTTAAAAACAACGGCAACACTTAAAATGCAAAATTATATGTCTTCTGAAAGCCAGAATCTTGTTGTATTATTATTTGTTTCAACCTAATTATTTGAAAAATAGTTTTTGAAAAAAATGCTATCAAACTCAAAATTTCTCCATAAAAACATAAAAATAAATGTTTACATTTTTTTTATTCAAAGTTGTGAAATTAAGTACTGAATCGGCTTTATTTATTTGATGTCCCTATAAATTCTTAGTGGGCAACTGAAAACTAGATGGTTTTATGTCTTCTAGTTTATGAGAAAATTGAAAATTACCAAAACTTCTTTTTAATTCAGTTTTTATTTTTTGTATTTATGTAGGTTTGCTTATGTAAGTTTGCTTACATAAATACAGTGCTATAGCGCCCAGCATAACGGCGTATAAACAGTGAGGTATGTATGGGGGGGGGCATGCTGCCCTCCTGCAACCCCCCTGCTTGGGCACACTATAGGATTTGGGTTAGGTGCGAGGTTGGGTGTATTCAAAGTTTCTTTTACATTTAAAGAATCTGAATTTAAAGAAACTTTGAATTTATCCTATATATCCGATGTCAACAGCTGTTTTCTAAATAAACATATACTAGGCCCAAAGCTGCATATTTAAAATTTTTAGACATGAAAATGTAATGCATTATAAAAAATTCATATTACCTAGGTTCTACTACTGTACGACTGCAGCAAATTTATATAATTTCTTAATATGTATGTTTGTGTCTTACATACTTTTATAATGCAATTGTAAAGTTTAAGGTATGCAACCTACTTAGACCATAAAAAAAAACCGAACAAACATTCGAAATTCAGGAGAAACTTTTCATACACCCAACCTCGCACCTGCCGCAACTCCTATAGTGTGCCCAAGCAGGGGGTTGCGGGAGGACAGCATGCCTCCTTCATACATACCTCACTGTTTAAACGCCGTTATTCTGGGTGCTAGCACTGTGTTTATGTAAGAGAGCTTACATAAGTACCAACAAAATTAAGATTGAATAAAAAAGTCGTTTTGGTAATTTTCAATTTTCTCATAAACTAGAAGACATAAAACCATCTAGTTTTCAGTGTTCGACAAAGAATTTATAGGGATTGAATACAAAAACTGTAAACATTTAATATTATGTTTTTTTGGATAAATTTTGAGTTTGAAATCATTTTTTTCAAAAACTATTAACACAAATAACTAGGTTGAAACAAACAATAATAGAACAAGTTTCTGGCTTTCACAAAACATATCATTTTGTATTGTAAGTGTTGCCGTTGTTTTTAAATCTTTTTTTTTTACTTTAAGTCATTTTTTAGAAAATTGCCCCTCCCGCCCAAACGGAGGGAGATAGACCCCCCCTCCCATGGTAAAAATTCCTTGTATTTTACCATTCTATAAAAATCCGTTATTATATTGCGGCGCCCTAGGTATCGTACTCTCCCCAAGACAGGAGCTAACTTCTACATATAAAGGGTTTTCCAATAACAGGTGTTATTTTGAATAGCCCGCTATTTCGGTAGCTGTCACTTTTAAAGCTGTCATTTTTTGACATTTGACAAGTAGAAACTACGCCATTATTAAAAATGTAACGATACACGCTTCAACAACGCATTAAAATTATTAAAATTCACTATAAAAATGGTGAAAATTTGGCAGAGACGGTTCGTAAAACTAAAACATTTTTGGGTCGTCGTGAAGCACCTTGTCGGACCGCAATACAGAAATTGGTGGACAAATTCGAGCTGTTGGGACAAGTTAGTGATGTGAAGAATAAAACCCGTGCACGTCGCTCAAGAACAACTGAGAATATTGCTGTTGTAGCCCAAAGTGTTGAAGAAAACCCAGGTTTGTCCATTCCTCGTCGTTCTTTATGGAATTAGGCATTCCACAAACGTCATTACACCGTATTTTGGATAAAGACTTGGGTCTTAAGGCTTATAAAGTTCAGTTAACACAAGAACTCAAGCCGGCTGATCATCAACAACGTCGTGTCTTTGCTGATTGGGTCCTTGAAATGCATGAAAATGATCCGGAGTTTCATCGAATCTTGACTGATGAGGCCCATTTCCACCTCGGAGGCTACGTCAACAAGCAAAACTGTCGCATCTGGGGCTCGGAAGACCCAAGAGTTATTGTTGAAAAGCCTCTCCATCCTCAACGCGTGACTGTTTGGTGCGGTTTATGGTCCAGCGGGGCCATTGGACCTTACTTTTTCGAAAATGAGGCTGGAGCAACAGTTACGGTCAATGAATTGCGCTATCGAGAGATGATTAATGATTTTTTATGGCCGGAATTGGATGGTATTGATCTGGACAACGTTTACTTTCAACAAGACGGCGCTACGTGCCACACAAGCAATGAAACCATCGATCTTTTACGGGAAAAGTTTCCGGACCGTGTTATCTCTCGAAGAGGTGATCACAATTGGCCACCGAGATCTTGTGATTTAACACCTTGCGACTTCTTCCTTTGGGGCCACGTAAAAGATAAGGTCTACGCCAACAGCCCAGCGTCGATTCAAGACCTCAAAGATGGAATTCGTGAGGCTATCGAGGACATAGGGCAGCCACTTTGCGATTTGGTTATGGAAAATTTCATGAAAAGGATATGGTCCTGTAAGCGTGGTCTTGGCGGCCATTTGGCTGAAGTTGTGTTCCATTATTAACGGCATACCTCTTTATAATGAAATAAACATCCGATCATTTATCTCAAAAAATGCCATTTTTCTTTGAATATCAAAATAACACCTCTTATTGGAAAACCCTTTATTAACATTTATATTGATTTTAATACCAGCATAGCTTAGTTATACTCATACATCTTGAGTTCTACTGATCTGATCTTTAAGGTAAAGGTCTCAAAATGCAGGAAATATAACAAGATACATTTCGATAGGTAAAACAATTTTTTGTGGACCAGGATGAGGGGAGGGGAGACGGGAGACGGGAGAGGTTGGGTAACCATAATTTGCAAATGCCGAGGGCTGAAGAAAACTACGAAGGTACATACAGATTTGAATTTTTAGAAAACCTTTCGATAAGCCAGTTCATAAATTTGGTGGCGCGACAGATCGCGGAGAACCAAGGAAAGAAACTTGCAACTATAAATGAATCCTCTGTGCGTATCTGCAGGAAAGGAAGGGTCCTGCAATTTACCGCCGAAAAAAACATACATATCATTGATAAATATGAAGGTAGCTTACAGATCTTCAAGTTCAAGGTCTCAAAACACTACAATGGTCTAATCATAATTGAATATAGAGAAAAGATTTACGAATTGGAATTTTTAAAAGATTATAATAACCAAAAACATGAAGATACCTCCACATACATAAATGCAGAGTTAAATGAGGATAAACCTTCATATGTGGAGTTGGATTTTAGCCCGGCATACTGTGATACTACAACACTTTCACACTGTTGGTATGCGTCGAGTCAGTTCCTTAATATAATATAAACTACAAGCGGATTAATGCTAAATAAAAAATATAATTTACGCTAGATGAATCGCAAAAGATTCGTCAAAAATATGAAGTGTAAGTGAAGTGTAAGTGTAAGTGACGTAAGACAGGTAAAATACCATATGGAAGAGTGCGATTTTTTCCGTTTGGACAAAAAAAGACATTTCCAAAAAGGAAGTGACTAGACATTTCAATTAAAGAAGTACTGTTTATGCGGCCCCGCAGGGTCAGGGCCCTCCACCGGTGGGCATACTTCGGGCACACAGAGTTTTTTTTCAAGTCGCACGAAGCGCGTTGACACGCCCAATTTTAATGGTAAAAAACTTTTATAACTGTTATAAATAAGCATATCTCTAGGGTCATCCTTCCAAAAAATTCGTGTTAAATTAAAAGTATTTTTCAAAAAGGTTTTCAGTTATTAAAGTTATATTTTCAATTAAATTTTAAGGTATACAAGGTGTAGAGAGAATAAATGTTTATTTAACAATACAATGCTAAAGTGGTTTTATCAATTCACAACCTCTAATTTCAAGGCAAACTGAATTTTTATTTTTGCAATATTATTTGTGGTATTTAGAAGCTTTGGTATAAATTTGTTTATTTAAATCAGTAATAAAGGGTTTTTAAATGGCTGAAGGGCGATTATACCATATTTTCAAAATGTTGGTCTATATTATATATATATATATTAGATAACAACAAGTCTCGAAAAATTGTTCAAGTTCTTTCGAAATATTGGGTATAGCAAAATTACTTTGTTTTTTCAATTTCAAAAATGCGCGAATATGCCTAAACAGCGACTGTTCATATCCGTATACCATTTTCACTTGTAGTTATCAAAATGCCATTTGCAGTTAGTATGATATACTATAAAGATGAAATGGCATTTGATGATTTTAACATTAACAAAATATTAAAAAGGTAGTACAAGATAGTCAAAGATGTCAACTCGTTTAAAATATCGAAAATCCTGTTTTTAACCTTACATCATACTAAAAATGCTTTAACATCATACTAATTCGTCTTAAATGTTGCGCCATTGTTTTAAAAATCTTGGTTATGGTACTTTTTAACTTTTGTGTGAAGCCTCTTCAAAAAATATTGATCAAATCAGCTTAACCATTCCCGATAACAGCGAAAATCAAAAAAATGTTCTATGAGAGTAACTATTTATAACCAAAAAAGTGTGGGGGTGAATTTCAAAAAACCCTTGGTGCGAAATTTAAAGAAAAGTGACCAAGCTATTTATGCTTCCATTCAGTCTTATGTCAAGTTAGATCATAAAATGCCAGAATTTAGAATACAGTCGCCGCCGTTCCTTTTAAGAATTTTTCAAATTTTAATGAATTCATCGCCACCATTAGAGATCCCAGATATTTCTTTTCTTCTTTCTTTCTTTCTTTCTTTCTTTCTTTCTTTCTTTCTTTCCTTTCTTTTTTAATTTTACTTTGTTCTATAATTTCTTGACAATATTTGTGGTGAGCTTCTGAATCCTCTCTTATGTTTTTACGTTTAAGACCACCTTATTTGAAGCTTATTATAGAGGCAGCCCCTTTTTTTTCTTTAAAGACTACCATAATTTACATAGATATGTACATATATGTATATAATGTATGTTTTGTTATTGTAATATACATTTAAATACAGGCAAAACATTATCTTAAACTCATGCAAAATATCAAAATGTCTGCTAATTAACTTTTATTAACTGCGTATAAGCTAACTTACCAAAAGACTGGTTCAACAAAGTATGTGTCAAATATGTGTTTTTATTCCTCAAAAAAACTACCGAAGCTTGCATTTTGGATAGGACAATTTTTTTTTTTTTGAAATGTGCAGGGGGTATTTTCGTGATTGAAACCCTCTATCTTAGAAAAGGTAATTTAAGTAAAAAGTTATATTATTTCAGAACGATAAGTTTCAAAAGGATTTTTTGTGTTAGGAATTGAGTTCTCTACAATTTTGGGTGAAGATACATTTTACCGAGAAATTTTAAATAAAAAGAGACAAAAAGTTGAAAATCCTTATTTAAAATTACAACTTTTTATTTTTGATTTCTCGGTATAAACAAAATCTTAACAAAAATTATAAGAATTCCATTCTTAACAAAAATGTGTTGAAATCTTATTACTATTATTTATTGTACTATTCATACTTAGCATGTCAGTTTATTAGACTTGACCATTCTTTATCCGTCAATTTCATTGAATTTTTGAACAACAACAACAACTTAAAGGTGCTACCATCAATTGTTTATGAATTAATTTATAATTCGTTTATTTGGCTAGAGATATAGCTATTTCAAGGGGTGCCAAGCCGCCTATCATCAGTCCTCTCCTTATTAGTGGTACTGAGCTTTTTATCCAATTTTATTATGAAAAGCTTTCTACATGCCCACCATAGGAATCGAACCCACGCATATCAGATTTGGTCAGCCTTAGAAGTCGTATGCACTACGCATTCCACCACTTGAGACCACTGCCGTCACAGGTTGAAAATGGGCTGTTTGTTCATAAAATCCATTTGGAGCATCAGCACAAAATGCAAGGACAATGTTACATTTAAATGGACTAAAGGGAATGTCTACTTACACCTAATAGTAGATTTTCTTAATGAATTTTTAATAAACCTCAGTTTACTATTGCACGAACGTTTTGTATTGGTGTAACTAGTTTTTTTCTGAAAAATGTGTTATTAAATTTAATAGATAATACAGTTTCTCTGCAAATTGTGCAATCTAGTTTTACGAAAAAAATATTAAGAATATAAACATCACTCCAAACGATTTTTAATTGTTTTCTTAATTGTATTCACATTCGTTTAAGAAATGAAAGGGCATTCTTTTCTAAGCTCAACCTTATGAAGGAGTTATGTCTTTGCTATTAAAAAATTAATTTCGAATTTAAAATAAGTATGCATACATATGAATACCTACCTACATGTGAGAAATAATTTAAAACAAACCATTCAAAATGTTGTTTTCTCGAACAACTATATCCACTTAACATAAATACAAGTACGTGCGACTCAGCTTAAGTTCTATAATTCTTAACAAACTTAAGTTTGTTAAGCTACGATTAGACGGTCAACGAAGATGACTTTTTTCGTTGAACTTGTAATCACACTGAGCAAATGTCAGGATACATTGACGCAAAGCGTTGACCATAATCCCAACGTTGACATGGCATACTTTCTGCCACATCAACGTAGTCTGCGTTGACTTCCGTGTGACATTGACGGACTAGCGTCATTCGTGTGATCGTCAATGTGTTATGCGTTGACGGTCCATTGGCAGTGTGTTGATGACTTTTTGGTGACGTCAGAGAGTCAATGCGTTGACCATTTACATTGACCGTCTAATCATAGCTTTACTTAAAAAAATATCTTTTGTAGTCAAAATGAATATCTTGACATAATGTATATATAGGTATATTCACTTGATTTACGATAGTGTAGTGCTAAATCCCTAAAATATATACAAATTTTCGAACCTGAAAACAAAAAAAAAACTTTCTCAGAAATAATAGAAATAATAAAATGGTCAAAATCAAGAAATTTCCCAAGTTTTTAACTGCTGACATTATATTCTTTTTCTATTTTTATACAAATAAAATAATCACGCTATCTTCAGCTAGTTTCTATTCTATACTTCAATATGCAAAATATAATCTTCAGCTTATTTAAAAAAAAAAAGAAACAAAAAACAGTCAATACTGCTAAAGGAAACTACATAGATGCATTTTTTCAACGACTTATACAAAATATTGACCATCGTCGCCATGGATACCAATATAAAAATATGTACGACTGGGTCGCACGAACTTGCTCTTATGTGCGATCACACTGTGATTCTAAAGTCTGAAATATATTAGTTATGGGAGCTTATATTTTATCCATTTGCCAAAACTTAGTTAAGTTGCAGGAAGTATTATCTGAGCATGCAAAAATTAACAATATAGCCCCATGTTGTATTTAAATATTATAGCCAATATGCATGCAAGAAAATTATATTATGTATTAAAACTGGAAAATTGTTTTAAATCAACAAAATTAAAAAGAAATTGATTGAAATACTTTTTGATGTGTAAACATCTATGCTGGCGGTAGAATGCAAAAAAACGTGAACGTTCGTGTGCAACGTTACGTCGTGCAACGTTACGGTGTGCAACGTTACGATCTGCATACTAGGATGGGTTCGTTCAGTGAACAAAATCTTAAGATCCCCCCCGCGCACGTTGATGTTTACACATATTAACCGTGAGTCCCGGCACTCACACAATTTTTTAAACTGTCTTGAATCCAACGAGATGTACACCATCTGATTTTTTATGTAAATCTTAATTTATGAGAAAAAAATTTTTAAAATCGTAGGAGCGTCTGCCTAAAAAAATTAGTTCTAATTGGTAAGTCAGATAATGAGATAGTCGAAAATCAAAAAAACCGTTCTACGATAGGTATAGGCACTGTTAATAATATTTCAATATAAAAATTAATAATTTTAAATGCTAGACCTTGCTAATTTGGATGTCTTTATTAATTTACGATTGTGGTGCTTGTATAGCACTTTCAGTAACAAATACGGTATCAAAACAATCGTTATTTGCGGAAAACCGAAGTTATCAAAGTTTTATTTACTTATGGAAACGTTGATAAATTATGAGATGATAAGCGTAAAAACTCTAATATTGTCAATATCTCCGTAAAACAGTAGGTTCTTTAGCTGTGATTCGCAGAATCCTGGAGTTTAAGAAGATTTGGACATCTGCACACCTTTGGAAACCAATACAACTGGCAAGGCCATTGTTTCATGAATAAAAACAGCATTAATTGGGATTAATGTATTAAAATAATATGTAGCGACGGAGCCGCAGCAATGGTGGGAAAGGTTAAAGGGGTGGTGTGAAAAATTAAAAACATTGCCCTAGAAAGTAACAGCATGCATTGTATTTTAAATGGTTCTGCACTTGTATTTAGTAAGAAGAATGCCAACTGATTCAAAAAAGTTCTTGATGAAGCTGTGAAGACTGTAAATTTCGTGAAAAGTCGTCCTCTCCAATCGAGATTGTTCAAAAAAGTCTACAGAATATGGAAAGTCAGTACGAATAGCTTCTTCTTACTGAAATCCGCTGGCTTTGCAGAGGAAAAGCTTCTTTAAGTCATTTCAACTTCGTTTTTCAACTGGACAAAAATATGTCTTCATCTGCAAACCGTTTTGATGTTATTAGATGATGAGCAATAAATGTATATGTATACAGGAAAGGTGAAGGGTTCGAATCCAATTATTTTGATAATAATTGTTAATAATAATTATTTAAACATTGTCTTACTTTTGTATTAAGTCACATCGTACTTAATATTTAATCTCCCAATATTGCATCCTCCCGAAGACGGCACTGACACAAATTGAAGGTAAATAACAAATGTAATAACGAAATAAAACAAAAATATAACTTTCAAATTCCTCGCTATCTCTCTCTATAGATGGCGTGCGAGTCTCCAGCCCATCCGCTGGCTCAACACGATCGTATCAAGTGTTAACTTCTTGTAATGTTGGTATGGTTGGGATGGAGGGGAAAAACAGATATCAAGGGTTAGACCATGACCAAACAACATGGTCATACGAAGGTTTTAAGAACCAATTTAAGAATAGTTTTTGTTGCGATAAATGTTACCGTAACAATTAGAGAAATTACCTCCGGGTTGAGTGTGCTGCGAATATAGATGTCCAACAATCTCTCGACTATTTTTAGAGTAAATGACGTGAGACAGCCTTCTGGATAAAAACAACCTAGACTTCACGCCATGCTTTGGGTACATATCCCCATCTCAGGCTCCTTGAGTTATGAGGTTTGTAACATCATTGGAAAGATGCCATCTAGTCCCGGGGATTTATAAGGGGAGAAAGAATTTATTGCCCATTTAATCTTGTCTTCCGTTACAATATCCGACGGTGTTCTGTGTAGATCTCAGTTTCCTGGTTATAGCTCGGGTAAGAGCTACACCCGGGGAAATGAGCATTAACTAAGATTTTCAGAGTTTCACTGCATTCCGTCCAGTGGCCATTTGTTTCCTTTAAGGAACCCAAGTTAGTTGGCGCTATAGAGAGAATTTTACTTAGTCTAGCTGATTTATTGGTGTCTTCTATTTCATCGCGGAAGGTTCTCCACGAGCTGCGTTTCGCTCGCTGTGTTTCAGCTTTCAATTTTCTTTGACTGGATTTGTAGATCTCCCAGTCAATGCCTAATCTGGTGCGTTTGGCGACATTAAAAAGTCGCCTAGTTTCCTTCCTAATATCGCCCAGTTCTTTTGTTCACCAAGGTGGTTTTTTATTGCCTTTTCCACCTGACTTTAGGTTAGTTTAGGTTTTTGGGCAGATAGAGGATCTTATTCCTATCACACTTAGATCAATGTAGATCCCTTGTGATACCCTGGAGGATTGAACGCTCCCAATAAGTTAACCTATAAAAGTTTTCATGGATTGTCAAGCCATTTGGAGGCTTTGATAAAATTCGACAGTTTTACCTTGAAAAATTTGGAGAGCTCTTCTAGGTTATCAAAGAAGTAGCTTCCCAAGAGTTTATATCTCAGTTGAGAGAGTGCTGGAAAGTGACATAAGAAGTGAGAAGAGACCTCATGTACCTCTTCATCGCCACAACCTCTGCATAAATCATCTGTGCTGAGCCTCAGTTTTCTCTTGTGGTACTTCAGCAGATTGTGTATAGTAACAATACCTACTAGAGAGTTCCGTGCTTTCTTATTTAGTTTCAAGACCCTGTCTGTCCTTCCCTTGTCAAAACATGGCCAAAAAGTTTCTTGGTATTTGCACAGGAGTCAAGTAGGGTCCATCTTTCATATATTTTCTCAAGAATTCTCCTTGCCACATTCTGTTTGAAGGTGCAGACAGGTGCGTACACGTCTAGTTCTGCCTGGCTAGGATCAGTTGACGATCCCATTCGTGCAAGTTCGTCTGCTTTCTCATTACCTGGATTCCCTATATGGCCATTCACCCAGCAGAGCGTAACGTTGTGCTGCGAACCAAGAATCTTGAGCTCTTCGCGGCAGCGGGAAACGAGCTTTGACTTTATTTCGATGGCAGAGAGTGCCTTTATGGCTGCTTGGCTGTCAATGAAGATGGTAAAATCAGTTGTTGGTACCGTACCGAGTCTAAATGAGCTGTCTAAGTCAAGGGTTTCCGAAAAGAATCCCGCTCCAACTCCGCATTCCATTTTTGACCCATCGGTGAAGACTGCTACTGTCGGGTCACTGATGTGTGGATGCGTGACATCCCATTCCTGTCTACTAGGAATTTTAGAGGTGAATGGTCCATAGAAATCTAAGTGGGGGATAATGTAGTCTGTGCACACATTACTACCTAGATATTTGTTTAGAATCTGAGCGTGGCCTACTTGACTGTGTTTCCAGACATTCGTCTGGCTTAGTCGTAGTGCACTCTTAGCTGCTGATTCTTGAACAAATAATTCAAGAGGCTTAAGATTAAGTATAGCTTCAAGCCCCGCTGTCGGGGTGGTTCTCATTACTCCTGTGACCGCAATACATGCCATTCTTTGAACTTTCGTTAGAGTTTTAAGATTGGTAGCTTTCTCTACCGCATCCCGCCAGACTATACAACCATAAGTGAGTACCGGCCTCACTATTGCTGTATACATCCATAGAATGATTTTTGGATTAGGTCCCCAGGTTTTTCCGCAAATTCTGTTGCACGAGTAGAGCGCAAACATTGCCTTACGAGCTCTTTCCTTGATATTCAGACTCCAGTTTAGCTTTTTGTCCAGGATTACACCTAGATATTTTGCACTATCTGAGATTCTAAGTTGAATACCATCAATCGATGGAATATTGAAGACGGGTAGCTTGCTTTTATTTGTAAAAAGGACAAATTCTGTTTTTAAAGGATTAACCGTTAGACCACAACTTTTAGTCCATGTACAAACCATCGACAAGGCATGTTCTATTTGCTTACAAATAGTGGATAGGAACTTCCCTATTGCTAGTAGTGCTAAGTCATCCGCGTAAGCTACTACTTTGACCCCACTGTATGTAAGTTTGTACAGTAAGACGTTCATAACAAGAAGCCAGAGAAGTGGTGAGAGGACTCCCCCTTGGGGTGTTCCTCTAGATGTTAACACCCTTATCTCGCTCCCTCCGAGTTCTGAATAAATACGTCTGGTTTTTAGCATGCAAATAATGCAATCAGTGATGGCAGTATCAACGCCAAGCTCTCTAAGGGTATTCTCAACTTCTGCATTCTGTACGTTATTGAATGCTCCTTCAATATCTAGGAATGCGGCTAGTGTGTATTCCTTGCTACTTAAAGATTGTTCTATTGTCGAAACAACACTGTTAAGGGTTGTTTCTACTCTTTTCCCTTTTGTGTAGGCATGCTGCGCTGGAGATAAGACATCCTGCGGAAGCATGCAGCGAATGTGGATTTCTATCAGTCTTTCAAGTGTTTTTAACATAAAAGAAGTGAGACTGGTCGGTCTTAACCTCCCGCCATGCTTTTGGGATATAACCACGTTTCAGAACGTTCTCAAATAATTTCTTTAGGAATGGTATCAGATAGTAGTCACATACTTGTAACATTTTAGGAAAGATACCATATAGTCCCGGGGATTTATAAGGAGAGAATGAACCGTTGGCCCATTTAATCTTCTCCTCAGTTATCACATTCGGTGGAGGCCTATGCTCCTTTAGAGACTCTGTTTCCCGAATTTTACCTGTATCTAGGCTACATCCGGGAAAATGAGCTCTAGTCAGAAATGTCAAGTGTCTCGCTGCTGGATTCTGTCCACTGTCCGGTGAGATAGGTTTGATTGGACAATTTTTCTCATAGGCGCTGCGTAGAATTTCTGTGAACTCAGCAGTAGTTATATCTATACTCACAGAGTCCTGTAAAGTACTGCTGTCGAGTGTGCTGGTCCTATGCATTACTTCTCTACTAAATATATCCCAGTTAGTGTTTCTGAAGTTTCTGAAAGGTTTATCTAGTTTCTGAGTTGCAGCTATGGTAAATTCAATAATTCTATGATCAGAGAAGGATGGCTCCTTTACCATCATCCACTGTTCTACTGAAACAGAGTTCGAGTTTGACAACAAGGTGATGTCAAGTACCTGTTGATAGTTCTTCGTAATAAAGGTGGGTTCGTTTCCCCTATTCGCTTCTTAAAAGTTGTTTTCAATAATGAATTCAAAAAGTGACTCACCTCTAGAGTTGATATCAGTACTTCCCCATTGCAGATGGTGCGCGTTGGCATCGCACCCTATCACTAGGTCCCACTTGTGTGTCGCTGTGTGGTGCACAAGCAGCTTTGTGATGTCGGCTGGGGGTCCTTCTTCACCGTCACCAGGCATGTAGCAGAATGCTATTAGTAGCGGAGGAAGTTCATCACGCTCAAGCATGATGACTACTTGGTCTGGGTTGATGTATTTAGACAAAAAGAACACGTTAATATGTTTTCTAGCTAAAATACATGATCTATGATTACTGTTATTGCCCAACTGGTTGGGTTTATACAGCAATAGTGCTTTATAGTTAAGGCCCTCAATCTTGCCACCTGCTATCCAGGGTTCTTGAATAAGAGCTAAGTCAATGTTTCTATTCTCCATGAGATAGATCAGGTTGGCGCTGGCGGCTTTACTGCAATGAAGATTTATTTGTATCAATTTCATTTTGTTTTATAAAGCCGCCCCCCCTCCCTTTAGTTACCCCTTTTTTTGGGTTGGCTATTAGTCTAAGTTTGCACCAGTTTATACCAACGCGCACTTTGAAAACAGTTTTTCTCAGAAGGGGGATAGACTTTTGTGTCAATCTGACCACCACCTCGATGCCTTGACACGTCTGCTCACCTAAATCAACCACCTCCCAGTTTTGGCTTAACTGTTCGGTGTTGAAGTATTGCAGATATCTTTGAATGCGGTCCCTGGGAATAGCAGGACCACGTAATAAAAGCGTTGCCTTAGGCCGGTTTAGCTCATTGATCTCACGTCTGCTCATTAGACGAAGATCAGCATTTTCCCAGGGGGAAAGCCATGTGATAGTGTTACCATCTTCACATGTCATCAATTTGAATCCGTTGATGGTTTTGAGGTAACCGAAGAGAGGCGGTGGCCTATTCTTGACGATAGCCTCGTTTACGGCATCAAGGATTCTGACTTCTAACAGTTGCCATTGATCTTCCGTAAGTTTCCTCCGAGGGTTACCAAAATCCGCGATGGTAAATTGTTGGCTTCCCTCTTCAGTCACTTGGGAGAATTTGGCCTTCTTCTTAGCATTCTTCGGTGACGATGTCGTTGGAGAGCAGCTAAATTGCCTTGCCCTATTGGATTTACTTGCCGTGGCATCTGAGGCAGAGTGGGGCAAATGGCCAACCTTCCCCTTCTCAGAACCCCTTTAAGCAGTCCTTGGGTTCAGTTCTGTCCTGTCGCGTAGGTCCGCTTCTGTCGCTGTTTGTAATCGCTGATTGGATTTGTTCAGAGCTAGCTCTGGGTCCCTGCTAGCAAATCGTCGAATAATCCCCTCAGCGTTGCGTATCGGTCGGCGCCGAATTTGTCGTTCGTTCAGTGAACCTTTCGCCTTGCGTTGCACTGCTGGGGTTTTTACTGTGATGGCGCTGTCCATGGTCGAGTCACCAACACTTGATTTGGGAAGTTGGACGTATGCGGACTACAGGTAGGGCTGTGGCCCATCTTGCCTCCTACACGCGGGTCGCTTCCCTTCCTCACCTGTATTGGTCTTGTCGTGCATTCGCCGGTTGTTAAAGAAGTTGATGCACCCAGGTTGCAGGTGGGGCTATGGCCCCAGATGATCCCTGAATGCATCACCTTCACATCAACCACCCCACGTTTCATCTTTCCTTCCACCAGACCTTTAGGGACAGGTGTCCCCATGCAGAGCCTTGCGGACAGGTGAGGTGAAGCAGAGGCTGGTTCTTGCTTTGCGTCTGTACGTAGGTGCTTCGTATTCGTTGTTGTTGTTGCTGGAGCAGCAAACAAGATCCCCCCTCCCGTATGCTGGATTTTACCAGAGTGCGAGAGGGGTGGTCCCATTGGCTAACTCACGCATAAGAATTCCACAGATGGAGTCTCCGCCGATGTATGGGCACTTCATTGTTTCCTCCATCTGTAGGAAGGCTCGTGCGTTTTGCAGTCTAGTCTGTTCTGGTGTCGGAAGTTTGTTCCAGTCCTTAGTCTCAAGTCGTTTGATTGTCTTCTTGTGGTTGGAGATTTTACTCCTTCTAGAAGAAGTGGACAATCGTGAGAGATTGGAGCTGGCGACGGAGCAGCAGTCACTGACATCATTAATATCAATGTCTACCAATCCGACGCTGGCTCCTCCCCCTACCCCGAGTTTAGCAAAGGGGTCAAGAAGAAGGCGGTTTTCTTCCTCCTCTGTCATTGTTATGTCGTTACTTTCCGTATTACCGCTGAAAAGTTTTGTCACTGGCCACTTCACTTCCTGGGAAGCGGAAGCAAAGTCGTCGCCGGTAGTCGTGACTCCTACTGACTTACTAGCAGATATCCCTACTAGTGATTTATTTCTATTAATTACTTTCTTTTCCATGGTTTACAGGGTTTGGTTCTTCTTGGTTGGCTTACAGCACTGTCTGACCAACTGAGGATAATCAGATGGCCTGTCAATGCTGCAAACGGAAGCCTCCCCACCACTGCAAGGTGAGAACCGAGGGAAGGCACCTGACTTTAATGGACATCCTTTGACAAAAGCATTATTGAGTATTTCTGTGAATTTCTCGGCAGCTTTGTCTAAGTTATCAGGATTATCAGTTGCGTTGGTATTAAGCAATGTGATTCCATCCTCTACTTTCCCATTAAAAATATCCAAGTTAGTTTTCCTAAAATTTCTAAAAGTTTTCGAGAGGATGTTGTGTTAGGTATAAAGAATTCAATTAACCTATCATCGGAAAAGGATTCTTCCTTAAGAACCTTCCACTGTTCTATTGAGACGGTATTCGAGTTGCTCATAAGGGTGGTATTAAGTACTTCCTCACGGTTCTTAGTAACAAATGTTGGTTCATTACCTCTTTTCGCTAATACTTTGTTATTTTCTATGATAAATTCAAAAAGAGACTCACCTCGATCGTTGATGTCGGTGCTCCCCCATTGAATATGATGTAAATTAGAATCACATCCTATCACAAGGTCCCATTTCTCCACAGCTGCGCGTTGGAAAAGTTGGCACGTGATATTTACAGGTGGTCCCTCCGTTCCATCGTAAGGCATACAGCATGATGCCAAGATAGGCGGTGGAAGCCCATCGCGCTCCAACTTTATCGCAGTTTGGTCTAGGTTACTTTATGTGGATAGAATAAGGAGATTAATCTGTTTTCTAGCTATAATATACATGTTCTATGATTACTGTTAGTACCTGGATTAGAGGATTTAAACTATGATGAAGATTTATTTGTAAAAATAGTTTTTAACTTCCACCCCCTACTTTACCCGTTTTTTTCTTATTGGCTATCATCCTAAGCTTGCATCGGTTTGTAGCGACGCGCACTTTGTAGCCAATTTTCCGAAGAAGTGGCATAGATTTGTGGCTTAAACGCACAATTACTTCGTTGCCATTTATGGTGGGTTCGCCAACCTTAACAACCTTCCAAGTCTGGCTGAGATGGTCATTTTTGGCGATTGACTCATTTACCCCGTCAAGCATTCGCAGTTCCATCAATTGCCATTGATAATCCGTCAGTTTCATTGAAGGGTTGCCAAAGTCTTCTATCGCAATTTGTTGGCCTTCCATGGTCACCCGGGAGAATTTGGCGTTCTTCTTCTTGTTCCCCGGTGAGGGAACAGCTGGTGACGAAGTGTCGTCGTGACTAGCTCTTTTGGAACCGCTCGCGGTTAGATGAGGGCTAGGCGGGGGCAAGAGGCCATCCTTTCCTTTCCTTTCCCTTTCACCTTCTTTTCAGCTGTCCTCGAGTCCGGCTCTTCCTTAGTCCGTCTGTCCGTACTATCCGTCCGTGATGGAGTGTCGTCGTGCCTAGCTTGATTGGACGTACCCGCAGTTGGGTGAGAGCTAGGTGGAGGCAAGAGGCCATCCTTTCCTTTCTTCACCTTTTCTTGAGCAGTCCTCAATTTCGGCTCGTTCTGGGTCAGTCTGTCCGTGCCCGTATTATCCGTCTGTGACGGATTGTCGTCTTTCTTAGTTTGGTTGGACGAACCCGCAGTTGAGTGAGAGTCAGGGGAAGGTAGAGGCCATCCTTTCCCTCCTTCACCCTTCTTTGAGGAGTCTTCAAGTTAGGCTCGTCCTCAGTACGTTCGTCCGTACCCGTGCTAAATGTATTAGTCGATAGTCTCTGAGTACATCTCTCCAGAGCTAGCTTTTCCTTGACCGTTAAGGATTCAGGATTTCTCTTTGCTAGCCGCTGGAGGAACCTCTCAGCGTTCCGTTTTCGCCTGCGGTGTATTTGACTATCGTTCAGGAGACCTGTCAACTTGCGCTTGCGGTGCTCAGCTCGGGCCTCTACAACTGTCTTCACGGTGTCCGTTGTTGAGTCGGTCGGTTTGCAATCTCCTGGCTGAGAAGAGGTGGAAACATCCGGACTGCATTCAGGGTTGTGGCCCCTAATGCAACCCGAATGCGATTCCTCCAACTCATCCACTCCTGGAGCTGGTTCATGCGCCCTGTCTTTTGTCATGAGGGATTTACCGACAGGGGGATTGGGTGGTCCCATTAGCGTGTGCACGCTTGTGTCCTGCACAGAAGTAGCCTTCGCCGGTGTTAGGACAGTAGGCCCAACCCCCTTTGCAGACTCTTCCTGCAGAAGCGCACGCGCGTTATGTAAGCGTTTTCGTTCTAGTTCCGTAAGTTCTTCCCAAATCCTTGTGCCAAGTCGTTCAATCACGTCTTGCTGGTTGACGAGTCGGTCTTGCATCGCCTGTGTCGATTCGATGCTGTACCAGTTGTGTTCGACCATACTGCCCGCTGGGTGAAGAGAATATGTCAGTATACTCATGAAGAAAGCTTCTAGTGATATTAAGGTGATGTTGATTAAGCTTCAATGACTCTAGACTTTCGGCATTTTTCTTTTCGGAGTTCACAGACTTCTGTGTGTCCACTTCGTTGATCTTGGTTACCGCGGATACAGATTCACAATTCACATTGCCCAACTAGTTTCCTTTCCTTAATCTTATTTTCGATCGGTTTGATGTTCGGTATTCCTACAGGCACCATGTTGTTCTTTGGTGCCATGAGAGTCTTCCCTACGACGATGTTTAAGGAACATTGCTCAGTGTCTGGTTCCACCATGACTACCCAAATCACCCTTTATTTTTGTTCAAACAAATACTTTTGAAGAAGGAGGGAAGTTTATGTCTTCTTTGATGACACTTCTTAGAGTTGATGAATTTTCGTGTCTACATTTTTGAACTTAAGATTTTGCTAACCGATGTCCAGGATTACTCCATATTCTTTCATCAAGTCAATTCCGATTATGTATTCGTCACATATATATGTATGTATGTCTGCTACCAGAAATATATGTATAAGCTCCAGCTCTGCCAAACGGATCGGAAGACCATCTTCTCCGTATACTTTTGCTGCTTCTACTGTTGCCGTTTTCAGACGATATATATAGCTATTGGTGTTTTGTAGCCATATGTCATCTTGACTAAGTCCCATTGTAGAATGGAGGCATTGGCAACGGTGTCAATTGTAGCCACTTGTTTAAGGTTGTCTCCACTGTCAGACTTTTGTTGTATCGTTTAGTTTGCGAGACTTGGATGGTGGTTCTGGGGCCATCGATATCAGAAACCAGCTTCTGTCCCTCGAAGATTGAGTTGGACTCGAAAGACTTCTTGCATATGGCCATCTCCAAAACTTTTGTCGATAGCCTTATCAAAAGCACTGAAGTTGCCGTTCTTGTCTTCTGGTATGGTTTGCAATAATTTAGAAGCAGGTGCTCTTGGGGCAAGTGTCAGAGCCATATGTTTGTCTTCGTCATCCCAGCCGTTTGTTGCTGCGGCTGCCTCAAACTGCTTCTTTAAAATCGATCAAGAAGTTTGTACATCAAAGGTTGGTGGATGCATTCCCTTTCGCTTTGGAAAGTCACCAGAACTTTTTCGAGCCTTCATTTTTCTTACTTTAATATGTATCAACCAATAGAAATTATATTCCTCCATTATTATTATTAGCTTGTTCCTCTTACTGCTGTCAGCCCAAAAACCAAGCCATAATTTATAGCGTCCGCTTTTTTCCTAGTTGTGTCGCGAGTAATTGTGTTAGTTAGAAGTTCTGTATCTGTACTGCGCAGTTGTGTTCGTAAGTAGTTTTGTACTGCGCAGTTTTGTCCTGGGAAGTTTAGTCTTGCGTAATTTTGTTTTTTTTAAGTTGGGTTAAAGATTTCTTGGTAAGATAAGGGAGCTAATTAATATACAATAAAAAGAGAAGGGGCCCCAGAATGGATCCTTGTGAAACACCAGTGCTTACAGATAGAAAGTCTGATAAGTTATCATTTATGGCAACTGCTTTCGTCCTATCTGTTAGGTAAGACCGAATAAGCTTAACGGCAGATGAGGAAAAACTGTACAATATAGATAACTTGTGACACAAGAAAGTTTGGTTCACCATATCAAATGCCTTAAAAATGTCTAGTAAGACCAAAAAAGACACCTGACCAACGTCAAGAGCATGACGGATTTCTTCAGAAACACTCCTATTATACATTAATTGAAACAAAAAAAAAACAGAAGAGGAGGCAAAAAGACAAATACCTGGAACGAACTCCCAAAACTGAGACAAGCCAAACTCCTACTTGGAAGCTACAATCAGGAACGCTTTCTCCTCACTGGCCACTGCAAGCTAAGAAGACATCCTAACATTCTTGGCCTTTTTATTTTTTAAATGAACTATTGAGGATCATAAGGTGGAAAAATTATAACAAAACAGCATAACCATGGAAAATATTTACTCGAATATCCTCAAAAAACGTGTAATGCCCATTTCCGTTTTGTGAACTTTAACTTGAAACGCAGTCTGCTTACAATTACTTTAGTTCCAGGCACGAAGTTTAATCAAAATTGTTAGAGCCGTTTTTGAGAAAATTTAAAAAAAAAAAAACAAAATTTTGGAATTAAGCTACTCGTGAGCGAGCGGTGGGCTAAAACAAAGAATTGGAATTTCCTAGGCTCTAGCTCAAATTACAGTGGACACACAGACCGACGTCTTCGGATGGCGTGACGAAACCCACTTTTTCGAACTTTTCGATCATCGTAGAGTTAGTTTAGATAACAATCTATTTTTTTTTCTTTTACACGAAAACAATACTTTCGCTGTAGATACGGTGACCATTTTTTAAATTCCAAATAAAAATAACTCAATAAAAAAAATACAACGCAAGATTCAGTCATTCTTTCAGTTAATTAAAATTATTAAGTATTACAGAAGGAACTCTTAATATGTTTGTCAGGCAAAATAAATATAATTCAGTCTTTACTTTAACTAAATGTTAGAGTAAAATAAACGCTTAAAAACTAAATAACTATCCTCATTATTTAAAATAAAGACCTAATCCAGGTAAGGTAACATTTATTTGTTTACATTATTTGA
This sequence comes from Leucozona laternaria, assembly GCA_932273885.2. Lineage (NCBI taxonomy): Eukaryota > Metazoa > Arthropoda > Insecta > Diptera > Syrphidae > Leucozona > Leucozona laternaria. The sequence goes on along the minus strand of OW026366.1, from coordinate 167,208,215 downwards.
GTAGGTATAGATTTGTTTAATTAAATCTAGTTTTTGTTGTAAATATTCTCTGAACTCTAAACAGGTCATTCGATAGTTAAAGAATGGGAAAGTAGATATATGTTTGGGCTTGACGTTGACGATTACAAAATAAGGATTTCAGATTTTGTTCCAAATAATTCTCCATAACGGGCGGGGTTAATCATATCATCAAAATAACTTTAGTACTATTTTAAAGACAAGAAAAATACCTTTCATTTTTAATCAGTATCACTTTTCTACGTCAATATGAAATTAAAGGTAGTAAAATAAGCTTTTTACTAAAGCTAAGGAAAAGTATTAGGTCATCATTGAATTTTTTGAAATATTGGCGTGGCAAAGACCGTACAAAAAAGTGGCTTTTCTGGAAGTTAAAACTCAATATCTCAAATAATTTTGGTATTATTTTAAAAACTGATTCAAAAGTCAAATTAATGATTCAAGTCCAATTAAATAGTGCTAAGTCTTCTACTTGGCTGATGTATTTCAGTAGTATATAGAATTTGTAATATAAAAACCTTTATTTTAAAAACTTTCAATATCAAATCAATTCTTGACCAGCGTCAAATCTTTCACACAATCTCCTTGCATATTTGTCAAACAAATTGTTGGCTTATAAATCGAGTACGGAGAAAAAAGAAAGAAACTGAATTTACAACAACCAGCCTGTCTGTAGCTAATAAAAATGCTAGTTGATTCAAATGCAAACGTTAGAAAATAAAACCTACATTTGGTTGGACCTGATGACATGTGGCTTCGGTAACACAATGCGTAGTGAAATTGGCTCTGAAGACGCTTGGTCTATGTTCAACTCCCAGCTGGGCAAAAAAGTTTTTTTCAAATGAAAATTGAACGTAATAGACTAAGCAGCCACGGTTACCGTTGTGCGACTTTAGTCGCATTTTGACCCTTTTTTAAAAATATTGCGACTTTTCGAGTCGAATATTTTATATTACTTCATAACAGCAAGCAATGGTATTTTACAATGGTCAAACTTGAATAATTTGCAATCCCCGATGTCGTTTTTTTTCAACCAAATCCCTCCGGGCTTGTTTAAAAACACTGCTAATGTCTAAGTAAAGTTGTGATTAGTTATTTGATTGAATTGTTATAAATATTCTAGTGGGTCAAACGACCATTGTGATTTTTTCTCCTCCGGGCTTATGACCCTGTGCCAATATTTATTTAATTTTCCGATCAACTAATCAGAATATTTCTCATAGACATTGTGAAGAAGGCCCTAAATATCTCCAATCAGTTTACAGAACTTAAGTTTTTAAATAGAACATCGATACACCTAATTGGACAATCTGAAAGAGGGTTATGGATGGTTTTGTTTAATACAAAGAAATTGGATGACTTGGCTATAAAATTGCTATTTAGCAATAATTTTATTGAAGAATGTTTAAAATTATCGGAGAGAGAAGTTAAGACTTCGCACATTTCGTCATCTGTCGCAAATAAGTGACAATAAATAAAGTTTTTGGTAAAAATTTAATTCGTCAACCCTAATTGGGAATTTACATTCATTCACCAAATAATTCGACCCCAAGCGAACTATCGATTCGGGGACCACATAATAATGTGATGATGAAAAACTATAAACAAAATTTCATTGAATTTTTGAACAGCAACAACAACTTAAAGGTGCTTCCACCAATTGTTTACGAATTAATTTATAATTCGTTTATTTTTGGCTAGAGATACAGCTGTTTCAAGGGGTGCCAAGCCGCCTATCATCAGTCTCCTCTTATTAGTGGTGCTGAGCCTTAAACCAATTTTATTATGAAAAACTTTAACATGCCCACCATAGGGATCGAACCCACGATATCAGATTTGCTCAGTCCTAGAAGCCCTATGCACTACGCATTCCGCCGCCTGAGACCACTGACGTCACAGATCGAAAAAGGGTTGTTTTGTTTATCAAATGCATTTGGAGCATCAGCATTTCAATAAAATTGACGGAATAAAGAATGGTCAAGTCTAATAAACTGACATTCTAGCATGAATAGTACAATAAATAATAATAATAAACTAAATTGTTTTTAATTTCCTTGCAAATAATACGGATTCATATTGATTTTGCCAAACATGTATGTAAAGTTTTCCTAATGCGACTTTTTTTTCTCGTGAGAATTTTTATGCGACATTTTTAAATTCCTCATCGGCAACACTGCTTAGCACCACTTAAAAGGAGTCTGATGATCGGCCTTACAGCCGTAAAATAGTTATAACTCCAGCCTATAATAACTTGGTGGTACAGCTCACTCAAGCGGTTGTTGTTTCATTCAAACCTTCAGAAATAGCAATTCTATTACGACAGATATTGATTTCAGAACGTCGAACCTCTGACAAGTTTTAATTGTATTTTATTGGTGCAACAATTAATCAAGCCATAAGTTTCTTTCTTGGGACCCATCCTGTTTTCCCTTTATATCAATAAACTACCATCTGTAATTAATAGGCCTTTTTGGTAACTAAAACATTAACCAAATTTCCCAAATTTGGGTTTTTTTTCCTCATGGGTTTTGACAGCGATTTGTGAAAATTTGTGAAAAATTGCGAAATTTGTGAAAAATTGCGAAAATTTGTGAAAAAATTTCACGTTGCCAAACAGACCTAATAATTCAGTCGGAAATGACTTCAATAAAACTTTTACTTGCAATATAGCAGTAAGCTAAGTTTATGGTAGTATTTGCTACCAGTTATTTACTCAATAAATCACTTATTGGGTGTGTTTTTTTCAACAACGGGGGAAATTTGTTGAAAAGGACCTTTCGTCGAAAGTTCTCTAATGCCGCAGGTGATTAGTTATGAGGAGTGTTTTTTTTGGCAGGAAGGAGGGGGATAAGCGATCCATTACAGAAAAAAAATATGCAATTTCCATACAAGCTATCGATAACAAGTAGGTATATGATGCACGCCGGTAACACAGTTTTTCCGCGTTCTTAAGTTAAGCCCGGACTAGTTGTTGTTGCATTTAGCATGTGAATTGCTTAGCCCCGACGTCGTTTTTGTCGACCAATATCCTCCGGGTTTGAAAAAATACGCCTATTGCTGCACTTAGTATGCACATTTTTTAGCACCGACTTCGGTTTTTTTTCGTCCCCTCGTTGATTTGAAAAAAAAAAAACATACCTATTTTTAAAATACTGATCTACGGATACTAAAAATAGGTACGGGAAGTGCGATGCTTTCTATACAAGAAAATTTATTGTTGCATGTAACACCGCTACCAGATATTTATTCAGGATTTTTATTCAATGAAAATACATAGGGTCAGTTGGGTGAATGTAAACGGCCGTTGTTTTTACGTTTTAAAATAAATCGTAGGAACCCGGACAGAAAAAAAAATCGAAATTTGAAATGTCGCGACACCACCGTTGCCTGCAACATTTTTTTGTTGCTGTTCGGATTTCTTTGTGAAATATTGTCGTGAAAAGAAGCTCTCTCTAAGAAGCTCTCTCTAAGAAGCTCTCTCTAAGAAGTGGAGTTCAAGATTGTGAGTGAATACATCTAACTTTTGTCATTCCTTGTATTTGTTTTTTTTCGTGTTTACATTTACGCTAGTAATTTAAGCATATGGGTTATTATGTAAACAAGTTTTTGGGGTAAATGTAAACGTCCTTTTTCCTAATGTTTTTTTTTTCCTAATTCTATTTCTAGCGCTTAAAATGCCCCGAACATATACAAAGAAGAAACCACAAGTTAATTATAGTGTAACCGATGTTCAAAACGCTGTAAGGGATATATTGCAGAGAAGAATAACACCGCCAAACCGAAGAAAAATACAAAATCCCTAAATCGGTGGTCTTTCAAAGAATTAATGGCCGTAAATCATTAGATTCAACTGGGTCGGGGCGAGCAACCTCTTTTCCAGAATCCACTGAAAATCAAATATTTAAATGTCTAATTACTTGTGCAAACATAAAATTACCTTGCGACAAACGTGAGCTGAAAGAACTGGTGTGGGAGTACGTTAAATGCAGCGGTATAAAAACGCAATTCAAGGGCGATATGCAAAGGGAAGACTAGTACATTGGATTTATCGGCGTCTGTCGATAATAACAACGAAATTGAAGTGGTGCTTTTAAAAAGTATAGACACTACAAAAACAACTTTCGCATTGATGCCGACTGAAAAAAGGAAAGTTCTTTTGGAAGACATTCTTGGAATTCTATCAAATCCATCTCTTAATATTTCAAAAGCACGTATTTACTACAAATTTAAGAAAACCATCAACGTAAAAGAAAAGTGAAGAATGAAGACTTAATTTTCTCTTAATAACTGTCTACCTTGGTACCTGCTTTTTATTTCTAATAAAAAGCTTTGAAAGCATGTGATTAAATAAAATAATATTTTTGAGTAAAAATCAATTTGTTTGTTTCTATTTAAAAAAAAGTATTAAGATCTTTTTCTGATCCTTCTTCGATGGGTAATATCTAATATGCATTATATATGGTGTAAATGTAAACATTGCGGTTATCAATTTTTTAAGTGAATAATTCAAATGAAATTCATGGCTGTTTACTTTAACCCCATATAGGCGATCTAATAGAATTATTGAACAGAAGTTAGCTGTCCACATTTACCCCAGAATTTTCAAAATTATGGGGAAAATGTAAACAAGGAAGGGGTTAATGTAAACACTGCTCTAAATCGTTTTATGGTTCATATTACGTCTTTCAACACATTATAAGTAGAATATCTGGTATCTTATTATTTATAACATCCGTTTTCAAAAATAAAAAAAAATAAAATTTTATATTTTTTACTTCTCTGAAAGAAATGTTTCTCTAAAAAATGCTGTTCACATTTACCCCAACTGACCCTATGTAAACTCACATTTAATAACTTTCAAAAATTTCGATCTCTAACGCCCATATTATTCACTTGCTTAATCGATGTTAAATTAAATCCAGAATTAAATTAATTTAAATCCAACCATTATATCAAGTTCCATATGTTTCACTCTTTAAATCCACATTTAAGTCCAATTGAATTTAAATTGCCTTTAGGTAACCACGAAAAGGATTGCATTGACATAGATTTAATAAATCTGGATTGAATTTCCATTTCCAAAGTGAATAATATATGGCCGTAACTATCATCTTTAACATTATACCAATCAAATAACATCCTAGCCTATTCAGTAGACTCAGTGGCCACGCGTGAGTAAAAATGTATGTATATAGGTATTCTAACTTAAACCTTCTTGATTTGTTCAATAAAAGTTTTATTACACTTTTATATACAAAAAAATATCTTACAACTACTGCCTTTCTTGCAAACGTTTTTTTTTCAATGGTTGTAATTATAATTCAAAGTGCTGTATATACATAGCCGTTTTTTTTATTGTCAGACATGATCCATATACAAAATATATGCATTACAACAACGCAGCTTTGCAAATCGTTAGAAATTGTTAGTTTAGTTAGTTTAAGTTTTAATGACTTTTTTTAATAAAAGATATAAAAGGTGTAAAATAAATTGTTTTACAATATTTCTTCTTTAGTTTACATTATATTAATGGACGAGACTAGACACAAGCCAATTTATAACAGTTATAACAGTTTTTCGCCATTAAAAGTGGGCGTGCGTTGAAGGGCTTCGCACGACTTGAAAAAAAACTCTGGGTGCCTGAAGTATACCCACCGGCGGAGGGTCCTGGCCCTGCGGGGCCGCATAAAAAGTACTTTTCTAAACCAAAACGGTTATAATTGGCATGTCTAGAGTCACTTCCTTAAATTTAATAATTCACTTCTTATCATAAAGATGGTTTTAATCATCTCTGTCTTATTTATATCCATAAAGTATGTATTTCCTTGCAGGTTCAAATTGTATTTTATGTTGCTATAGTACATCCTGTGTTGAGAAGACTGAGCTTCATATATTTATGTACATATTTGTTGTATAGGTATGTTCCGGATTTTTCCAAAATACTCTCAAATTTTCTTCTCAGTGTAATGGCCTCATCACTACAATAAAACCTTAAGGTGCATCCATAACAATTTGCTAGATCTTACCATTCCTTGACGCATTTTGCGTTTTTTGCTATACTCTGTTCAATTTGAATGTGCAGTACAGGCCTTATGGGAGAGCTTTTTCAAATAAACTGGTAACTGCTGCTGCTTGCACGGCACCTTAACTTAAGAAATTGCCACTTAAACAAGAAACAAAATCACTGACTTACATTTAAATTGTTTGTGCAATCTTCTTTGAGCTCACGTACATCCCACCATGACCTATCTGCTCCGCGGGTGAAAGGAAAAGGAGACTGATCGCCAATTTGCAACCAACCCTTATCGACATTGTCTTGCATCAGAGTTACCATTGCCTAGTTGATGGAAATTCATATGGCATTTTCTTTGGTTTTTGCTATGTAACCTTCAGGATTTAAGCTTTTTTAGAGCTTTTGATAACAATATTTTTGTGAGATTTGCGGCAATTTGAAATGCTCACTACGGCAACAATGTGAGAGCTTTAAAATGGAGATAGCTTATTAAAATCCATAATAGTATGGGTGAAAGGCAAATATCCTAACTTCCCTGTACTGCACATTCAAATTGAACAGAGTATAGCATAATGTTTCAGGAGAATTTTCGGTAATCGCCACTCTTCCATTTCCATAACTTTTTCTATATAGTCGAAGTGCAGCTTTAACGTTAGCAAAATTAGGGGTGAACAACCTGCTTCCAGATGGATCATATAATGGCGTGTTATACGGTAGTCGAAATATGCGTTTTATACAGTAACGTTGGAACTTTTCAACGGGGTTGAAGCTAGCACATCCCCATACTTGCACAGCATAAAAAAGAAAAGCTTGGGCGGTCGTTCTGATGATTTTTTGCTTAGAGCTGTGTGATAAATACTTGTTTTGAATGCATGTACTCCCGCCAGAATTTATTGCTCGTTTCGCTTCAGATAATTTGACTTTTAGATGTTTTTCCATGTTGAGATTAGCTGTTATCAGACCACAAATATATTTATACTCTCTAACAACTTCCACAGAGTCTCTTTGGTAAGTCCAGGTTTAATTTCTTGAGAATCTCCCTCCACCATTTCTAAATACCAGGATTTTGGTCTTTTTGAGATTTTTCGTTAGATTCCAGGCTTTGTAGTACTTTTCGAGTCTGTTGAGTTTATGTTGCATACCTACCTACTATTAACTGTATCGGCTAGGAAAACAATATCGTCAGCATACATTAAACCCGGTACTGTTATATGGTAATTCGTTAGGAATTGTGAACTGTAGTGTAAAGAAAAAAGACAACGATAATGAAAAATAAATAAACGTAAGGAAAAAAGAGATATGTATGTTTACAACACAGTTGTCACTATGATCCGTACTATTTTATTTTCATGAGGAAAGTGACTATAGACATGCCAATTATAAAAGTTTTTGTTTATAAAAGTACTGTTTATGCGGCCCCGCAGGGCCAGGGCCCTCCGCCGGTGGCAATACTTTAGGGACCTAGAGTTTTTTTTCTAGCCACGCAAACCTCGTTAACGCACGCCCACTTTTAATGGCAAGAAGCTGTTATAACTGTTATAAATTCGGATGCCTTGAGTCTCGTCCTGTCATGAGATGATCCATATGCATCATCAGCGATAATAATGAAATGGAAGTGTCTCTAGAAATGCTAATTATAACAGTTTTGGCTTATAAAAGCCCTGTTTATGTGGCCCGGCAGGGCCAGGGCCCTCTGCCGGTGGCAATACTTCAGGGACCTAGAGTTTTTTTTCAAGCCGCGCGAAGCGCGTTAACGCACGTCCACTTTTAATGGCGAAAAACTGTTAAAATTGCTATAAATTGGCATGTCTCTAAGCTCGTCCTAATGAAATACATACTAAATCTAAATGTAATAGGTACTCTGATGTGCGACGCACTGCTTTTTGGGTTTCTCTGTTTTTTTATTTTTTTTACTTCTGCAAACTCTGTAAAGCCTGTTTCACAATGCGACGAGGAAACGAGATGTGAACGTGACGAGAACTTGTTGTACCTAGTTGTCATACCAATTTCAAGCAATGAGAGCATAACATAATAACAAACAATTTTATTGATAAATCTATTGTTTTGTATGTTATTTTGTTTATATTTTATAGATTTTTTGTACAAAATTGAGTTTTTGTCGTCAAAACGCTCGCCGCATTTTATAACGAGAAAAAGTTGGCAGCGTTTCTCGTCACGCTGAAGTCTCGTTTTCTCATCGCATTCTGAAACAGACATGACTGCGCTGACGATTTTGTTCTCTTGAAGTTTTCTTTTATCTGTGACACTCAGCTGGTGCTCGTTTGTACTTCGATGATAATGTCTATCGTCAATTGGAATTATTATTTATATTTTTAGATCGAACTGCAGCCATAAAAGTTGAACCAAGTCGAAAAAAAATTATCAGTTTCATTAATTTATTTGAAGCAAGATGTCGAATCCACAGCAGTCTATTGTTTATACCAAGGTAAGTACATAAATACATATATGTATGCACATATTTTATTGTTTTTTTCCTTAACAATTTTTGAAATCAATTATATATTATTTCTTCAAGCTTTTCATAAATAATGAATTTGTGGATGCAGTTTCGGGGAAAACCTTTGAAACAATTAATCCAGCCACAGGAAAAGTTATTACAAATGTTGCAGAGGGCGATAAGGCAAGCATCGTCATTGATTTGTCAATGTAATTTTTTATTCTTCTATTATCATTCAAGGCTGATGTGGACGTTGCTGTAAATGCAGCCAAGAAAGCGTTTTCCTTAAATTCAGAATGGCGAAAAATGGAATCACAAAAACGTACCGATTTGATGTTAAGGTAGGTAAGACAAAAATATGTAGATGTACCTAGCTACATTTATGTGAGTCACTCAGTTAGTTTTTTTGTATTTTCTGATTTTTTTTTTAAATTTAAATGGAATAAGTACTTATGCATAATATATTCTTTTAACTTGTCTCATAATTAAATTATGATTGAAAAAATGATAAATCAGACATTTTAAAAATTAAAATTAAAAAACCTACACTTTCTCAATCTGATGGTCTGGCGGTCTGGGGCGCTTAATCACATTGACATTTGAGCAACTCCTGTCTTATCTTATTTTGTGTTTACTATACAAACATAGGTTCCTAGCAAAAAATAGAAATTCCTTGTGTATGTAGTCTGTCATGAATAAGATAACAATTTTATTATTAAATCTTGTAATACGTATTTTGTATATAAAAATATTTTTTTCTTTTTATTAGATGTATTTGACCAATTGTTTTGTTGAATTTTATAATTTTGTTGTTTAGGCTGTTTTGGTCTATTTTAATTTGAATGCAAATAAAAGACTTTATTTCATTCTTCTACCCAACGTTTCGTAAGAATTCCTTACTTCTTCAGGGGCTCTTTTATTTATTCAATCTGTTAAAATTTGACAATTAAAATTTTTTCTTGTTCCTATATATGTATTTAGTTAAATAATTTTTTCTTACTTTTTTAATCTTACATGATAAATTTGAAATTTACTCCTAATTTTTTATATCGTCCCGACGGCACTGACATAAATTGAAATAAATTAACAAAAAATCACGAATCAAAACAGAAAAACAATCAAATTAAACGAGGAAAGACACTTATATCACAGCTGTTTCAGGTACTTTATTTATAATGCTAAAGCATAGCTTTGTTTTATGTTGTCGGTGTCCTCCTTTGTGTCCATCGGACGATGATTAAATAAATAAAAGAGCCCCTGATGAAGTAAGGAATTCTTACGAAACGTTGGGTAGAAGAATGAAATAAAGTCTTTTATTTGCATTCAAATTAAAATAGACCAAAACAGCCTAAACAACAAAATTAAAAAATAATTTTTCTTTAAAATACAATGGGCAAATCTGGCCCAGAATAAGAATCACCTGTATACCCAATTAAAGTACATATTCATACGTTCATTATTATAAGAGTGCATATAAAAATTCGCTGTGGGGTCGTAATTATTTTAGTTTGAATACAGGGTGTTTCGTAATTTTCTAAAAAAAATACTTTAAATTGAAAAAAATATTAAAAATAACGACAACACTTACAATGTCATGCTATAACTTTTTTTTAAATCTAAGGCTTAATTCTTTCACTTTCTTTATAAATCAAGTTGTTTTAGTGCAAGGCTTTAGAGAAATTAATTATCAAAGTAAAATTTTTGAAAAAAAAAATATTTTTTTTGTTGAAACTGAATTTTTTAAAAACTTTATGTTATTAAGTATCACTTTTATTTTCAGTATTCAATGCTCTTATTAATTTAAAGTCGAACACTAAAAACCAGATGGTATTAGAACCTGATTGTGGGTTAGATTAAAATCTTATTTTTCCGTTGGCTTTTATGGTCACAATGGATGTGGCAATGAAACAATTAAGTTAGCATTAGCTTTTCTCGACGTTTCGGCAGGGGTTGCTGCCTTCTACAAGGGAACTTTACTACACATACAAAAAAAAAAAAACAAATAGTTAGCATTCCAACAAATAAAAAAAAAATACCAATCAACAATAAACTTACGTTGAGTTAACAATTGAAACATAATAAACAATGACCATAAAACCATGACCATAAAAGCCAACGGAAAAATAAGATTTTAATCTTATCCACAATCAGATTTAATCCAATTTGGTCAATAACTTATCTTTAATATAAGGTCTTATGTAGAACGTATACTTTTACACTTATTTCTTAATCGAAATCACTCTTCGACGGTAACTGCATTCAATAAAACGGAGGGTCGCCTGTAGCCAGTCAACAGCCGTTTTTGCGTTTTTTTTTTGGGTAAAAACGACGACCTGGGACCTATTTCACCAAACACCTTTCACTTATAACTTTACAACTTTTCACTTTACTTTAGAATTATTGGAATGATAAGTTGCAAAGTTTTCTTCTTTGCAAAATACGTTTCACCAAACGCAAATTAGCAAAGTGAAAAGTTTTTTTTTGCAAAGTGAAAAGTTTAGTTAGTTTGCAAAGTCTTTGTTCTTTGCGTTTCACCAAACAAACAAACCTTGCAAATTATATTTAGAATTTTGAAAAGCTTTTCAGTAATATGCAAAGGGAAATTTGTACTTGCAAATAATCGTTTGTTTTGAAAAGTTGAAATAATAATACACAAATGAACCGTTTTGAAGAATTTTTGGAAAATGAAAAAGTAATTAAAGTGACTAAAAGGTTGTGAAGTTTTGAATTAACTTTGTATCGAAAATGATTTTTCGACAAAAGAGAGTTTTCGATTAATAAATACAACCATCGAATTTGTTTTGTCTAAAATTGAACATACATTTAAATTCAACAGTCTAAGGAATTTCTGTGTAAGTCCCTTGAAACAAACTTTGTGTACACTACATTGGGTTGAGAAGGGAACCCAATATCACAGTGTTGCTTCTATGGTCGAAATAAGCAGAGAAACCGTCTGTAGAGTAGTTCATCGAGTGTCGAATGTAATCGCAAATGAATTTCTCCCAAACACCATTTACTGGACACAAAATTCTACAGAAATAACCTTGCTCTTTTTCTTGTGTAGCTGGATGAAGAAAATTTTGTATGAAGGTTTTTATAATACAAATTCTATATAATACTGAAATACTTCAGCCAAGTAGAAGATATAGCACTATTTAATTGGACTTGTTGAATTATTGATTCAAAATAGCTTTTAACGGCCTTTAGTCCATACAAATTGGCTTTCGTCCCGGCGATCTCACTTGGACTCATCAGTTGACTAGTGAGGGCCTTTTCAATACTAAATTTTTATTAAGTTCAGTTCAACTTACATGAACTTTTTGACAAAAATCCAATGTGAACTATATCCAACAAGATTAAAATTCTTAATAAATAAGCTGAAAATGTTTGCCCAGGGCCAGGCTTTGTTTTTATATGAAGGTTTTTATAATACAAATTCTATATTCTCCTGAAATGCATCAGCCGAGTAGAAGACTTAGCTCTATTTTTGTCAAAAATCCTTATGATTTGCATGCATTGATGGGAATCTGTCACAGTTAAAAAACTGCCCTGTCTTATCGGGACAAGGCTTGAAGCAAAATGGTATTTATACATTAGCAGCATCATAGCGAGTGCTCCTTCACTCCTTATAATGCCACTCAACGCAAAAATGTTATTCATAAAACTTATGCAACATTGAATAGAGGCATTAGAAGCTAAACGCGTTTGGTTGGTTGAATAGTGCCTACATAAGGATGTTTAAGTATCGAAATATCACTTTGACTCACACACACACGACAATATAATACAATGTTATAAGTGTGGTGCTTATTTTGAGAATGCTTTAATATCTTTTTTGTCCCCTCCTAAAAGTGATCAAGCTATATTATGAAGGTACTTTGTACAAAAAAAAATGTTGTTCATTTTTTTTGAAAAGTTAAAAAGTTGAGAAGTTAAAACTTTTCATTAAAAATACACGCAGTTTTCCGTCTTTTACTCAAAATGTCGGTGAAAGTGTAAAAGTTGATGGAAATGTTTATAATATACATGTGCTTAGATGTATGCCAAAATTTAAGTTTATTGACTATTTTCATTTTTGCCAAAATAAGTGCCACCCTAATAGATGTTCGTATATTCGTCTCAATTTGATCGCACTGTCAGTAAATGGAACAATTATTTCAATAAAAACCATGAATTTTTTGTTCTAAAATATTAAAATTTAATTGCTAACACGGCACAAAAGAAACAGTATAATAAGAATAGGTACATTATGTAATATTAAAAGAAATGTAAACTAATCCAATCGGAGCAGCATAGCACAATTCTGTTATTGATTTTTCACTTTCACAGCTTCAGTTTTGTCAATCAATTGTGGCAGTAAAACGTAATAGAATTTCCCTTTTTGGTACTTTATTTGACACAAGCGCATTGTAACTATAATGTGCAGGGAAATATTTTATGAATTAGGATTTATGCAACGTTTAATAGTAGCTTCATAAATGCTTATGTACTACATAACTATTCAGCTGTTTAGAGCTGTTTAGCTAATTCTAATAAATTAGGCAGTAGATGTGTATAGAGAAAATCAAATGGACGTCTTTCGCAACCTGCCAGAAAACCATGTGATGTGGCTAGTGAAAGGTCGAATCCAGTCACATGTTAGGGCTAGGACTTTATATACTTATGACCTGGAAGACGCACAATAGGTACTTGTATGTCTAGTTTGTGGTACCTCAGGTACCGCAGATATCGTTCGTTTAATTCTCCTGTCATATTATTAAACACAGTTATCGAACAGCGATTTAAAAAAAAAGTATTTATTAATGTTATATTTATTAAGGCAGTATTACATTATCATATAAATATGGCAAGTTTGTCAAATAAATATGTCTCAAAGTGATAGTCAAATTGTTGTATTTATTGATATTCAAAGTTAACTTCAATTGTTCCTATTTATAATCATGACCTTAACGTTTGAAGAAAAGTTATTCCTATTCGTACATGGGCTTTAGTCGACATTATGTACAGTCCACTTAGGAACAACATTACTTGTTAAATAACTTAGATCACACAGTGAAGTTGTTTTTGATATTTTCTTATATCTTCAAAAGTGTCCGAAGACCATCTGGTTTGCAGTTTTTGACTTTAACATTGAAAACTGAAAACAAAAGCAGAATTTAATAACGTAAAGTTTCGATAATATCAGTTGAAAAAAAAATTCTTTTTTTTTTCTAAATTTTGAGTTCTAATTATAATTGTTTTCTCTATGACCAAGGTCTAAAACAACTTGATTTAAAAAGAAAGCGAAAGAATGGAGTCTTAGCTTTAAAAAAAGTTATAGCATGACATTGTAAGTATTGTCGCTATTTTTAAATATTTTTTTTTAGAAAATTACGAAACACCGTGTATTTGGATATTCACACTAGTGATAATGAATGTATGAATACGTATCTTTATTGGATATACAGGTCATTCTTAGTGGTGCTGGGCCAGCGTTCCATACATTTTTGCCCATAGTCCTTTGAAATTTGCTTTGTTCTGCACATGCAAACTGTTCTTGATTTCTCACAGAGACTTTCAAGTACCTATTGAGTTAAGACAAAGAACTCTACCGGAAAAAGTCAAATGTACCTATACAAAACTTTTAATCGCACATGAAACATAATCCATATAACAAAATCCTAGCTACGGCCACTGTGTGAGTAGTAAAAGGTTCCAGCACCGCAAGGAAAATATTTTTGTCTATTCTCAAGAAGTTTGGAAAGTCATCCGGATAAGATGATACCTAATTCTTTTAAAAGCAAAGAATCACCAAAGTATTTTATTTTTAACAACCGCTTCTCTTTTACCTAAATTTTTTATTTTTTTTTTTTGTAAGCACTTATACACTTAACGCCACTTAAACTCTCTGCCCGAGCTTCTGCAATTTGAAAATCATATAGGATTACCCCAAATTTTTTGGGGTTAGTTTCTATTTCTAATCAGCTTCAATTTTGGAGAGGATCTTGTTTGAAAGATTATTTGTAGTCGATGGCTTCAGGGATATTTTTAATTTGTTATTTATAGGTTGAAATGGGGGAAACTATAAAAGTAGTAGCTATCTGATTTTAAAAATTTTCTTTTAGTTTAAAAGGTTATTTAAAAAAAAAAATTGCTGTTTATATAGTGAAATAAGATAAAAACAAAAAAGTGGGTTTCGATTACAAAAATTCTTTCTGTCTTCGGAATGTAATAAAGGTTGTACTTAGAGGATCATATTTTTACAAATGTATATATATGTATAATAATATATAATATGTAAAATAATATTTTCTTTATTATTTGTTATGCGAAGCTTAGGTATGTTTCCCCGTGCGAAGACGGGGCGGGACTGATTCAGTAAAGCTAAATAGATTCTGCCCGTTACATCCAGTTTGTTAATGTCGTTTTCGTTTGGATGTTCGGAGTACTCCTTTTACACTCCTTTTTCACTCCTACTACTCCAAAAGCCTTCGGTTGGCTGTTCCGAGTAATGTTTTCGGAGTGTTCTTCTGTCCCCAATTTCATTTTGGAGTAGATGAGGAACACACACATACATATAAAGTTTTTCGTTGGATTACTTGTCAAAAGTGATAAATACTTGAAGAAGCCATTTTGTTAAATGGAAATTTTTAGGAAAGTCAGTGTTTTCATATTCGATTGGAATTGAAAAGGAGTGCAATTGACCGAAAATCCAATCGAAAACGACATTATATTATAGACCTACCTATATTGATTTTTTTTATATTTGATTTTTAGGCTAGCTGATTTAATGGTGAGGGACAAGTATACTTTGGCCAACCTTGAAGTTATGGACAATGGAAAAACTTTTGATGCAGCTGTATTTGATATTGACTGTTCAATCGACACTTTAAAGTACTACGCAGGTTGGACGGACAAATTCTTTGGTGATACAATTCCCGTGGCTAGTTTTATTTCCATGACCAAAAAGGAGCCTGTTGGTGTTGTTGGACAGATTATCCCTTGGAATTATCCACTTCTCATGCTGGCATGGAAATGGGGTCCTGCCCTGGCCGCCGGTTGTACGATAGTCATGAAACCAGCTGAACAAACACCTCTCTCGGCATTGCATATGGGCGCATTGACAAAGGAAGCTGGATTTCCACCAGGCGTTATTAATATTATAACTGGCTATGGACCCACAGCGGGTGCTGCTATATCCATGCACAAAGATATTCAAAAAGTAGCATTTACTGGATCCGTTGAAGTGGGCCGAATTATCATGGCATCAGCAGCTAAATCAAACTTGAAGAAAGTTTCACTTGAACTAGGTGGAAAGAGTCCAATGGTTGTGTTCGATGATGCTGACAGTAACAATAGAATGAAAACTGTAATCGAATTAAGTATCTATAATATTGTATCTTTTTTTTAAGTTGATTACGCTGTCGAAGTAGCGCATAATGCTCTTTTTGATAATCATGGACAAAGCTGCTGTGCCGGTAGTCGAACATTTGTCCACGAAAAAATCTATGACAAATTTGTTGCTAAAGCTGTGCATATGGCAAAAGGTCGAAAAGTTGGAAATCCTTTTGAAAAGGGTGTCCTTCAAGGTCCACAGATCGATGATGAAATGTTTACCAAAGTTCTTAATTATATTGAGAGTGGCAAAAAAGAAGGCGCTAAGCTGGAATGTGGAGGAAAACGATATGGAGATGTTGGATTTTTTATTGAACCAACTGTATTTTCTAATGTCACAGACAACATGAAGATAGCGCAAGAAGAGGTAAATAACTTGGAACAAATTGATATTTTCTTGATTACCATATTTATGACGTCGCGTCGTTAAAAGAAACAATATTTTTTTATAAATACTTATTTTTACAACTACTGCCATTTTCTCAAATTTACTCAGAATAGAACTTTAAAATTGACCTTGCAGTATTCTTTCTTACCGTACAGAGATCACTCGGTTTTCTTTAAAACGTTTCGTGTCGGTTGCAAAGAATTTGAACATCGTGCTCTGTACACACATACAACTGTTTCGTAAATCAGTGAAAGGTATTGTATATGTATGTTACAGTATTACCTTCGTTCCATAATGAGACAAATGAGATCCGAGACAATCCTAGTGTCAGATACCCAGATCAGTTTGATAAATTAATTTTATACTATGGGTAAAACAGGGCAAAGACATAAATCTTACCTTCGTGGAACTTGGCAAAAATGTTAAAGATATTTTTTGGAAGGGGGGATGATGGATGAAGTGAGAAATTATAAAACTGAAAAACTTTTATTCGGTATTATGTAAACATATGGCTCACGATTTTAAGAAAAAAAATTGTATACCATGTATACATATGTTATACTAATTTTTGCTCTATAGGCTCCGGGTATCCGACACTATTCGACATTTCAAAATTTCAATTAGAGATTCATTAAAGCTTTATTTCTTCTATATATGTGACTTGATAACTAAGAAGAAGTAGTTCATTAAACAGGGGTCACTGAAAATACGAAAAATCCCTTATATTAGATATGTACATGTACATATTTTCAGCATCGTGTTGTGTTTGATATTGTTTGGTATATGGTATTGATCGTGAGTTTTATTAATTTTTGAAATAATTACTTCGCTAAACTTCATATAAATTTAGCTGGACCACACATTGAAATCAAATCTATTGGTTAAGTGAAAAGTATAATTTGAAAATTATTAAAAAGTAAAAGAAAAAAATTAATTTTTTGGTTGAAAAAATTTTACAATGCAGTTAGATACAAAATAATGTGAATTTTATTAAATATTCCATAAGTTTAAAAAGCAGAATATTTGCGTGGTAAGGCGGAATTTTGAAAAACAAAATTTCCGCTCATGACTGCTTAGAATTTGCTGGAAACTAGTTTTCTGGGTAAAAATAAATTTAATTACTAATATTAGGTAGACAAAAATATTTTTTATTTCTTAAAATAATTTATTGATTTAGTTTAAGTAATTACCTGTATTCCAAATATTTTAAGTTTATTTATATTTTTGTAGTGCTGTGTTACACAAACATATTTTTCTATTTTCACAACAGATTTTTGGACCAGTTCAATCCATTTTCAAGTTCAGTTCAATCGACGAAGTAATTGAAAGAGCTAACGATACATCGTATGGACTTGCTGCTGGAGTCATAACAAATGATATCAATAAGGCGATTCTTTTTGCAAATAGTGTGGATGCTGGATCGGTTTGGATCAATTGCTACGATGCTGTTCTGCCACAAACACCGTTTGGTGGATTTAAACAATCTGGATTTGGTCGTGAATTGGGAAAAGATGGTCTCGATAATTATTTGGAGAATAAAACAATAACAATAAAAATGCTCTAAAAACATTGTTAAATACCTACTTACATTTTATATCTTAAATAAAACTTGCATTTATATTTTGTATTTTAAAATTGTTTTTGAATGCATGTGTGCATACATATTTGTCTTCTGAATTCTGTTTCATAATTCAAAATTTACCATACTCTTTCTTTTCATTGCTGTTTAAATCTAAATAATCATGAACAATAAATGTCCTAAGTGTGATATCGCAACATCCACTAGAGATGTGATAGTTTGTGGAATTTTCAATTTGGGAGTTCACTTAGTTTGTGCTCAAGTGAATGATTCCGATCTATCCTCGCTTAGATCTAATGAAAATTTATGTTGGATATGTGATACTTGCAAAAATAATAATATGTTGTCTTGTATTGCAAAAGTTAAAGACCTATTTGACTTCTTTATTGAAAATTGCTCTGAATTTGAAAAGCTTGGGTCTTGTCTCAGTGCATGTGCATTAGTGAAACCCCTGCGCACCCGTTCCCAAACGAAGCTTAATGGCAATGACCTAAACAAAACTGATCATCTGAAGCTTTTCAGAGAAACGCGATTCTCTTCTTCTCCTGCTTTAAAAAATCGTTCATCTTCACCTTTGCCACCTACTAATTCCAAATCTTCCCCTTCACCATTCCATGTTAGAAAGACTAGTGCAAAAAAAAACATTAACCAGCCTAAAAAAACCGGTTTCCTCATCTAAAACTAAAACTAATATAAAAACTAAATCAATTACAAAAACAATCACTATAAATAATTCCTGCTCTTCTGAACAGAGTGGAGAAGTTGTTGTATGTGCTACTGGCGAAACGTCTGCCTCATGCTCTCATTCTCTATCTGCTGGATCAGATAATAATCCTACATCAATGGTTGACATAGGTGTTTTTGTGGCTGGAGCCGCAGCAGATGATAATAATGTTGATAAGGTAATTGTTGATGTTGAGGATGCTGCTGATGTTGGTGTTGCGGATGCTGATAGCGCCGATCGGGAAGGTGCTGTTGTTGCGGATACTGCTGTTGCTGGTTATGCTGCGATTTTTGATGATGATTCTGTGGGTATGGTTGATGGAGCTGTATTTGCCGATGCTGGTGTAACTGCGCCTCTTGATGCAAATTGTGTTGCTAGTGCTTACCTTGCAGATAAAGATACTGCTGCGATTGTTGTGGCTTATCCTGCAGATCTTGCTGATTTGTCTTTTGGTTGTGAAAACGACCATTCTTCTAATTGTGATGATGCTGCTGTTCAATTACCTGCCTCCAAATTAACTCTTATAGATGCTGGATCTAAAACGAATTCAAACAAGCTTAAAACCAAATCTTATCGTAAGAATCATCCTATCTTGGTGGGTGCCGATTTTAATTCTTCATTGAATGTGGTACACGCATCGAAATGGATCCATATCTCTAAATTTCATCCTAATACAGAGCCCAACGATATCATTCAGTATATAGTTTTCAAGACGGGTATTCCTGCAAATGTTTTGAAATGCTTCAAACTAATTAAAAAAGGCTTGTCTGTGACGTAAAATTTGTCAACTTTAAATTGTGTGTGCCTGCTGAAAACTTTGATAATCTTGTTAACGATTCGTCTATATGGCCGTATGCAGTGAGGGTTAAACCAAAGATAATATAATACAAAGATGTTGCATCCAGTACAAGCAAAGTGAACCCAAAATAAAACCGTCCGTATCTGATATTGGATACGACAACATGTTGCGAAATGTTGCATTGGTAAATTTAAAGAGAGCGAGAGCGAAAAATCTCTGGAAACAATTTAAAATTTGAAATCTCTTCAAAATGCATATCTCAATGGCAAAAATAATGTTTTCGTTGTTTTTGTCTTTCGCTTTTTTTTTAGTTTTTTGCTTATTATTTTTTGTGATGATGATGATGGTGGGTATCTGTATAGATAGACATGCAGAAACATTTTTGTTCTTTCATCGCAAATCGCGATCTTCGTAAAAGGTAGCAAGGATTTTCTTTTGGTTTTATTTATTTTTGTGAGGCTGTTTTGTAGGTATTCCTTGAGAAATAAAAAAAAAATATTTTCATTAATTTATTTAGGTACAGGTGAATTTCTTTTTATTCCTTCTGAGAATTTTTGTAGGGCAGAGAAATTCATGTACATATCTAGATATGAAGAACGGTTTCAAGGAATTATTTTTTAAGGATTTATTTTTTTTCACATTTGGAGCTGGAGAATATATACCTATGTATATGTATATCCGAACGGCAATCTAAAAGCTGCTTTTACTACTAAACAAAGGTATGTACCTACATAGGCGCCTTTACTCAGGGTGGAGGCGGGTAGTGTTTGTGGGCAAACAATAAATATTTTGATAAAATTTTTAAGGCGATGTAATATTTCTTTGAGTATTGATTTAATTTTTCTTATGGTACTCACATTTATTCTTTTATGTTAATAATAAATACTATAGGTAATAATGCTTATTTCAAAAAAGAAAACATATTTTTTGGTATTTTTAATTGTTTGAAAACTGGAATTGCAATT
Organism: Leucozona laternaria; assembly: GCA_932273885.2. NCBI lineage: Eukaryota > Metazoa > Arthropoda > Insecta > Diptera > Syrphidae > Leucozona > Leucozona laternaria. The sequence continues at coordinate 167,187,897 of OW026366.1, read as the reverse complement.
TTCGTTGTTGTTTACCAAAACGGTATAGGTACCTATGTATATTTTTATTATAAAAGACTCCGTATCTTCTTTTACTAGATTTTTGTGAATATCGACGAGTAATGAGCCATTCATTATAAACGAGGAATAAAGTCGATCAACAAGTGCCCCGCCTGCGGGCGCCTAAGCCTACCTACTTTTGTAGGATTTGTGTGAATCCTTCGCTAGAGGCAGAACCCATGGGAAATTATTTGTTTTGCTGTTTTTAGGTGGCTTGTACATAACATACATTTGTACCTACATTCCCAATTTTCGGGTATTAATTTGGCGCTCACTTTTGGGGTGCTTGTTTGGAGTGAGTCCCCTTGCCACTCACTTTTGGGGTGCTTGTTTGGAGTGAGTCCCCTTGCCTCTCACTTTTGTGGTGTTTGGTTTTTTGGATTTCGCCATATTTCAGCATCCTTCTTAGCGCAAAGAATAAGTTCTGAAGAATGATGATACATTATTTGTTTAAATTGTTCAAAAATATACTTTTATATATCATGTTTCTCCCAAACACCACATAATTATATTTGCATTAATTTTGAGCAGCTGAGAGCCTTCAAAACGCTTAACAGAAGGTTTTGCACTATATTTATAGTTATGTTCTCATTTTTCAAGTTGTTTTCCGAGTTGTATGAGCCACTCAGGTACAACTACAAGCGATATTTCAGAGATTTGTAATCTTTTTGCTAAATATTTTGAATCTGTTTATATAGAGTGTTTGCATCCTCAAAATCTTCCTAGTGTATCTGAAAAGTTTAGTTTAGGATGCCTTAGGATAAATGAAGCCACTAGCCAAACCACTTGCAATATTATTTAATACTTCGCTGGATAATGGCTTTTTTCTAAGTGAATGGAAAATATCATTCCTAATCGCTTAGCGTTTTAGACGCGAACTCAATTGGCCGCTCAGATCCATACACGTGCGAGAGTACCGCGCCAATTCCAAATGATGACGCATCTGTTGCTAGGGTTATCGACAAGTCCGTCTGATAGTGTACCAACCTCGAGACTTTTATGATTTTCTTTTTAATAATAATAATTTTTTTTTCTTTAAATTATTAAATACTTAAAACTAAATAACACAAATCATTTTTTTTTCAACTTTATTTATAAACAAACTACTTAAAAATAAACAAATAAATTTACCTAATATAAAAACACAAAGTCAACATAACTATCTTGTTGCCAAACGTAGACCAGCATTGCCATATACGAGGAATCTTTAGTTCGCTGACAAATCTAAAACAATATTGCCATGCATTTGGAATTAGTCCTCGAACACAATGGATGCGATAAGAAAACGAGACGTGAGTGTGTTGAGATCTCGTCGGTCTTTTTGAATAAGTTTCAAACTATGACGAGGATACACATCTTTATACACAGTCTATCGATAGTATCGATAGTTTCTTACCATCGATGCTATCGCCGATAGTTTAAAAAGTCGATACTATCGAAACAATATACCTACGTTATAAATTTTCTTTTAAAATAAACCAATGTCGTTTTGTTTTTCCTCTATACTTAAGCATTACAATTAGAATTCTGGTTCAAAAGCAAAGATACTAAATATGCGATTGAAAAGTTGATTGTTTCTATATCTTTGTATGTGTTCTTTACAAAGTTCTTTTGTATTTTTGTTTGAACTTTTATAACTTTAAGCTCCATTGTGAAGTGTGATGGTCTGTGCTCCTCCCGGGTGCTCCTTCAGTGAATTAGGAATCTAGAATGAGAATCCCTGCAGGAAATCGGATGATTCATATTCTTTGTTGGCATTTAAGATACCTACTGAATGAATTTTCAGCGAAAAAGTTATAAAGTCGTGTTTTGTATTCACGTGTACTTAAAGTATCGTACGTTATAAAAATCCCGTCTTTACTGTAAGAACCGACATAAAGCCCCTTTCACTTTAGAATGGAAATTGAAGTTCAGGATATTATGTTTGAATCATTGCAGATTCAGTAGACAAAGCGAACAAAGCTTTGATTTTTTCAAAAAAAAAAATGTGTTTTCTAGAAGACCATCAGGTCAATCTCTTAATCATCAAAGTTCAAGCTGAATTGATTTAATAAAATTTCTTTCCTGGCCCTTACTTATGGCACTTTGTATCCAAGCATAATAATATGTCTTCAAAAATAGTAAAAATGAGTTAAATTCAGAGATTTTTCCGGTGCTTCATACGAGAGCAATACCAGTTGGTTCTCTTGATATCTTGATAATTTGCATACAATAGACTTGTGGCACTGATGATAGAGTTGCATAGATATCGCATCCAGTGCAAATAAAAATGATCACTTTTTTCGTCTCCAATTTAAAGCGATTTGTCGAAATCAAACCATGCAACCTTTTCAAACAGAACAGAATCAAACCCATATAACACGATCATTCCTAGAAGAGTTGCATTCAAATGATACACATTTCCTTATTTGAATTCGTATGCCAATGCAACCCTTTTGAGTATAATGCACGTTCTTCCTTTTTTTCGTTTCCACACTCACAGCACACAAGATTTTTTTTTTTTTCATAATATTGCTGTACCCCCGGCCCGTCGGGAATGAAAGAAGGGCAACAACAAAAACAACCCGTATTGGTTTTGCTGTTGGACTGTTGTCTACTATGCCAGACAAGGGCCGCGTTCGGGTAACGATGCAAAACTATCAGGATTGGTTTCTGTTGTTGTAATCGCATAGACAAATTTAGCTGATGAACCAATCAGATGTTGTCAGAAACAAATCCCAAGCTATCCTAAAATTGTCGGTATACTTAACTATCCGATGGAAATTTGAGGAACAGCTGAGGACAGCTGATTAAACCTACAGCCGACTACTTATTTTGCTTTTTGGCGTCGCGACGCTATGCGTCAATGTGTCCTTACATTTGCTCAGGGTGATTACACGTTCAACGAAAAGTCATTGCGTGGAAGGTAAAAACAATCAGCCTTATTTTGAGATTCGAATGAATAGCTATTTCGATAGAATAGATCTATTCATTCGAATGAACTTTGCATATTTTGAGAATCGAACGAATAATATTCATTATCGAATGAATGCATAAAATAAACATCAGCTCTTTGACATTTACTGACATTTCTATTTAATTTAGTGTGACCAAGCTGTTTTTTTCGAAGAATTTTTGTTTTTATAAAAATGATGTTCAAAATAATGCGTTCTCATTAAGTAAAAATAAAGTAGAGATAAGTTATATTAAAGGCCCCGTAAAGTTTACTATTTAAAAAAAAACATCAATAAAAACTGAAATATTAAAATTTGGGAGCATTTAGAAAATAGTATGGTGAGTTTATTGAAATGAAAAAGTAACAAAATAAATTTAAAACTTTTGAATAGTTAAATACTGGATTTTTTTTTAGCTTTCATGTCAATTTAATTGTGTTTAAAATTGATTAACAAAAAAAACCTGCAACTTTAAAGTCTCTCTTTACTTTATACACAGCTGGTCACACTTTTAATTTTCAACATAACAAAAAAAAAAGTAAAATCCCTCGCCGGTATTTTTTTTTTGTTATTGTAAATACTTGTACCTCATTTGCTAGTTCATGAGCAAGATTTTATTTGTTTAATTTTCAAGAAAAACTGATAGCAATTATTTTATTTATAAGTGAAGACGGCGGCGAAGAGCAGATATGGAGGAGAAGGATAATGGATGCATCAAATCCATTCAAGATTGAAAATCCCTTGGCTATCTCCGGATTTTCTTCCATCAATTTGATGAGAACTTCTTTCTGCTCTCGTTTAGTCCAATTGGAATGCGACCTTTAATTAAAATGTCAACAAATAATTCATAAAAGTATTTTATTTTCTTTATTTTTCAACAAAAATATTTGAGCTTACATGTTTTTTTTTAATCTATTCGCCAGAAAATTTTTAACGTCAAATAAATGACATTTGTTTCGAATGATTCGAAAGTCAAAATTTGTTTAGTTTTCAACTATAAATGAACTTTCGTTTGATAAAGTGAACTTTCGATTCGTTCGAAACTCAAAATACAAACTATTCGAATTCGACTTACTTTCGCATGAAAATGAATTTCAAAATAAGGCTGAATATCAACGTCGTCGGTGTCAACGCAGCCGTCAACTCATGAACAGTATTCTGCGTTGACGATCACACGACAAGACAACTTTGAGACGGAATTCGACGTCAGAGAGTCAACGCGTTGACCATTTTTGTTGACCGTAAAGCTGGATTTAGACCTTCGATTTTATCGTCCGTGTACGTTGTTCGTTGTTGGTCGTACGCGGAACAATGAAGGTCTCAAATCTAAATGATAACACCGAACAACGAATGAACACCGAATGAAGGACGAATTAATTCAAAGTGACTTTGAATTTTCGGTGTTCGATGTTACCCGACCAACGAACAACGTGAGTGTAAATGCGAAAATTATTTAATCGAACATTCCTTTTCAGTGCCGTGCAATGAATTGGAAGACTCTCAACGTTTTTCTTACTTTATAATTTTACAGATAGAAAATTGTGAAACAATTTAAGAAATATTACTCTCCGTAGCTAAGTTACGAAAGAATAATTAACTAAGTAGCCAACTCTTCGTCCAGCAGGATCTTTTCTTTTTTTCTTTTTTGTTCACTGTTAAAAGCGCCGCCACTGCCAACAAAGTGTTGTTATCCATTTTGCTGTAAAGAACAACTGAATATAAAAACAGAATAATCAAGATGCTCCTTCGTTGTTGGTTTTTTTTAGCATAGAGTACCTATATTAGTATAATAATATAGTAATATAATAATAGGTACTCTATGGTATATCGATTGGAGATGGTGTGTGGTTACTTGGGAATGGAAATTGATGTGCATAAGAAAGCTTTATGGGTCGCATGTAGAAGACCACTTTACAGATATCGCTTCACCAAATTTCGTCTTTTTGAGTTTAAAGCTCCTCCATGACACGACTTCTTAGCTACTCATTTTGCCCATCTTCTGTGTCTCGGCATTCCGACTGGTCGAAGCAGTAGTTGTTGCTTGGTTGCTGTTATTTTCAAGTACAACCTGAGTATCAGAAAGTGGTAGCGTTGTAACTTCAGCACACTGTTGGTCTTGTTCTTCAACAGAAATTGCGTCCAACAAATATTCAATTAAAATTTCATTTTCTACATCGCCGAGTTTTCTTTTTTGGCGTAATTTAAATCCAAAAGATTGCGAAATTTTGACACCCTCAACTGCTTCCTTCATTCCAAAGGGTTGGCAAATAGCCTCTTCGGCAGGAAAGAATTTGTGTGTCCTGTTAGGTCCACGTCCACCTCCTGTTCCTCTTGCATTTATTTTATTTTTAACAGCCCTTTGTCGCACGTAGCGTTTTTGGTCATTCCAAGCCTAATTAAAAAAAAAAACAAATTTTATTGAGTCCTTAGCACATGGAATCAAATTGAATCTTTACCTTTTTCCATTCGAACTCGGTCTTAATTGGAGGTCCTGCGCTATTGAGTTCCAAAGTGATCTGTTTCCAAAATGCAGTTATTTTTTCTTTGGTTTCTTTGACGACACCTCTTGCGATTTTGCGAGAGATTTTTTTCGGGTGAAATCTTGTTCACGTGAAACTCACAATAGGGATGAATATGTATTTGATGTGATACATTTTTTCTTGAAATCAATTTTTCTTGTAAATGCTTAGGAGTTTTTATATATTTGTTTATATAAAATAAAACCACTCCAACAATTTTCGATTTGTTTTTGCATACCTACGTGAATTCATATTTTTTTAAGAATTCAGGCGGACATTTCCTTTATTTTGAGCTCAAAACTTTTTTAGGAGTTTTTTATAATAATTGAAGGAACGAGTTTCAAGCATCTTTACAATTTTCTCTAATTTATTATTACCCATCTTTGATAATATAAAATATTTAAAAATCTAATAAACTTGAACCACAAGGCAAATTCGAGCGATTCAATGTCACATTTATTATTTTAACGTATTCATTGTCCTTTTCAATCAGACTTCATGTCCATTCATCAAACCATTAACCATGCGCCAACGCCAACAGGTCAACAGGAACAGACTGAAAGCAAAGAGCAATCAATAATAAATAACCACAAAAGCACTTCTCGTTTTTTTGGTGTCCGTTTTTCATTTTCTTCGTATTCACTGGCTTTGGGTGCTTATGCACGACCAGTAAAAAACAAAGAATAGACGCTATAAGTCTGTCTATACCTCTCACGTTTCACCCTCTTTGTCCCTAGAAAGGTTCACATTTTTTGAAATTCTGTATTGGAATCTCGGTCCCAAATAGTGGCACATGGGAGCGGGCCGAGATCTACAAAGGTGAAAACAACCACCTACAGCTGCGACCGAGCCATCGTCGCCACCAACGAGCTATACCATGCGCAAAACCATCGTATTTTTCAGTCCCGAAAATCGGACCGAGAAATAACAAAAATTCATCAACCACCGGCTGCAGGGCGGACCGGCAACGATCAACAGCAGTGTTATCAGCCGTATTTTATTATCTACGGATCTGGATCATCTCATGAAAATATAACGATACGGATCTTAGTGATAACTGTGTTGTATACCTATCTCTATTTTCCTTACGTTGGTTTAATTTTCATGTATTTGTTGTCTTTTTTCTTTACACTACATTTGACACTACCTTACCATGAGAAGCCATCTATACGCAAGAGTTGGAACTAATTTGCGGATCTTTAAAACAGATCTATATAGAGTGCAGGATCCCAAGTTGTTGCTGTATTACGTGTTAAAAAATGATCCTCTCCAGATCCGTAGATAATAAAACACGGCTAACATCTTCATCGTTTCGGTGCGAAGTATGCAACAACAACCACATTACCTGACTGAAGGCAAGTCAACGAGCGCGACCTACAAAAGGGTTACATATTATGTGCAACAACAACAAGTAAAGGAGCGACGACGATGAGCAACACCATCGACACTGCATACCAGAGCTACATTAGCCGTGTTTCTTTGCAAGCCCCGAGGAAATCGATCGAAAAAAACGACGTCCTGTCCTGCAATTTACATGTTAAATGCAACAACAACTAATCCCCTTCGGGCTTAGCTAAGCGCGGAGTATTCTCGGGGCTTAAATTAAGCACGGAGAAAAACTGCGTTACCGGCGTGAATTGCATACTTGTTATCGATAGTTTGTATGGAAACTCCATTTTGTTTCTGTAATGGCGTCGCTAATCCCCGATGTCGTTTTTTCAACCAAATCTCCCCGGGCTTGCAAAAAAACACGGCTATTATATCTCGGTCCACAATAGCGGTAACTGGTAGCGGCGCGGGCCCGCGGGCGCAAGAAAATAATTTCTCATTTACTACCAGCTGCAATACTAAAATAATAGGTATAAAAAAGGGTATGAAGGTATTACGCACATTGCATGGCATAATATTTTGTTTTCTTTTATTTTTTTTTTGTTGCGATCTTTCATGACTCCTACTGTTTTTTGTGTCTTCTATGGAAAGCCATAGCACGGACATAGTATTTTGTGAATCGTGATGGATAGCGACATTTAATTAGAAAAAAAGAAAGAGACAAGTCATCAAAAAATAGGTTAGAATGTATGTAGGTTTTTGTCAATGGGTGTTCACTTCGCGTGGTGAGATCTATAGAGAATTTATCCAAAAGACAACTAAAATTATAGCACAAAAAAAAAAAAAAATTCTGTTCTTGCACTCCACCACTCAGTCTCAGTCGTTCTATCTGCTTCTAAAAATATATGTGTGCGCAAGCACATGCTGCTAGGTACATACTTATGTGCTGTCACCGTGTTGCTTGAGCGTAACTCTTTCCCTGTCTCTGGCTCTGAGAGAGAATGTTTTGCAATTCAAATTTCCAAATGCTGAAAGAGAGTTGGCTTTGATTTTATTTTCACACCGCCACACTTATTTATAATCACTCTCACACTGTTTTATTTTCACACTGTGACACTTTTTAGTTTCACACTACCACACTTTTAATTTCAACGCTCTCAGACTTTTTGTTTTCACACTGTGACACTTTTTAGTTTCACACTGCCACACTTATAATTTTAACGCTCTCACAATTGTTTTGTTTTGACACTGTCACACTTGTTAGTTTCACACTGACACATTTTTTATTTTCACTCTCTCACACTTTTTATTTTCACACTGACACTGTCACATATGAAACCAAATATTCCCAACACTACACTGTTACATTATAACGCTGATGTGTTACACTGCCGCACTGTTTTATTATGATACTGTTACACTGTCGCTCTTAAATCAGACTGTAACCAACAGTGTCACACTGTCAGACTTAAAGCCGAAGAAACCAAGATACCCGACACACTGCCACACTGTTGGCATGTCTAAAGTCACTTACATAAATTTTAGTCCTAATGTAATTACAACTAGAATTGTGGAGTCCAATATGTATTTCTCCAACACTCCAGTATTGTTTCCAGGGGCCTATTTCACCAAACACTTTTCACTTTGCAACTTTGCAAAAAAATAATTTCCTGCAAAATAAAAGTGCGAAGTGTTTCACAAAATTTGCAAAGTGAAAAAAATTTTCACTTTTCAATTTTTTAGACTATTTTTGAAAAGTGCAAAGTAAAAGCGTTTCACCAATTTAAAATAGGACTTTGCATTTGAATTCGTATTTTGCAAAGTTGCAAAGTAAAACTTAGAGTGTATCAATTTAGATCAATTATGCATTGAAAAAAAAAGTAACAGTAATTGACGTTGCAAATTAAATATTTGGAAAAATAATACAAAAAATGAGTCGATCAGACAAAAACAATTAAAAGTTAGCCATCTTGGAGGTTGTAAAAAACAAAAGATAATTTTTGAATTTATTGTTTGCAAGAGCCCAAAGATTTACCATATTTTGTTATCTTTTTTACGAAGGATATTCTTTTTGCTTCGTCCAATGACAACGCTGTGACAAAAAAACAAAAAGAAGAAGCTTGGGAAGAAGTCTTATTAAAAGCAAAGTCCCTTGGAATGGTCTCAGCCAGCCGCAAGTGGACTTTTGCAAGGGACAACCTTTTTGGTTTGTGGAAGAGTCGGATGTTAGTAAGTACATTACAAGTTGGTGTAAAACGAAAAATAATTTTTCTCAGGCCAAAAAGGACAATTCTAAAAAAACTGGAACTGGAGGTGGAAGATGCGTAGTATTTGATGTTGTCGATGAAGCGATTCTCGCAATAATTGGCAAAGATTCACCGGTTATTGAAGGACTGGCTATGCCTGGTGGCGATGGAACTGACATACCACCTTCTGATGGGTCGATGTCTCAAGCTACTCAACTTGAAATTTCTTCTTCTTTGAGAAAAAGTTCATCCTCGAGGAAGAGTAAATCTAAAGTTGAGGATGAGGAGTTTTATGTATTAAAAAAAAAGCTCTTAAAGGTAGAAATATATAAAACTACCTTAGAAGCTTTTAAATTAGAACGGGAATTGAGACTACCATCATCAGAATTTACCAGTGAAATAAATCAATCAGAAGACGGAAAAGATCAAATTTTTAATTTACTTGAATGTTAAAATAAATAGCTTTTATAATTGTTATTATATTTTTATTGTTTCTGATTTTCAAAAAAATTTTCCTAGTCAGAAAAAAATCTTCTCAACTCATTCAAAACTTAGGAATTATTTTCGTTTTGCGGTATACTGTCCTCCTCTGAAATATCGTCCATGCTGTCGTTTTCTTCATCATTGTTATTGTTGTGTTCCCATACTGTTTCTCCTCTTCTTACTTCTAGATTATGTAAGATGCAACAAGCTAGCACGATTTTCCCTGCAATAATGGGCTGCATACGAAGATGATTCAAACAAGGAAACTTCTCTTTTAATATTCCTAAATAAATATAATGTTAACATTGCAAACAACAATCAGTACATAATGTATATGTTCATCTCATACCAAAACTATTTTCAATAATTCGCCGGGACATTTTATGAGCCCTGTTAAATCTCTGTTCCACTGGATCTTCCGGAATTGTCCTTTGTGGTGTTACTACCCATTCACTCATCTTCATCTTCGCTGCTTGAAGATGATGGCCAATCCTCCCAGAAATAATTATTACGGAACATTTTTATTTATGTATATTTTATTTTTACTTATTTTTGACATCTGATGTCAAGGGAAATCGAACAACAACTAAATAAATAAAAATCAAACAAAATCCCAAGTTTGCTCCTTTAACTTCTGTAGCGGGCCTTTTTGCCTTACGGTCCTTGCTGGCGAACCCTTAGCTCAGCGGTTGGTGTGGTTCTTGGACCGATCGCCCAAACTACAAAAGAAATTATTTTGCCAGCTATGCATCAAGTTGTTTCGATGCGCGAGATATTCTTCTCTATCCCTCCCTTCCTGGTTGCTTCCCTCGCCGGAGCAACCCCTAAATGTGGCCTCTTCCTCCTCATCTCATCATACCTCCCTCCTTTTCCTTCTCATCCTTTTATTTAAAAAAAATTAGGCACTCATTTTCTTGTTTGAATTCTTTTTCATATTTTATTGAAAACCCTTTTGCTCTTCATATTGTCTCTAATTACTATTTCATTATTACCAAATGTAAAAGTGATTTATATTATCATATGCCAGTAAAATTCTCTTTGTTAACTTTCTTACAATTTAAATTTTATTTTTATACTAAATTTAACTTCAGCGGCAACGCGAAGATGATATCAAAAACGTTATCAAATTACTTGACTACGTCTTCGAATTATTGGAAATTGGGATTTATAAATCCTCTTTTGTCTGTTATTCACTTCCGCACTTTATTCCCCTCGTAAAACCCACCCTTAAACTCGCGTAAATATTATCTCTTCGTTGTTTTATATATATATACGTATATAAGTTTTTTTTTTATTAAATATATATCAAATGGTTAAAGCGTTTACTCACCCTTGTATCCGGAAGAAGTGGCCAATGCTGCTGGATTTGAAGGTGAAGTTTAGGTACACTTTATAGTACCCTCTTCCTCGCGATATTTATACCTATATATATATATATATACGTTGATCACTTTTCGCGAGTTCAATTACATTTTCTTTTTTACGGTTCGCGTAGCTGTACTCTTCGATATCGATTTGATATCACTTCTCGTTGACCGTTAAAGGTACAATATGAATTGAAATTGAAATTACGTAAAAAATATAAAAAAAATTTAGGTGACTTTGTCGAGATTCGAACCCGAAGACTCCTAAGCTGGACTCCAATTTCGTAGTCGCTGCTACCCTCTAGGCTACGGTAGCGATATATATATATAGGATTATATCGTAGCACAACTGAAACCTAGTCATGTGACTGTGACTCCTCAAGAACAGCCCAAAGTAGGTGCGGCCGGCTATTTCGCTGTTTGCCTGGCTTTTTTTTTTTTTTACACTATTGGGCTGTTGCTGTCCCGGAAAAAATGTGGAATGGACTCGCTCGGGAACTTTTTTTTGTCAGACAGTCGGTAATTATTTCCGACTGCCAAGGTGTTCTATATATAAAAAAAAATTTATATAAAAAAAACTACCGCACAAATCACTGGTTGGGATCAGCTTACCGGATAATTTTATCCTTATAATAAGTATTTTAGTTTCTGCTACCTCGTAACGAATTTTATTTATCAAATTAACTTTATTTTATTTTATTTTATTTTATTTTTCTTATTACTGATTTTTCTATAGACAAGTTATGAAATTAAACCTTTTTTATAATACAGATCGTATTACCACGATAAATTCAACTGCCTTCGAGGCGATCTTAAAAGAAAAAGAGGTACTTTTCGTACTTAGTTACCGAAAGTTAGCTAATCCTATTGTTTTCCCCTATGCTGACTATTGTTTTCCCCTATGCTGAGCAGCCAAACATACGAAAAAGCTGTAATTTCCCCTCCTTCCAGGATCATTGAACCTTTGGAGCAGAAAATAAGTCTTTTCGAGCTAAAACTTCCTTAGATTTCCGCCAGCTCAGCTTTTGACTTAAATGTAGTCAAGAAATCTGCAAAAAAAGTTTCCTCTTGAGTTACAACTCAGAACGCATTCCAAAGCTTGATCTGAGGAATCTACTACAATTAATCGTTAACCACCAAAAAAATAATCTTTTGTCTCTAATTTTTACAATGCGTTTGTCTCTTTTCTGTATTTTATGCTTATGTCCTATCTGTATGTCAGTTCGGTTGTTATTTACTTCGAATGTAATTAAGCTTGCGCAGCTTATTATTGTTGTTCGTTCGTCGGCGTCGGTCATTTTTTTATTTTTCATTCGTTTAGTTTACTTTATTAAAATAATTACCAAAAAAAAAACGAAATCGGTTACAGGGCTTTGCTTTTTCCAGATATATCGATATCTGGAATATGCAAATGAACCCACGGGTAATACACTCGGTCGGGAAAGTGCAGTGTTAAAGTGAGCCAGTGCAAGAATATTCGATGAGGCTTTATGTGAGTGAATTTAAGTGTTCTTAATGCATTTTGAAAGTGCATTGCAATTGTGATACAATAATGGGATTAACAAATAATGCAAAAGAATCCCAAGTAAAAAAAAAAAAAAAAAATGTTCCTAAAAAAAAACAAAACATAAAAAAAATTCTGCCATCGGTTTAAAACGAGACGGTCGTATTCTCCCCATACCCATATGTATGGTATGTGATAATGCGAGACAGTGCGAGGTGTCGCTAAATCGAAGTTCCGTTTAATGTTTATTTACAACAGAAAAATATACATAAAGAATATAAATAAACACCGGTTCGATAGAATCCTTGTAAAAAAAAAAAAAACGTAAACAGAAAAAACTTTTAAACTACAACACTACGTAGTGCTTGTTTTACCGTCGGGAATAACAAAAAAGTATTATCTACTCCTTTAAGCACTTAATGCCTTTTGCCGTCGGGAAACAAAAAACAATATTTTTCCGATGTTGATGATAATTAACATTTTTTGTTTATCGGGAATCAAAATAATTTCTGCCGTTCATATGGAAATAATAAGTCCGCCTCGCCGGTCGTGCATTTCGGTTGCCTTATAAGGACTTTGTGAATTATTTTCGTTTTGTTCACAAACATTTTGTTTAGATTTTATTAAATGTTGATTCGGTGTTTAAATGAATCTAAATAAAATCAAATTTTTTCTCAACCAACGTGGGTCGCGAACCCATTTACCTAGCCGGGATATTAACATCCTTTAGTCAGATAAGTTAAAACTTGTTTATATCAATTTGAATTCGATACTTTGTGTGGTTTTATTTTTCTTTTCAGAGTGTTCACTGCCGCATGTCTTTAGCATGGAATATGCCCAAAAGTTTTCCAGCTGGTGTTTCGAGCTCGTACATGCAGTTTCCAACCACCTTCCGTACGCGGGATTTTAAAAACTTTGGAAGCAGTTTGGCATTAACTCCTTTGGCAAAACTACTCTGAGCGAAGTTTCGATGGAACACTTCTTGACCTACCTGGTAAGTTACATGTTTAGAACGTGTGTTGTAAGTGTTTTTAGACTTAACGTGTGCCCTGAAAAGATTCTCCGACAATTTCTTTCTGGCCAACGTAGTTTTCAGTGCATTCGGCAAGACTAACATTTCCGGGTCTTCAAGGGCATCCAAATCGCGTAGTATTCGGTACGTAGAGTCATGGGATACCATATTTTGCCCAAAAAGAGCATAGTACGGTTGACAGCCTAGAGAGTCGTGCGTGTCTGAACGCAATGCGCATGCTATGCTGGACAAATGGGAATCCCAATCGTTCTGCTCTTTCGATATTAACACTCTAAGTTTGCTCAATATGCTGCGATTAACCCGCTCGGAAATGTTAGCCTGCGGGGAATATACGGCCGTTCGCACCTGCCTAACACCATAGTTCGCCAAAAAGTTTTTAAACTCTTTGGACACGAATTGACGTCCATTGTCGGAATGAATCAATTCAGGGGTGCCGAAAGTGTGAAAGATTTCAGTTTCTAGGAAGTTAATGATTCTAGAAGAAGTTGCTTTAGGCATAGGTTTTAAAAAAACAAATTTTGTGAAGTGATCTACCACAATGAAAACGTTCACATTTCCTCGCTTTGTTCGCGGATATGGTCCCAAAAAATCGACATACAACCGCTGAATAGGCCTTTCCGTCACAATCTGCGTGGTGATAGGTGGACGAAGAATCGCATTTGGGGCCTTAACCATTTTACACGTTTCGCATTCACTGACGAACGCCTTGATGTCTCTAACCATTTTTGGCCAATAATACTTTTCTCTGATACGAGCATAAGTTTTCGCAAAGCCACTATGGCAACTTAACTTCGTATCGTGAGACAGCTTTATGCATTCGTGAGTGAGTGTGCTAGGCAACCAAAGACGCCAAAGCGAATCCTCCTCGTTCACCCCACCAGTCCTGAACCTAACTCTTTTGTATATATATTTTCCCGATACAACTAGGTCAGGAAGCGCAGATTGATTAGAAACGATGTTCTCTCTCAGTTGGGTATATTGCACCGAATCAAATTCAACGGAGTCGAGGTCGATCTCACCACATAACATAGTCGAAGAAACCTCGTCTAGCTCATCGTCCTGCACGGTTACCTTTGCAGAAAGCCCTTCCATATTCATACGAGACAGCGTATCTGGTACGACGTTGAGGAATCCCTTTCGATGTTCGATGGAAAAGTCATAACCTTGGAGCTCCAAACTCCACCGAGCGAGTCTTCCACTCAACTCTTTCATTGACATAAGCCATTTAAGGCTTGAATGGTCCGTTATGACTTTGAAAGGTAATCCATCAACGTAGGGTCTAAATTTTCGAATACTTAGAACCGCTGCTAGGCATTCCTGCTCAGTAACCGTGTAGTTTTTCTGAGCTTTGTTAAGCTTCTTCGACATGTAAGCTAACGGTCTCTCGTTGTTGTTCTCATCCAACTGAAACAGAACACCACCTACTCCCTCCGACGACGCGTCACACTGAATTGTGAATGGTTTAGTGAAGTCGGGTTGCGACAACACAGGTGCCGAGGAAAGTGCCGCTTTCAACTTGTTAAACCCCTCTAACGCCTCCGAAGTTAATTCGAACTTACTTTTCTTTTTAAGACAGTCGGTAAGTGGAGCAGCTAGGTCCGAATAATTCTTTATAAATCGCCGATACCATCCGGTCAAGCCTAAAAATCTCCTAACTTGTCTTAGGGTCGTAGGAACGGGAAAATTAACCATTGCCTCGATTTTGTCAGGATTGGTTTTCAAAGTACCTTGGCCGACAATGTATCCGAGATACTTAATCTCCCGCATGCAGAACTTGCTTTTATCGAGGTTAATAGTCAGATTCGCCCTGCGTAGACAAGCAGCCACCTCATTAAGGATACGTATATGTGACTCAAAATCAGCCGTACATATTAACAAATCGTCTAAGTAGACGAACACATTTTCACGGAGAGAGCTTGGCACTACCTGGTCGATCACCCTGCTCATTGTTTGACCAGCATTACTCAAACCAAACGGCATAACTTTAAACTGGTAGAGTGGTCTACCAGGTACCGCAAATGCTGTCTTCTCTCTCGATTTTTCATCTAATGGTATTTGCCAATACGCGTCCTTCAAGTCAATTCCCGTGATGAAATGTGTGTCCCTGATACGGCTGAGTAAGCCTTCAATATGAGGCAAAGGATACGCATCCTTAACCGTGACCGCGTTGACTTTTCGAAAGTCTAAACACAGTCGAACTTTGCCGGGTTTCCTCACTAAAACTACTGGACAACTCCATGGTGAGTTGCTAACCTCGATAACCCCAAGTCCTAGCATACGGTCCAATTCCTTATAAACTTCTTCCTGACGAACCGGAGACAATGGATAATGCCGGGATTTGATCGGGATGGCGTTTCCCGTATCTATAACGTGACAACCGAGATTTGTCTTCCCCAGCCCTAACACGACAAAGTTAGGAAAAAGCTTTTTTGTATGCTCTAGGTGAAAATTTTGCTCAGGCGAAAGTTTAATCAGCTCAGCCTCATCCTTAAAATTCACCTCTTCTTCACCGGTTCCGACGTCGGCTTGTACTTCACTTATTTCAGGCATTAGATTGAAATCTCGCCAAAAATTCATCCCTAAATACAACTTCTGAGTCAGGTTGGGAATTAAGTAAAAAGTTAGGGGTTTTGTGATTCCGTTATATTTGGTCTCGATTTCACAGTGACCTATGATGTCATGTGACTTACCATCCGCAGTACGTACAATGTTTTTATACGGTCTCACTTCCACCCCAATCCTCTTTACCAATTCCCAACAATCATTTCCTAACACTGATATGGATGCTCCGCTATCCAACAATCCAAAAACTGATTCATCGTTAAGATGGATATTCGCGTACATCCTACCATCTGAGTCAGAAGTTATTATTGTTTCAACAATTTGTTTGCGAAACTTTTTTCTATCTTTAAACCGACGTCGGCATCTTCGAACGTGAGCGCTAGCTAAACTACTATTAGTTCCAAAAATTCGAGAACGAACTTTATAGTAGTTTAGCTTTCGCTCGTGAAGGGATTTTAACGCATAAGTATTAATAGGATGAGACTGAGAGATCTGAGAGCTGAGAGGCTCTACCCGTTCCAGGATCTTATTTGGAACGCTTTCTTTGCTGATATTGGCATTGTTATCTTTTTCTACTTCTGTGAGTGGTCGGGTTTGTTCCTCGAGGAACGAATCTCTCCACTCTTCCTTTCGTCCCTTGGTAGGTTTCCCGAATGTTTACCGCACTC
This sequence comes from Leucozona laternaria, assembly GCA_932273885.2. NCBI lineage: Eukaryota > Metazoa > Arthropoda > Insecta > Diptera > Syrphidae > Leucozona > Leucozona laternaria. The sequence continues at coordinate 167,171,217 of OW026366.1, read as the reverse complement.
GACAGTATTAACCCCCTTCGCACCACACAGAAAACAGAAAAGATTTCTTACATGCGAAGGACAAAAATGATACGCGTGTCCTTTCTGGTCGCAATTCCAACAAATATAGTTTGCTGTTGAAACGGGTTTGCGAGCTGAAGATATGGCCGCGACTTCCTCCCCTTCAAGGTCCAGATCTGAAGACTCTTCTTCGACCACGATCTCATGAACAGTTCTTTGGGAAGAAGTTCGTTTCGCCAAGAACCTCTCAGCTTCTCTTGCCTTATTTCGCAGCTGTTCCAGGTTCTTAACCTCAGCTGATAGCAAAATTTCACCGATTTTGTCTTTGGCATTATTCCTGATGACATCGACAAGCTTCCGGTCATCAAAGGGTTCTTTCAGGCGGTCGTTCAGACTCACGACTGAATTATAAAAATCATCGAACGATTCCTTAACACCCTGCTTCCTAACAAGCAACCTCATGTAAATGTCAACGTCACTTTCCAACCTACCGAATTCCTTTTTCATTGCCATCTTAACCTCTGCTAATTTTGCCGCCTGGTTTCTTTTTAAAAAACCCCAAAACCACTTGTTGGCTTTTCCACTTAGCAAAATGTGAAAGTTAGCGGTAATTTGCTCGTCGGTATAAGATGACGATGATTGCATCCTGTTTACCTTGAAAAGAAAATCGCTTACGTTATCTGTTCCGTCATACTTAATGTTCCACCTATCAAGTCTACAAGACTCAGAAGCACTGAACATAGATGGAGTAGCGGAATTTCTAGGTCTAGCGATCGGTTGGAAAGCTTCGCTAGATCTACCCTCAGCACCTTGTCCTAATGAATTATCCCTAGCTGAAGTGTTCTGTGCAGGTGCTGCTAAGTTCAGATTTTCCAGCTTTTTTATGACATTGGTCATAAACACATCCATTTGCTGAAATAATCTTACTTGGTTATCTACCATACCTCTTTCAATCCTTGCCGCCAAAGCTTCTGCGGAATTTGACCTTGGCACATTTGTAGGGTTAGCATTTGTTGCATTCGCTTCGTTTTGTAATGCATGTTGCAACACATCCTCGTTACCGGGCGAATTATTGTCATTCGACATGTTTGGAGTTGAATTCGAAATTATTGAATTAAGACACTCAGAAAAACTAAAAGACGAATCTAAGTTAAAACGGTTGATTGTAGTTGTAAATTGCCTGTAAAATTCCTCAAATCTTGCTTCGGAATGAGCGTTAATCACACTTATATCGTCGTGTAGTGAAACTCGACGCCTTCTGCTCATGCCTACTCGAAGAGAAACCTCCCGCAGAACTCTATCCACACCAGATTCAAAGACGAGAGAAAAAAAAATCAAAAGAATAACTCGAAAGAGAATATATCGCAAAAAAAAATTTTAATCCTGAAAAGAGAGTTATTCTCGGAAACACCCTATGACAATCTAGCTGCAAACTCAGGAAAAGAAATAAAAACCTAAACCGATAAAAAAATTAAACGGAATAGTTATAAAAAAAATGTATTGCAATTCGCAACAAACGAAATCCAAATATACTTCAGAACTTGTCCACAGATTCGAATCTCTGATTCTAAAATCACCAATAGCTAATTGTTTATGGAAAACAAATATATTAAAAATAAAAAAAAATTCTGGAAAAAAAATGTTTTTCAAAAATTAAATAAAATAACAAAAATTAGATTTCACTTTGAAATTTTTCAAAAAAATAAGTTTAAAAACTATTTACGGTTTTATTCATAAAAATATAAAAAGGATGAGAATTCGAATTTGAGAGGTATGACTCATGATGCTGGAGAAGAAGCCGCCGTTCTAAGAGCCACAAATCAAACAAGCAAAAAAAATTTTAAATATGCTACTAATGTATGTAATTTAACTTTAAACTATTGAATCTAATTAATTAAAATTGAAACTCTTTTTGATTTACAGGACCTCCACAGACAAAAACTTTCATCCGCGAAGACTCTGCAAAAACTTGAAGAGTGATATGGAATTTTGTCGGACGGAACTCCGAAGACGCCTCTCGCATCAACGGGTCTCTTCCATTCATTCTTTTACCTATATATGTATGTGCTGATTGTCTGGCCATTTGAGTACCTTCTGTACATATACTCAAAGACACAGCCTTCAGCTCGAACATAATTTATTTTGTGTTGTATGGTTGCATCTTTCTTGCGGCAACGCGGTACCGAGTGCTCTACACCCAGTCACCGGGACTCACAGGAAAGTTGCAACCAAAATCGATCTGTGAAAATCGATACAAAAAAATCTGAAAAACTATGAAAAAAAAATCGAAAAAAAATAAAAAAATTTAAGATGTACCTATAAAAAGTTTGATTTTGCTCAAAATTTTATCCGCACTATCACTAGATAGTGGGATCCACGTTATGGGCGCCATTTTGTAGCGGGCCTTTTTGCCTTACGGTCCTTGCTGGCGAACCCTTAGCTCAGCGGTTGGTGTGGTTCTTGGACCGATCGCCCAAACTACAAAAGAAATTATTTTGCCAGCTATGCATCAAGTTGTTTCGATGCGCGAGATATTCTTCTCTATCCCTCCCTTCCTGGTTGCTTCCCTCGCCGGAGCAACCCCTAAATGTGGCCTCTTCCTCCTCATCTCATCATACCTCCCTCCTTTTCCTTCTCATCCTTTTATTTAAAAAAAATTAGGCACTCATTTTCTTGTTTGAATTCTTTTTCATATTTTATTGAAAACCCTTTTGCTCTTCATATTGTCTCTAATTACTATTTCATTATTACCAAATGTAAAAGTGATTTATATTATCATATGCCAGTAAAATTCTCTTTGTTAACTTTCTTACAATTTAAATTTTATTTTTATACTAAATTTAACTTCAGCGGCAACGCGAAGATGATATCAAAAACGTTATCAAATTACTTGACTACGTCTTCGAATTATTGGAAATTGGGATTTATAAATCCTCTTTTGTCTGTTATTCACTTCCGCACTTTATTCCCCTCGTAAAACCCACCCTTAAACTCGCGTAAATATTATCTCTTCGTTGTTTTATATATATATACGTATATAAGTTTTTTTTTAATTAAATATATATCAAATGGTTAAAGCGTTTACTCACCCTTGTATCCGGAAGAAGTGGCCACTGCTGCTGGATTTGAAGGTGAAGTTTAGGTACACTTTATAGTACCCTTTTCCACGCGATATTTATACCTATATATATATATATATACGTTGATCACTTTTCGCGAGTTCAATTATATTTTCTTTTTTACGGTTCGCGTAGCTGTACTCTTCGATATCGATTTGATATCACTTCTCGTTGACCGTTAAAGGTACAATATGAATTGAAATTGAAATTACGTAAAAAATATAAAAAAAATTTAGGTGACTGTCGAGATTCGAACCCGAAGACTCCTAAGCTGGACTCCAATTTCGTAGTCGCTGCTACCCTCTAGGCTACGGTAGCGATATATATATATAGGATTATATCGTAGCACAACTGAAACCTAGTCATGTGACTGTGACTCCTCAAGAACAGCCCAAAGTAGGTGCGGCCGGCTATTTCGCTGTTTGCCTGGCTTTTTTTTTTTTTTACACTATTGGGCTGTTGCTGTCCCGGAAAAAATGTGGAATGGACTCGCTCGGGAACTTTTTTTTGTCAGACAGTCGTTAATTATTTCCGACTGCCAAGGTGTTCTATATATAAAAAAAAATTTATATAAAAAAAACTACCGCACAAATCACTGGTTGGGATCAGCTTACCGGATAATTTTATCCTTATAATAAGTATTTTAGTTTCTGCTACCTCGTAACGAATTTTATTTATCAAATTAACTTTATTTTATTTTATTTTATTTTTCTTATTACTGATTTTTCTATAGACAAGTTATGAAATTAAACCTTTTTTATAATACAGATCGTATTACCACGATAAATTCAACTGCCTTCGAGGCGATCTTAAAAGAAAAAGAGGTACTTTTCGTACTTAGTTACCGAAAGTTAGCTAATCCTATTGTTTTCCCCTATGCTGACTATTGTTTTCCCCTATGCTGAGCAGCCAAACATACGAAAAAGCTGTAATTTCCCCTCCTTCCAGGATCATTGAACCTTTGGAGCAGAAAATAAGTCTTTTCGAGCTAAAACTTCCTTAGATTTCCGCCAGCTCAGCTTTTGACTTAAATGTAGTCAAGAAATCTGCAAAAAAAGTTTCCTCTTGAGTTACAACTCAGAACGCATTCCAAAGCTTGATCTGAGGAATCTACTACAATTAATCGTTAACCACCAAAAAAATAATCTTTTGTCTCTAATTTTTACAATGCGTTTGTCTCTTTTCTGTATTTTATGCTTATGTCACAGATTAGCCATATGAAGATGAGAATGTTTCGTACGTTTCACCCTCCAAAACCCATTTGTTTACATTGTTGTATTTGTAATTTTTTCCCGCGTCGATGAATAGATGTGAATTGCAACAACAATTTAACCCGGTGTGTGAAGATCCCTACTGTCTATGTGTGAGATTTTTATACACACATTCTCATTTTTTATCTGATAACTGCCAGTTCAAGCTTGTAGGCAAATTAAAATGGCTGCCGGGGATTCTCATCTTCATGTGGCTAATCTGTGGCTTATGTCCTATCTGTATGTCAGTTCGGTTGTTATTTACTTCGAATGTAATTAAGCTTGCGCAGCTTATTATTGTTGTTCGTTCGTCGGCGTCGGTCATTTTTTTATTTTTCATTCGTTTAGTTTACTTTATTAAAATAATTACCAAAAAAAAAACGAAATCGGTTACACTTCTACAATTTTCGGGAGTTGAAAAAATCCAAAGTTGATCAACTTCGGATTTTCCCAACTTTAGACAATCGAAAGTTGAGGCACTGAACTTCGAGTGAATAAAACCAAATTCTCAAGTTGAAAAGAAAAATCCTCAAGTTGTCTTCAACTTCGAGTGAACAAAATCGCCCTTAATGTTCTTGAGGTGAAACCTAGCCTAATGCTTATAGGTGCATAGTAATAAGACCTGGGAACGCTTTCCTTTTTCATTATATGGCAGCTAAGTTCAAACAAAACTTTGATGTTGTTTTGGTTGCTGTTATTTGTTTGATGTGTATATAAAACTAATTATTTACAAATAAAAAACAAGTTATTGTTTATTTTTATTAGAAAGTTAACATATAGATTTTTTTACAATTCGAGTATAACATAAAATATAATGAAACAAATAAAAAGAAAAATAATTATAACAAAAAAAAATAAATGCAAACAAAATTAATTTTTTACTTTTCAAATAATTAATTGTGTTAAGGCTTAACTACATTCAACTCACTTTTGTACAAAAGTGAACCAAATGTTTTGACTTATTTTAACGCACTACTCAATTAGTCAATTCTATCTTCTTTCCCAAATTTTACAGAAGTAAAAGTTAAAGCGCTCTTAACTTTTGTATAAAAGTAGAATACCAATACACATAAGCAATTAGTTTAAAAACGACTCATGGTCATGGAAGACACTGCGGAGGGGGAAATTTTAAGGGAACAAACCATACCTAGACGTATATCACGATTTTGTTTTGGTTTCGGTAAATCTTTTAAATAAATTTATAACAGCAAAATTAAATGCAAAGATGATGACGAATATAAAATGTAATTTATTGACAAGAAAACAGAAACAGAAAAAAATCCAGAAGCCAAGCTGCCAGCGATAGATAGATAAGATTTTTTTCTTTTTCCGCGAAACAAAGCTTTTATTTCATATAAACATAAATCTTTGTAAATAAATTGTTTTACCCGCTCCCAATCCTCTTCTCAGACGCACTTTAGATTTATCACAACATTTACAGCAAGAAAACGAACAAAACGAAGAGAAATATGTACCTTACAAATATGTTTGGTGCCACCTTGCTTCTCCAGGCGGATTTCCAGGAAGTCGCCCGTTATGTCCATGTCATCATCGATGCACCACCAGTTTGTCTTGGTAGCGAACTTCGTTTCCGATATCGATGGTCAACGACTTAAGAGCGCCAATTTTTTGTTGCAGTTCTTCAGCTGGCGGCCGAATTCTTATTCGAGGGCATCTTGATTCAGATGACTGATGGGCCGGGATACTGGGGTATCGACTATCGGTTGGTAGGAGTAGTTCGGTTGGTTGTTTTATGTGAAGCCAGTGTTGAGAATTGTATGTAACTCGCTGGAAATGCCTTTGAAATTATTATGCAATTTTTTAAGTTAGACGGACCAAGACCAGAGAATGGTCATTTTGTTTTTTGTTTTTTAAAGAAATGGCAGATACTTTGAAGTGCGAAACACAATTTTGCTAAACTTTCTCGCAAAGAGATGTCCCTAGAGTATGTGTGTTTTTTCACTTTTGTACATTTTGGAAAAAGTTTTCAATGTAGTTAAGCCTTTAGGATCTTAAAGCATACGCACAAATCCCATTCAATTTGTAATCTGTTCTTTTTAAACTATGTATTGTGTTATCTTAAATACTTATGTGTACCTAGTTGACAAAAAATTAAAGTTTATCCATTACAGTAAACCACAATATTGCACGGTGGTAATATCGTCTTAATGTAATGCTGGTCTATGAAAAACTTCTTCATATCGACCCCGTCCTAAGTGCCATAATATGGATATGACATGAGCATAAGTTCCGATGGTGCGTCTACCCGTGAGAACAATAATGTTGTGTAATGGCGTCTTTGCCTACTTGATCACGATCAATTAGTACGTAGGTATAATATGTACTTGATCTAACGTGACGCGATTGCACACGTCCCCTAACCAGCCAAACATTATTTTGCTGAATATTGCATTGCTGTAAGTCATTTAAATATATATATCTATCGTGTAAACACCACCATTTCGTAAATTTTCACTAGCATAGGACCTGGAAAGTTTAACTTGTTGAAGTTTAAGGTTGCCCTGCGCAAATCCTCGTATCAAACCCTCCCAGTGGGTGCCGGGCGGTAATGATCACCACAGTTTATATCTTGTGCGTTGTCAAGATGGTGATCAGCTAAGGTCAGGGCGAATTGCTGAGGTGTTCCTTTACTCCTCAATAGTTCAACCCTCAGTAATACGTTTTGACCATAGATACGGGGTCCTTAATTTTCAGTGGTGGAGTGAGCGATTTTTCATAATCCGTGCCGAAGAAATGGAAGGCTGGGGGGGTAAACCAGTCGCGAATGAGCTCATTCGGATGCCCAGGCACGTTCCGTCTTATTTTTTGCCTTAACCCGGTATATCGGCTCTACCGGGGCTCGACCTTCTTTTCCGACCTACTCGTGGGAACTTTATGGATACACCACCTTTATTGGACGATTTAGAAATGACAGACGTAGTACCATCCGCCGACTTTGAGGATGACCTTTTGGCCTACAGCCAGGAGACCATCGTGGGGAGCTCAGGAGATCTTGGGCAACCTACACCTTCAGGAAACACTGAGGGTACCAGCCATAGTACCCCTGTGTTTCCTAATCCGACAATAACTAACCCGAAACCCTCGTGCAGCAATGCCAGGCATAGCAATGCCGCACGGGATAAGAAAAAACCATCCTCAGGTGTCCGTAGCAGGATGCAGTTCACGAGCGGGCTCCCTTCATTCTTGATAAGATCGCCAAGAATGAGGAATCTGGAACTCTTCATGCGAAGGACGCTGCGCTGAGGACAAAATCAAGTACCAGAAGATCATTGACGATTACAATAATCTTCTGGCCACCCAAGACAAAGCCGCCCAGCTTAATAGGTCTCGAGACGATACCAACCAGCCTCAGAAAAACAGCAAGCTTGACGGTCCGAAAACAACGAGCGAAACACCATCTCCTAGAGCGGCGCAACCAAATACTCTAAGAGAAGTTGTCAGGAACGAACTCCAGATATCGGTTATGGATGAGCTCTCCACAAACAGCAGAGGCCTGCTGGCTGTGTGGAACTCTGAGATGGTGTTTTCATATACTATGGCAACAGCTGAAGGCTGCTTCTCCAGTTTTGACTCTGGTGAGATGCTCAGGGGTTACAGGGTAATCAGGTGTGCAGACATGTTTTCTAGGGATTTCCTCAGTTCTTGCGTTGCTAAGATTAGCAATGACTGGGAGGGCTTCAAGCTCAAGCCTATCCCAGCTAAGGACATCCCTAGGCAACCGAAAGCTCGCATCTGGTTGCCCCTCATGAGCAAGCGGACAGCAGCTGATCCGTTGTCTTCAGAAGTTAAATCCGCTTGTTCCGATGCATGACTGGGCAGTCATAAAAGCTGAAGAGCCGCATAAGAATAGCGCGACTTATATTCTGTTGATCAGCGAGGAAAGCCAAAGGGCGCTGCAGGAAGCAGAATTTAAACTAAAATTCGGCATCAGGAATGCCAGGATCAAGATCTTGCATGATCAGGGAACAGACCCCGCCAAAGCTGGCGATAATGTTGAGTTCAACATCGACGTTGGTGGAGTTGAGGTCCCCAGCGAGCCGCCGGGCCTGGTTGTGCAAGCTCATCTACAAATTAAAACGCGCTGAAAATCATCCACATTAATCTGAAGCACTCAAAATGTGCCACAGAGTTTTCTTTTTTACAAATCCGTAAATCCAGACCAATGTAAGCCAAGAACTTGTATTTTAGCTAAAAAACACTTAAAACCTCGTTTATAAAATGGTTCTTCCGTATGTCCAAATTTTAGTACTCCCGATCTGACGGTCGTCAGGTTGAAAGATAAAAATGCAGGAGGCTTACTACTGGCATCAGCCTACTCAGCCCATGACCGCCAGTCTCCGCCTGAGGAGGTAAGGAATCTAACTACCGTTGTTAAGGATAGAGGGGCTAACCTGTTAATTGGCTGCGCAAAAGCACGGCATACTCTCTGGGGTAGCTCGGAGAACAACGAACGAGGTGAGTCTCTTTTTGTTTTTTATCATTGAAAACAACCTAAACGTCTGCAACAGGGGAGATATCCCTACTTTTATTTTTCCGAGTTCGGAAAATTATGAAGGGTGGGAGGATGTTTTAGATATTACGATTGCTAATAATGACTTTAAACTGATGGTAGAGAATTGGAGAGTTTCCCTTCTGAAGTCCTTTTCGGATCACAGATGGATTCTCTTCAACTTGAATTTCGAGCATGGTCTACTAGTTGTGGCCTAGGTTTTAACCAAAGCAAAACGGAACTGATGCTTTTTACTACCAAAACTAAAGTACCCCCTTTCACTCTACCCAGACTCAACAATCAAACTCTGTCGCTTTCATCCAGTGGTAGATATCTGGGCGTAGTTTTTCAGGCGGAATTACTGTACTTTACTATACTTAAAAAATAAAACTTTTTCATGATAGTACTATGGTTTTAATATTCAAAGTTTAAATCCAGACTGAATAATATGGCAGTTAGTGATCGGGTAGCATTTGAAGAACTTAACAATGTTCTAGCCATTTCTTGACTGCAGTGTCACCTACCGGTTACTAGCATAACAAACGCACCAACGTTATATTACATACATCTTAGTATGTCTATTAGTCTACTTAAAACTCTTGTAATATTACTTCTTCTACAGACCAAGCCTTAGCAATGTTATATAATAATTGAATAATTCACCAAAAGGTAGGCACATACCTCGATCAACGTATTCTGTTGAACATACTGAACAAACTGTGGTCGATTAACAGGTAGAACATCTCCTAAGACATGACGTCTTGTCCGCAACGCACGACCGCAGACACATGACACAGCGATTTTCTGCCATTACTTCCTATTATTATCTATATTATATTTATTATTATATTTATTCTTATATTTATTATTATATTTACTATACCTACTTATACTTCTTGTATCAATTTAAAAAAAAAAAGTTTGTATGTCGTTTCACAATTATAAAACTAAATGACTAAGAACAGAGAAAACATCAACAAAAAAAACAAACGCTTTGTTTCTACAAGCAAAACTAAAGCCCGAACCACACTACTCTGGTGTGGTGTGTTGTGGAGTAGTGTGTCGCTGTCATTCCAATGTATTTCATATATTTCGACACAACACATTACACGATACAAATATGGCTCTACGCATATGAATGCATTAGAGCGATAGCGACACACTACTTCCCAACACACCACACGAGAGTAGTGTGGTTCGGGCTTAAAGCTTTCGGGAACGAAATATGCTTCCTGTTTCGTCTTTGCCTATTTGTTTTGCTTTATGCTCCACTTTCGCGCTTGATTTGAACTGCCATATAATAAAAAAAGGAGAGCGTTCCCAGGTTTTATAACTATGTACCTATAAGCATTAGGCCAGGTTTCACCTCAAGAAAATTAAACATAAATATTCAAACATAAAAAAAAAATAGTTTTAGTTATTTTCAATCTTCTCCGAACTAGAAAAGATAAAACTGTTTGGTTTTCAGTGTTTGATATACAATTAATAGAGACATTGTATTGACAAGTCAACTTAGAATTTTATATCACAATAGTGAAATAATTAGGAGACTTAATCAGCCCAATTCTAAACGTTCCCCAGGAAAATAACTCCCCGGGAAATAACTCCCCGAGAGACGTGTTCTCTCGGGAGTAGTAGTACCTACTCTTATTCCGAATCCCCCGAGAAAAATTCCCAGGAATTTTTAGTTTAGAATACGGGAGCAGGGAAGAGGAAAACATCCCGGGGAATTGTCATTTAGAATTGGGCTGAATATATTTTTTAAACATTTTTTTCAATATTTTTGAGTTACAAAGTATTTTTTTTCGAAAACTATTAGTAGAACATACTTGATTTAAAAGTTCAAATTACTGACCTCATTCCTCGTTTATAAAATGGTTCTTCCGTATGTCAAAAGTCAAATGATGTACAATGATGTATGTCAAATTAATGAATTTTTGAATGAATTGAAGACATTTCATGCAAAGCAATTTATTTCAAATAATATTTTAGAAGCACTGTTTTTATTTTCGAGTAGCGGGAATGGATAGGCGTTTTTTGCAAGCCGGGAATGATTTGGTTAAAAAAAACGACATCAGGGATAAGCGACGCCGTTACAGAAAAAAATGGAGTTTTTATAGAAACTATCGATCTCGTTGATTAGTTGCTGTTGCATTTAACATTTAAATTGCTTAGCCTAAAAGTCGTTTTTATAGACCAATTTAATCTGGGCTTGGAAAAAACACGCCTAATATCGCCCATATCTTAGCCGATTTGTTTTCTATTTTATATTGAAATTATTTTTTAAGCGGATATGCAGTCACAAAAAAAACTATAGGTACCCATCCATTTAAACAGACGAACAGAAAGGAGGGACCCACTATTTTCGTCTTCCCTTTTTACGAAAACATAACTTGCCTCAATGCTGTTCAAAATAATAAGAGTGAATAGTTATATTTGAATAATGACTAATAATGAATTTGCTAACGCACTCACATCAGTGATGACAGATCGTTATTTATTTCAATTTTTGAAGAATACTTACTTGAGCTTGCAATTTGCCCAGTGCCCAAAGGGATAGAGCAACTCCTGGAAGCATTTCTCTTTCAAATAATTCACCATATTTATAAATAAAAGTATTTAGTCAAGTTATATTTATCAACATTTCTTCTCCACGTTTATTCCAATGAAAAAAGCAGGCCACTGTCATTATCATTATTTAAGTAATCCACCAGAGCTGTGCTTTGAGTGGATATTATTTTGTATAAATATTGGAATTATTTTTGTTCTTCCTATTTCAATTCAACAACACATATTGGAGACACTTGAGAAGACACACAATTTTGTGGAACATAATTATTCTCTTCGTTTTTTTGTTTTTGTTTTTGTTTTTTTTTTTTTTTAATTTTATTGTATTATTAGTTTAATTTTCTTCTCCTTTAGGCTTAAATAATTGAATTTAATTTCGTTTGTTTTGTTTGATTACAATAAAAAAAGGAATTGATTTTGTTGCAGCATTTTGTGTGTTGTTGTGATTGTTTTTTTTTTTCTTCTTTGCATTATTTGTAAGCAATGTTAAATGAAAAAAAAAAATTAAATTAAATAATAATTATTGTAATTGTAATAGCAATAATAATAAAAATAATAATTATAATTACATCAATAACAAAAGTGTTAGCTAAAATTTATCCTGGAATATGAACAAATTATTGGTTGCTGCAACAGCGATTATATTTTCTAGTGGATGCCATGCTGTATGAAGTATTTTCTTGTTGAAATCCAAGCAATCTACGCTGATTTCGTCTTTTTTTCGTTTACCTCCAGTGCAAACTTTTCGAGGTTTTAACACGGTTTTTGGTTTGATTATATCCCTAGATGCTTCAAGTGTTACATCTTTTTTAGTGGTGCGGTCGAATACACGGAAAAAATTATTGTAACTCCCAGTCATAATCGACGTGTCATTACCGTTCCAGCAGCACTCAAATTTATCAAAAATGCAATCATTTTCATAGAGGGAGCATAATTTTGCCCGTAGATATTCATGAACCTAAAAATTAAAATAGATATAGTCATACATTTTAGAAGACAAAAATAAACAAATAAATTAAATGACTATCCTAAATATGTGTTCAAAGATAAACCCTTTTTTTGGATAGCACGAACTTGCTCTTGTGGCTCAAGTCTGTAACGTGGATAGCCATATAAGATGCTAAAGCCGATTTTATTCAGTCAAAGTTAAAAACTTCGTGATTTTTATTATCAACTTCATAAATTGCAGTTATTCACTCGAAGTTGACTGACTCAATTTCTAATTTTAAAATAAAAAGTTGGTCAACTAGTAGAGTTTAGTGAGCAAACTTGGGATTTTTCTTCATTTCTGTTCATTCAATCAATCAATACAATTGTGTTGAACCAAAGTAAAAATAAATAAAAGTAAAATTATATAAAAATCAAGTTATTTTATTAAAAAGAAAATGTTTCGTATTTAATACTTGTGAGAAAATTTGGTTATCATCTTCGCGAAGAGAAACTTCCATACGAGATGCGTCCACATATTGAAATCGATAACTTGGACGATCGTGTCTTTATATTCATTATAGTCGACGCAAAGAACCCTCTCCTAACATTTCTTTTGTTTTAGGAGTTAATTCGTTTGGGGGTACTGCATAGTGCCGTTTTCGTCCCTCAATACTAGGCTTCTACTTTAATGGAAGAAAAAAATTCTTAACTTCTACAATTTTGTATCGATTCAGAGGGTGTAAAGCTGCTTCGTAACAGAAATAACAGCAATTTATATTAAAAATGTAAACATTTTGTAGATTTCAGATTTCTTCTGCTAAAGGGACCATGACGTAATCTTTATTGCAAAAAACCTCGAAAAAAAACATTTTTTTTAATCCAGAATGAAAAAACCGCGTATGCAGAAAAATCTAGAATGAACAAGAATCTCGAAAGACTATATCTAGAAACAAATCTCGAAAAAAATATATATTTAAGGAGTTTAAACTCAAATAAATCTCATTATATATTCAGTTTATTAAACAAAATTATTTTTCTGGGAAAATACAAATAACAAAAAATCAAAACTTAAAAAACAACAACAAAAAAAAACAAATAATTCATTACATTATTTGAAAATCCTTCTCGAAAAGGAAAATGGCGCAAAACATCGAGTGTAGCTTCGGCTGTGTGGCACGTAGTGCCGTCCTGTTGCCAATATCCTACTCTTCAATTTTTGTGAACAAAAATTCGTTCAACATGGCCCGATAACGATCGCCATTGACTGTAACGGCCATTCCTTGCTCATTTTCGAAAAATGGCCCAATTATGCCTCTGGACCAAAATCCACACCAAGCAGTGACTCGTTTTGGGTGTATTGGCTTTTCAATGTATGCGTGCGGGTTTTCTGTGCCCCAAATGCGACAATTTTGCTTGTTTACTACCCGCCAAGATCAAAATGAGCTTCATCTGAAAAGATGATTTTTTTGGCAAAATCGGCATCTTCTCTAAGTCGATCGCAGGCCCACTTAGCGAAGCGTATACACAACCATATTCGTTCAGCGGAAGGATAAAACTAATTATATCTGTCAAATCAGACATGAGCTAAGTGTTACCATTCACGAAATAACACTAGTTGAAAAAAAAACGTTAGATGGCGGACCTTTTAGTACTACTCATTTAACTTTAACTTAAATATTATCTTTACCTTTATGATTAGCATTTATAATTTATGGTTGATTAAATCACACTCAACATATATTTGCCTATTTATTTCCCCAAGGTACTCCAGGTGTTTAAAATACCTTTTATAGTTTGTATTGAAACAATTAGTAATGTTATTCGTCCAGGAACTTTAGCAGTTCGATTACCTGCATATAAAGGGTGTTTTTTTTAGACGTGTAGTTTTTAATCAGGCAATACTTTTTTCGGAGTTGGTCTTTTTGACAGCTGTCACTTGATGTATGCTCAGAATAGACTTACTCCTGAACAACGTTTGCAAATCGTGCAAATTTATTACCAAAATAATGGTGCGGTTCGCGCGCTGCGTCCAATATTCGGTCGTCATAATCGCAAAATCGCATAAATTCGAGCAACCATGGATCGGTTTCGCAACCTTTTTACTCTAGTGGATAATGCGCTATTGCTGCTGTGGAGCAGAGTATCGAGGAACACCCGAATGAGTCCATCCGCCATCGCGCGCAACAATTGGAGCTATCGAAAATTGGGCCTCTCGACTGAAATTTATTCGAGCCAGCCGCGGCGGCCACTTGCCCGAAATCATTTTTAAAACATAATGGCAAACCCTTATCTTTATAATAAAGCTAAATTCTTGGCCCATAACATTAATTTATATGCGTTTTATTTTTTTTTTGAAACCACACGTCTAAAAAAAACACCCTTTATAATTGCAGGTAAAGCTAAGTGTACACGATTGATAGATCTTATAATTTTGTCAGAGCTTACAATGTCTAACAATTATCTACCAATGAGCTGACATTTAGTTGTGCGTGTGTACACGGTTGGTAGAAAATCTACCAATCTCTTACAATTTATTGTCAAAAGTGCTGACAATTTATTTTCAGATAATTGGCTTCATACCTACCAATAAATTGTAAGAGATTGGTCATTTTCTACCAACCGTGTACACACACAACTAATTGTCAGCTCATTGGTAGATAATTGTCATTTCCAGGTTTTGGAAACTGCTTAATTTGCACCATGGCCTGACTTTTTTTTCGATGTTTTTCGAGATTGGAATTAAATGTCGTGCGCAGATTCGCCCATTTGCCCTCGCATTCAGTTATGGTCATTCCTACAGCATATCTGCTACTTCTTGCCATAAAATTTCTTTTGGCAACTTATAGTCAGGGCATCCAGCATCCCACAGAATGCGTCGCATCTCAATTTCTTGAATTAACTTCAAGGTTGTGTCGTGGGACCATTCACTTTCAACCTTCTGCCTATAGGATTTTTGTTTTTTTTTTATTTTATTCGCAGATTGCCGAGGCGGAGCGGCGGTTGCATCGGTTGCAAGTATTCTTTCCAATTCTGATCTTTCCATGTTAAATTGTTAAATAAAATTATAAAAATTAACCTCACTGCACCTCTGAAATCAAATTCCAATTTAATGCAAATTGTCTGACAATGAAAAAATTGTATGATGTTAAAAAAAGTTCATCTTCATTGTCAGAAACGTCAGACAACGATAAAAATTGGCAGGCCTGACAATATATTGTGTGTGTACACGATTATCAAATACCTTACAATTTATCGTCTTACAATTAATTGTCAGATACATTTTCTGACAATTAATTGTAAGAGTACACGATTGTCAACTAGCGTACACATGATTGTAAGATTTCTTACAATAAATTGTCAGACAATGATCTTACAATAAATTGTCAGACAATGATCTTACAATAAATTGTCAGACAATAATCTTACAATTAATTGTCAGACAATTTTCTGACAACTTATTGTAAGAGTACACGGTTGTTA
Source organism: Leucozona laternaria (assembly GCA_932273885.2). Classification (NCBI taxonomy): domain Eukaryota; kingdom Metazoa; phylum Arthropoda; class Insecta; order Diptera; family Syrphidae; genus Leucozona; species Leucozona laternaria. The sequence continues at coordinate 167,155,360 of OW026366.1, read as the reverse complement.
GGCATTGTAAGCATGTTTTTTCACTGACAGATCTGACAATATTGTAAGATCTACCAATCCTGTACACTTAGCTTAAGTAATTGGAGATTTTTTTTCTAGATTTTTCTAATTTTAGATTTTGCGTTCTAAATTTGTTTGAGATTTTTGAAATTTTAGATTTTTATTTTCGAAATTTTTACTTTCAAGATTTTTGCTTTCTAGATTATTGGTTTCTAGATATCGTGGTATTAAACCCCTGTTAAATTTCGATATTCTTTAAAGCGTAATCAAAACAATTCATATTTTCAAAAAGAGCTAACATTCTATTTAAAGCCTACGGAATCGTTCAAAAAACGACTGAATCGTTGAGTAATATAAAAATTTTAAAACATCAATATTTTTGATGATCTTTATATCTGAAAAAACTATTTGTCGGATCTATTTCCGGATTAACCCATATAAAAACTATGTAAACCATTTTCATCGTTATTAATTATGAATAAGCGAAAAATGAATAAAATTAGGCGGTGGTTTTGGGAGTTCTTTTTTAATGCGTGAAATAAATTTAGGGGATGTTCTGGGTGTTCTTTTTAATGCGTAACATAAATTTCAATTTCAAACGGTTGAATTAAATGGACCTAAGCAACTTAATCCCAAAATCGAACATAGAAAAGGAAAACGTAATCCACTCCTATATACAAAGAAGAATTAAATGTAAAATCCACGTAATACATACGAATTTTCAACAGGTTCCCCCACGCCCTAATGGAAATCCTGCATGCGCCCTAGTCTAACAATAAGATAAGTCAGAAAAGAGGTGTTCGTCCGGTGTGTGCCCATCTGTTCATACAGAAAGCTCCAAATTTTGTAATACAAAGCATGTTTATTTAATTCCCAAGTGAAGAAATTAATTTGATCTGTTAAAGCTTGTCTGGAACGGGTGGATCCCAATTTTGTAATCTTTTTGTAACTGTGTATTTGAATTTCTGAAGCGATTTTAAAATCTGTGTTCTCTGTTGTAGTTGAAAATTTCGATTAACGAAAAAAGAGGAATAAGTTCAAAATCCCGTCGATCAAAATCCCGCAAGTGGAAATCCCGCCAAATAAAAATACTTAATTGGGGCCTATCGTGAATAAAATTTCCCTGGGAATGTTTCCCTGCTTCGAAAATTTGGATAGGGAATAATGGTGGAAAGTATCCATCGGAATCTAATGGTATCGGCCAGATTTGAGCTTACGACGTGGAGTTGAAAAGTATTGGCGTTTCAAATTTTCGAAGATGGGAAACATTCCCAGGGAAATTTTATCCACGATAGCCCCCATTATGTATACAAATCCCGCCGAACGAAATCCCGCCACTGTCCAACTACTATTTGGCGGGATATGTCCAAAAAGAAATTTTTGGTATTATTGAAGAGAAATAGTAACGAAGTTATGAAACTGATATTACATATATTTATGATACATATTTTCAGCACAGGGTGATTCCAAAAAATGTCACTTTCTAGTTCTTTTCGCGGTTTCAATGAAATAGACACATGTTATATCTGAGGTAGTCCAATCAAATCGTCCAATGAAATTTTAACTGTAGGTAGGGGGTATCACCAGAACTCTCCCACTTAGTTTTCCCCCTCATGTTCCATAGGGGTGGCCGCCATCTTGAATTTGGTGCATTTTAGGTGTTAATGCCATTATCTCGGTAAATATTAGTTTAAGAGATAAAATTGAGAAAAAAAATATTTAAAATAAGATTTGCAACTACAGTCGACTTTCCCTCTCCCTACGTCGAATTTCTCTCTAACTCGTACTTTTTCACCATATTTTAACATTCCCTTCAATTTGTACACAAACACCATTCCCTAAGTCGAACTCCCCCTAAGTCGAACCTCTCTCTAACTCGAACACATTGTCTTGATTACTGGCATTTTTTCACCTCTTAAGTCGAATTTTGTTTAGCACAAAACAAAATAAAAAAAACATTACCCCTTCGGAATTCGTATTTCGGTATATGTATATATGTAACAATGAACCATCAAGTACCTACAAACTTCAATACCCTTAATATGTATTTGTAGCATCGCGTAGCCATAATCGTCTGTTTCTTTCTATTCAGAAGATGTTTTTAATTTTATATCCCAAAACAACAACAAAGAAGCTGCTATATTGCTGAAAGGTATTAGAACCGCCGCGAACCTCTCCATCCCTCAGACTGTCCCAAATACGAAGCGCAAAATGGTAGTAGCATGGTGGAACCCCGAATTGTCAATCTTGCGCAAAGAAAAAATGATTGCATTAAAAAATTTTCAAAAAAACCTATCAACACAAAACTTGATACTCTACAAAAAGTCAGATGCAAAATTTAGACGGCTTCTAAAAGTAAGCAAAGCCAACAGTTTTGTGGAAATGACATCCGAAATCAACCCAAACACCTCCACTGCAAAAATATGGCAAAATATCCGTGTCCTCACCGGTGACTTTACCCCACTTTCTATAAATAATATAGACAGCAACAACAATACTATCACAGATCCAGAAAGCATTGCAAATCTTTTCGCCAAAAGTTGGTCAAACGCTTCAGAAAATATAAACTTTTCTAACCAATTCTTAGAAGAAAAAACGAGCGCCTTACAGTTCTCTCAAATACTACAGCCAGCCAACACAACAGCCCTGAGAATTGAAGAGCCAATAACTTTAAACGAATTTGAAAGTTGTCTCAATAAAGTAAAGGGGAAGACTCCAAGCAGAGACAGGATCTCTTATCCAATGCTGAAAAACCTACCCATCGAAATCAAACACAGAATCATAGCCCTCTACAACAGAATCCTCAACAACCATGAAATCCCTCAATCCTGGAAATCTGCAACAGTAATTCCTATTCCTAAACCCCAAAAAGATAAAAATAAAATTGAAGGATACCGCCCCATCTCGCTTATCCCATGTATGTCCAAAATAATGGAAAAGATAATCTCATAACGTTTGTTGTGGTTCGCTGAAACGAATAATCTTATTAGCCTGAATCAAGTTGCGTTTAAGGCCCAAAGGGGTTGCATTGATGCTTTGCTTCACATCGACTATGCCATTTCAAATGCTCTTTCAACCAAAAAACATATTTCTATACTTTCTCTTGATTTCGATCGTATAGGTCCTCACATAATATTAAATAAGATCAAAAAGTGGGGTGTTGGAAGCAGAATATACGGGTACATAAAATCATTCATAACAAACAAAAAACTTTGGGTAAAAACCAATAACGTCTACTCTTCCAGCTACCCACTTCATAACGGTATTCCCCAAGGATCACCTCTCTCGGTAATACTGTTTATTATTGCTTTCGATGATATAAACGCAATTTTAATTAAGTATCATCTTTTAGATCACTGCAGTTATGCAGATGATATTTATATTTTATGCAAAATTAATGACCTAAGTAAATGTAAATCTTTATTTCAAATCGCATTAGAAGATATAATTGAATGGTCAAAAAATCAGGTGCAAAACTTTCAGTTGAAAAATTTAAACTGCTTCATATATGTCGCAAACAAAATTGTCAACAACTCAACCTTAACATAAACAGCACTATAATAAATAATGTTAGTAATTTAAGTATTTTAGGTATGATATTTAACTGTAAATATTCTTGGAAAGAACATTGTTTAGAACTTAAGAAATCCCTAGCTGCACGAACTAATATAGTAAGATATTTAGCATCAAACAAAAGCAATGTACATATTAACACCCTTTCATACATAACCAAAACTTTAGTTCTAAGCAAAATTGATTATGGGTTGTGTATTTATGGTCATTGCCCGAAGTATGTTTTAAACATCATAAAACCCATCTACCACACAGCAGCTAGAAGAAGCATAAACGCCTTTCCAACGAAAAATATCCTAGCTGAAGCAGGTCTCCCCAGCATCGAAGAACGAAGAGACACACTAACATTAAGAATGCTTGCAAAACTTGTATTCTCCAAAAACTCAGTAATCGACAACGACATCAAAAAAACAACAAATCAAAAACTAACAAAACGAGTTCCATCAGCCAGGCTTAACAATCTGCCAACCAAAAGAGAACGGCTCATGGCCCCCCCTACCCACCATGGTTCATCAAACCTGAATCGCTGGTTTTGGATCTAACCAAATACAAAAAATCAAAAACAACAAACAGCACATTTCGTCAACTATACTCAGGTATCGCCTCTGAATTAAGATCTGACGGATGGAGATTTATCTTCACCGATGGCTCTAAAACTCCAGACACCACATCTTATGCGGTGACAGATGAAAACGGATCAACCATAGGCATTCGTATTCTTCCAGATTTTGCCTCGGTCTTTACAGCAGAAGCATTTGCCATACTCCAAGCGACCAAAGCTGCAGCCAATCTTTCCGAAAAATGCATTATATGCTCCGACAGCATCTCAGTAATCAATGGAATTCAAAACGCAAACAATAACACCGAGATCATATCAGTAATTAGATATCAACTCGTAAAATCGAAAAACATTAAACTAATGTGGACTCCTGGCCATGTTGGAATATGCGGAAATGAATATGCCGACAGTGCAGCGAACTCACCAAAAAACGCACCTGTATTCACCTTCAACATCTTCACCAACATTGATCTCCTCAAGCATACCGGAAAGATATCTTTTGCAAAAAATAGCCACGACTGGAGCCTATATCACCATCACTACAAGGATATAAACCCTTTAAAATCTACGCCGGTGTACCCTACTAACTGTTCGAAACAAAAAATTACTAACTTCTCTAGACTTCGACTTGGACACACCGCTCCATCCCATCAACACCTCCTCAACAAAAACGACACCCCAACCTGCTCCACTTGCAACATCCGCCTTGACCTAAAACATATTTTGGAACATTGTCCGTTGTCGCAGCCCATAATTAACAAAATTTTCAAAAACAATTCCATATATGAAATCCTCAAGAATCCCAGCATAACAAATATAAATAATATCACTGAATTTCTCAAAAAAGCAAAAATTGTAACATGAAATCCTAAGCAAAAAAGCCAATAGTCTCTGCAGCTAGGCTTGTTAAATTTTATATTAGCTTGTAATTTTAATTGCTTGTTAATAAATATTAATAATAATAATATATTTTTGTTTTGTTTCGATGAATTCATGAGACCTTATTTTATTATTAGGCGCCTGCCTGGCGACTGAATATGCCCTAAGCGGAGCAACGAAGTTTCGTGAGCGCGAATACCACCCGAAAAAGGGAGTTTAAATCCTTGGAACCCACTCAGCGGGCCACCCAAGGTACTGTTGCTCAAGAAAACTGTTGCTATAGGCGCCTGCCTGGCGACTGAATATACCCTAAGCGGATCAACGGAGATGCGTGAGCGAGATGACCACCCGAAAAAGGGAGTTAAAATCCATAAAACGCGCGCAGCGGGCCTCCCAGGGTATAATCCGCTATCGAAAATACCTGGGTGAATGAGTCGACAGAAATCTTAGAAGAGTCCATCAGAAGGATGTTATACGGCCGGCGGATATTCAATAGAGTGAATCAACCTTGTCTTCAACATTATGGATGACAGAGACCTTACGTGAACTACTCTTACGTACTTAGAGCTGAGGTCAGTAAGGATTTTCAGGACTAACTAACCAGAGGGACAATTGTGGTTTTGTGAAAAAGTGAATCGGTTTACACATAACCGACTATTGTTTTGTCTTTTCTGCATGTCGTTTTTCAAATGGCATTCTATAACTGTTTCGACACAACAAATACAATGTAGATTTTATAACGAGGGAAAAAGACCACGAATTTGTCATAACTTAACATTTATTTCAATACGTTAATGCAAACGTTAAGATTACAATGTTTACTTAATATACAGGGTGATTCGCATAAGGTGTGACAAAAAGCTAGAGCGTGTAGGTTGGGTCGAGACAAGAAAAAAATCGTATCCCACCCCGTTTAGCCGTTTAGGCAATTTTCTAAAAAAATGACTTAAAACAGAAAAAAAATTATTACAAAACAACAGTTACAATTACATATAATGGATATACCTTTTTGTAAAGCCAGAAATCTCTTCTTTTATTGCTTTTTTAAATAAAGTTGTTTTAGAGAATAGTTTTTGAAACATTAATTTCCAAACTCTAAATTTAAAAAAAAAAAAAAATGAAAAAATAAATTTCAAACTAATTGTTTTCAAAATTTTACGTAATTAAGTACTGATTTTGTTTAAAAATTCAATGCTCTTATTAGTTTTAAGTCAAAAACAGAAAATGCTTAAATAACTTTTATTTTTTGAGAAAATTCAAAATAACTAAATCTACTTTACTAGCTACGTAGTGGAAATAGGATCTTTAGAGCAACTTAAGAAACGGATTGGAGTGAAATTAAGGGCATTTTACTTCTATTGTTTTCAATTTTCTAAAGAACTAGAAAAGTTAAATCATCCGGTTAAGCATCCGGTTTTTTGGAGTTTGACTAAAAATTAATATGAGCATTGAATATTAAAAACTACTACTTAATAACGTTAAATTTTGAACAAAAGGTTGAACAAAAATTTTTCAATTTTTTTTTTTCAAAATTTTGAGTTTGAAAATTAATTTTTCAAAAACTATTCTCTAAAACAACTTTATTTTAAAAACACAATAAAAGAAGAGATTTTTTAGGAAATTGCACCTCCTGACTAAACGGAGGGGAATAGACCCCCCTTTCATACGATTTCTTTCTTATCTGGACCAAACCTACACGCACCCAACGTACACGCTCTAGCTTTTTGTCACACCTTATGCGAATCACCCCGTCCATAATATTTTTTTTTGTAGCAAAATGTATGATTCTGTCAAAATATCTAAGCGAGAGAAAGTTTTCTCTCAGGAAAACTATAGAAAAAGAACGCTTACATTTTTCGGAAGCCATAACCTTCCTTTTGAGATATATTTTTAATAAAATAATTCAATTTTTATCTCAAATTTGAAAAAAAGAGTAGCCTATGTTCATGGGCATGATCCAAGGCATCTTTTCACAAAGTTTCGTGGAAATGAGTTTAGTATTTTAGACGGTATAGTCGTGTGGTGTAAGTTTCCAATCAAACATACCAACATGCAAAACTGTATTAACATGGGAGTGTGTGGTAGGCTTAACGAACTTGGCAAGAATAACAATGTCACACTTCACTGGGTACCGGTGGTGGTGGTGAGGCAAACTCCTTAGCAAAAATAGGGGCAACTACACCCGTAATATAGGTGAAAACATGATTAAGAACAAAATCAAAACAGAAGAAGAGGCAAAAAGACTAAAAATCTGGAATGAACTCCCAAAACTGTGACAAGCCAAACTCCTACTTGGAAGCTATAACCAGGAACGCTTTTTATCCTGCATCAGCGTAAGTAGGCTATTGCAAGCTAAGATTGCAGATTCTGCAAATGATAATATGCACATTGCATAGATTGCATCTTGCATCTTTTGCTAGTTTCAACAAAATTTTATCATTGTTTTTTATATAATCAAGTATAGAGGGGCAGGTATGGGAATTTAAAGTTTATATAGACACATGATTTTAAGGTACTTTCCAATAATGAGACCAAAATCAAATGTAATGACGAAGTTTTTTAAGTACAACAGGTGAAATACTAGCGGAAAGCCTTTGTTAACGAAATTTGGAATAAACCCTTAAATCATATGTTAAGATTGTACCAAAATAAATATTCATTCGAAGTGAACCTGGATTAAAGTAAGTCAAGTCGGTAATACTCCACGGTATACTCTTATTCACGTGAACGCATTCACTCTATACAATTCAGATCCGCATATAAAATGTTGCGGATTTTTTTCATTTTTATTGGATTGCCTGGGAAGTGATTAGTAAAATATAAGTAAAATCTAGTTTATTGCCCAATTTAGAATATTTGTCTGTAAATGATAGCTCATTATCATTTTTCTGGGTAGAACAACATATAGAGATCAATTCATCCCTCTATTTTCTGCAATGAAATTAAATCCAGGGGGTCATTCCGTAATTTTTAAAACGATAATCGTGCACGTTATCGTCATCAATTTGCTTCACCTAACACAATTACTATCGTCTCGTCAATCGTATTATAAATCACAGTTTGAGAAGGATTGATTTTTCAATCATTGTCATAAATGACAATTCTGTAATTTATTTTTGTGTTTATTTATGTTTGGGCCATTGAAAAAAAAAACAAAAATGTAAGTTATTTTTCTTATAAAGTATGACCAGCGGGAATTTTTCAACTTTAAATTGCGATTATCGAAATACTAGCGGGTTGAGGTAAGCAGGAGGGGTATCATTCAAAGCGCAGGAATTGCGGAATTGTTAGTCGCCATGAGTCACAGGTCGGGAGCGCACCGCACGTGTGGGCTGGAGCAATATTTGAAGTGCGGTGAATCATTGGCACGTGTGCGTCGCACTCATTTTAATATTCGACGACTAAGTGATAGGCCGAGCACGCAAACTTATTTAGTCGTGGGAACAAAGATTCAGGCAAGAAGGCACAATGGTCAATAGACCTATTCCTGGACCATCAACGTCAGCAACAACGCCAGAACATGCGTCTCAATTTCGAAATAAAATTATTCGAGATCCACGTAAATCGATAAGGAAGATTGCGGCCTCCACAGGAATAAAAAATCAACAGTGCATGTTATTTTGAAAAAAATAAATTAAAGCTCCACCCGTACATCAGCCAAAGCTTGATGTGGCCTAACCAATCGGTTATCAATTTATCCTTAAAGCTACATATAATTGACTGTTGTATATTATTCAGTTACTGATGCCAAGTTACACGATTGAACAACACGTCTGAATGATAAAACTTTAATATAAAAATCTTTTAGGCAACGATACGTGCGTTGCGCCCATTTTACGGTTTAGATGGTTGTCCTTCCAAGTCGATTTTCCAAAGTTTGGTGCCTAAATTTGAGTCGACCAATTGAGTGGACAATCAGCCAACGCCTTTGCGTCAACGAAACCCAGGATCAATCGAAAACATCTACCCGTCCTTATTGTAAACCCTACATTTCGTTGCTTCATATGATAAAATGCATAAATTGCTTAAAAACACAAACAAGACGACACAAGACGATAGCTTAATAGGTATCGTTTAAATGCTAACGATTTAACGATCACGCTTTGACGATTTTTGAGTTACGGAAAGCTAATTTTCGATCGTCAAAACGATATCTTTCAGTCGATAGTGATTATTGCTTTTACGTGATGCAAAGTTGTCGTCAAAACGATATCGTGTGGCGATAATCGAATTACGGAATGATTTATTTAAAACGATTAACCAAAACAATTTACCCAAATTTCCAAAGATTTTCACATGAACAGCTGTTTACGTGAATGTCAAATTGGTTAGGGATAATGAAGTTCACCCGGCGGATAGCAGAATGGAAAGGTAGAGCGAAAGGGAATCAAATGGGTGAATCGAAAGTACGATTCACGTGAATAGCAGAATAGGGCTGTATAACTATAAACAAAATAAAACTGAACTTACTCCACCACTCAATGCATATATTTTTTTGTTCACAATTGTTATGATTTTCGTTATGTTACAGAATTGACAGATCGATTTTCACTTATTAAACAAGTAAAGCAGAACGAGTCGACTAGTTGCGTCGTTGTTTTATAATTGTTTTTCTTTGCCTTTTCGACAATCACTGCACGTGAAATTGCCTTGTCTTCAAACAGTTGAAGGCGTTTATTTGTAAAAAAAAAATTAGAAACATACGTTCGAAAATCCAGTTTTCACACCATTCTTATTCTATTTATATAACTATTGTTTAACAGTTGTTTTGAGGTACAGCTTAAAATAATGGATGCATTAAAACTTTTGCATTATATTTTATGTTAAGTTGGGTAATTTAATGTTTAACAATATTTCTTTTTTACTTACCGGGTATGTTTCAATTGGTTTTGTTTCCATATGCAAATCCCACACTTTAATGCTCAAATAATCTCTTGAGATCATATATCTTCCGGAATTACTTAACTTAACGTCACTAATCGAACTAATTATCTCACTGAAGAAGCTTCGATTAGTTGGATTTTCCGGTTCCTCAAATTGTTTGCTATGCCTGTCGCATAGCGCCGATGATCGCATATCACATAAACGAATTGTGCCCTTACTACTCGAGTACACGAATACATTGCATTCGGTTGGATGAAATTCGGCAGCCGTTATGACTTCTGTTAATTCCTCCATATTTGTTGGCTTAATATCCACAATATTGAAACTCTGGTCGGTTATCTCTAGGTTCCATAGATTGATTCTCAAATCATCGGCTGAGAGATACGTCTCTTGGTCAGAATTAACAGATATCGAATTAATGTGATAGGTGTGTGCATTGGCGAAGATGCGTCGTGGTGACGCCTCTACCATTAGAGGAATATGCTTAACTGAAGGAACTCGTAAGGCTGTTATACACGTGGGATCTTTAATAAGACCATTCTCCTCTTTTGTGTTGTAGCCCTCAAAGGATTTATCACGCTCGGATACCTTCCAAAGTTTGACGGTCTTATCATTTGTTGACAGCAGAAAATGTGCAGGATTTTTTCTTCGAAGCCATCGAATCTTATTAATTTTTTCTTCGATTTCTAACGATTTCAGGTAATCGAATTCGGGCTCATGTGATTGAAAAGTTGAATAGACATTATATTCACCGCGACGTGGCAATGATGATTTCGATGTCGGGTCTCTCTGCATATAAACGTTAAAAATTTAAATGAACTTAAAAAATATATGTTCAAACCAACCTGAAATATAACAACGCGACCGCCTTTGTCGCCAGTGGCGAGCAGCTCGCCATCATGGTTGAATTCAACACAGGAGATAATGTCAGCATCTGTAACATCATCGTCTAAGGCTCCCTTGATTTGTGAGAAGCACCAAGATGCTTCGCCATTACCTGGAATTTTAAAATAATAAATTTTCATTTAATGGGCTAGAAGATAACATTGGATAAAATTGAAAATAAAGCAAAATAGTTATTAAAACTTCAAATTAAGTTTCAGAAAAAATCTTTCTTTAACGATATAAAACATACATGTGTCATTATAGTCCAATTTCATTAGCTTTGTTTAACGTAAAAACTACGACACACCTCCTGTAATCCAGTCATACCAAATAGTTTCTGATGAAATTCGATATGATCACAAGCGGACTACCTAATCAAAAAATTTACCGAGGCACAAGAAATATGCGACATTCTGGAAAAACAAGTAGAAATCCTAAAATAGCCTAAATAGACCGGCGATGTTGTTAATAACATTTTGGAGGAATCTAATAAACTAAAGGAGGCTGGTATCGTAATAGTAATAACTTTTTTTACCTTATACCTAAGGTCTTTTTAATGCAACCAGAATTGCTCGGCACTATTTAGAAGGAATATAAGGAAAGCATTTTTATGGCGACCAATTGAAACTAGAGGTACATATGTATCGGAGATTAAAATGAGCGTGTTCGAATCAGTTCAAACAAAATCCAATTTTTGTTTATGATCGTTCATACTCGTTCGTTCCGCCTCTATTACTCGTAAGTCATTTTATCCATGAGTAAGTTAAGTCAAACAAATTGGTCGAACTCATGAGTATCGGTTGCCTTATGGATAAAGAAGAATTACTCAGAACAATTGCAACAATTTTCGGGTACTCAAAACAAAGCGAGTATACTCATAAGAAAATGGGTATTCAAAAATATTGTGAACATTATGAATACCCAAAGGCAATGGGATCGTGGACCGGTCATCGGTCTTGCATCGTAGTTCATGGTTTTGTATGAATAGATTTATTATTGGGTTGGTAAAAAGATGCAACACATGATCATCAATATCTGCGACAAGTGTATTTATGTAGATTAGGTATTTATGTAAATAATATACGCAACCCTTATAAAAATGAGGTATATTGCTGTATTTTGGAATTTGTTTTAAAAAAAATAACTTTTTTGGTTTCTAGGGATAGGTATATTGTAGCTTAAACGACTTTATAAAAATGCATATATGTATATCTGTATCTACGTATTGCGTAGGTATGTAATATGTAGGTTAGGTACATTTTAGGGATGGGTTGAATTCGCAGGAAAAAAACTGGTCTATAATTTTGGCGATAATATTGAAAAGATTTATGAATGGGTCGGTATATAGAAAATATGCAATTATATGACACATAATCGTCAATATCGCGACAAATGCCTTTTTGTATGTAAGGTATGTAGGTACATATATAATATACACACGAACGCCATATGAAAGTTTGGGATGTTGCGGTTTTTATCTCATTTCTGTTAAAAGGATAACTTCTTTTGTTTTTATGTGGGAGATTTTTAAACGCCTTCAAAAATATATACGAAAAACGCAGTTGAGTATGATTGATTTCAATTCGGTTGAGAATTTGCATGTGAGAAGTTGCGTTTTTGTAATTGATTGCTTTGAAATTTTTACGTTTGAAACTGTCGGAAACTGAGAAAATGGAAATATATAATAACATAAAGTCTATTCTTCCACCAATGCATTTGATATCTGTGGACGATGTTGAAGATCAATCGTCTACGTCAACTAGGGCCAGAGACCTTTTCTCCGACTTTATGGTTAAAAATTCTGCAACAAACGAAAACCCTTAGATATTGAAAATGAACGATATATTCAATACAACTCTAACTCTCTAAATATGATTCAATGGTGGTTTGAAAATAAAAATCTCTTCAAACACCCTCATCAAGCTCATTTAATTATCAACTGCATCCCTGCAACATGAGCAGCATCAGAGCGAGCTTTTTCACAGTCTGGAAATATAATAACTGAAAAAAGAACGAGATTGAACCCAGAAACAATTTTAAGATAAACCCGATTTCACTGAACGACGTCAACTTTAGAGAATCAACAATTTAATAATAAAATAAAAATATTATTCAACAAAAAGGTTTCTAAAATATATTATAACGTTTATAAATAGGTATATCTTATTTATTATTTTAAAAAAATTATTTCATAGCTTTATTTTTTTTTTAGTTTTTTCTTTGTTTTGTTTATTTTTGTTAATTTTCTTCTTTTTTACGTTTATTCTTTTTTTTTCATTTTATTTTACTTGGATATCATATATGTATGTATGTATGTCATGTTATGTACCTTCTTTATTAATTCAGTTAAATAAAACAAGTTGAACAAATTACGTTTCATCTATTTGAAAACCCATAATCCGAGAAGCATTTATTTCTCACTACTTCTTAGACGTAATACTGAAAAAAGAAATTAAAATGACATCTCAAAAACCAACCAACATCCACCAATCCACACAAAATAGTTTAGCCTACCCATCGTCAACCACCTACCTCGAAAACACATCTTCCGCCACGATTCGAGTATATTTGATCATATTGATCGTGGACAATTTGGTTACGAGCGCTTGATTCGTTTTTATTCGAAACCATTTGAACTCGGTTGCAACGTATACTCGTTTTTACTCGCTTGATGTTTTTGCTGACTTACGAGTCATCATACTCATGAACATGAAGACTCGTAAACACTTTGGTTGTGTTTGACTCTGTTTGTTTGAACTCGCTTTTTTCGAGTGAGTATTTGATGTTCATGAACTATACTCGACTCGTTTTATTCTCTGATATAGAAAAGAATGCTGCCTGGAGGGGTCGAATCCACACCGCCATTGCCACAGTACATAGAGAACAAACATTAACCGTGTTCCTTTTGAAGTTGCTAATAACTGAGTACTTTCCTAGCCATTTTCAATGGAACGCACAAAATGTATTTCTCTATAAATCTCGTCTACTCGCACATGAGAGCACGAGTAGTTGGTAGTACTTGATTATAGTTTGCATCTACTTGTGAGTAGTTTGCCACCTAAAGACGCAGCTACTAATGGATAGAAACCGGGGCCAAGCTTTAAAAACTTTTTAAAAATAAACTTTACGAAATCAATCCGAAAGTTAAAATATGTATTCATAAAAGAAGACAGTTTGTTTTATGGGTTTGACCCTTGGCACTATCACCTGTGAAATTTCAAACTCAAATTTTTTTTTCATTTATAAATTCTTTGCAATGTTTTTAATTTGCATTTTAAAAAATAAATATATTTTTTTGTTAAAATTTAGCTTCATCTTTTGCAAAATAAACAAAAATCAGCTATCGACTGAAATTTTTCACTCACTTTCACTCACTCTTTTAAAATTAGGCAGAAACAGAAAAGTACTAAACTTTTCTGGAAAATTTCATAGAACAGAAAGTGTCCGAATGTAAAACAGTTTAGGGAGGAGGGTTCCTTAACGTAACGACTTTTAACTATATGACATCGTAACATTTTTCCTAAATTCATTGGCGCAAAATTTTAAACATTTAAAACCTACTCTAAATCATTTTTAAATTGGACGCCGACTCTAAAAAAGAGTTTTAGAATGAGAGTCGACTCTTTGATAATTTTAAACGACATAAAGTATACTTTAACGCTAAAGCTCTCGTCTAACTTTAAAAGCAGCAAAATGCTTCTCTATCTTTTTTAAAGTATACTTTATCCATTCAACTTTTGTAATTTCATAACAAAAATTTAAAGAAAAATGTTTGATGAAGATTTTAAGGATGTAAATCAACAATCACGAAAACTGTCTTAGCTTTAATTTGTGGTGCATGCACCCAGTAACCATTACCACGACAAAACAACACCATCTCCACCCCCCGATTCAATAGACTACGGCACCAAACAATATACAATACAAACTTGTATTCGGTCGACCGCCCCAACAAAAACAAAAATAAAAATGTGGTACATAGTGTTGGACTACCATATCGCGGCAAATCATTTTCTGCTCACAAAATCGCCCGTCATCTTAGCTGAAAAGGTGAAATAGCTAAAGGGGAGTTAAAAAAAAAGAAAAAAATTACAAAAAAATTTAATTTTCGAAGGGTACATCCGGATTTGAACCGGGGACCTTTCGATCTGCAGCCGAATGCTCTACCAAAAATCATAACAAAACCCTACAAATGCGTTAAAAACCCCAAAAATGCTCTAAAAACCCTACAAATGCGCTTAAAACACTTCATTAGTTAGAAGAGTTCTTTAAAGTGTTTAAAATTAAGAAAAGGTTAGACAAGGGCTCCCAACTAAACGACTGCGTTTACTAGAGTCGGTTTTATTCCTTAAAAGAGGACTGTTTAAAAATTTGCGCCATTGCTGAATTGTCAAATTGTTGTGATTTGTAACCATAGATACACCATATAAAGATGACGATGGGCCATCACACACTGGTTCAATTTTGAACGAGTTAATCCTTACTAACTTTTGCTTCAATCGCACACGGGATGAAGAATGCTGGGAGAACATTTTGTGTACATGAAACCGTTGTATTTGTTTCAATTTTAAAATTCAAAATACAAAAACTCCTTTGCTTTTACAAAAATAAAAATTTAGTGGTCATGACAACCGATTGTTTTTTTTTCGCCTAGAAACAAACAACTTGTGTGTATTAGTAGTTTAACTTTTTTATTCCACTCGAATTAAGGAAGAACATTTTGTTCGTTTCATTTCGAACTCTTCACCTCTCTCTCTCGCCTCCAAACTTCGATTTCCCCAGGCTCAATTGAGCCAGTGTTTGATGGCCCAATCTTTCGTACGTTTCACATTGTTGCATTTGTAAATTCATCCCGTGTCGATGAATAGATGTGAGTTGCAACAACAAATTAATGGGGTGGGTTTGTTCTGTTTCGCTAGATCGACCATTTTGTATTTGCAAATAACGCAGCCATCTTTAAAAAAATTCTAACTCACCAGCTTTTCATTATGAAAATGGGGGATGTTAGTTGGGATATCGGGTTGTGTTGAAAGAAACACAAATTTAATGATGCTAAGCCCGCTATTACACGACGACTTTGGCGTGATGAAACTTCTTTAAACTTTTTTTGAAAATTCATCTTGTGAGACGTGGCTGTTACACATTGATTTTTAAATCTTATCTCAAATTTGGAATTTCCCTTTAGTTTGATTGGTCATTAAAATGTTCAATGCGCTCTATATACACACATGTATGTATGAATATTAACAACCATACAGGTATACATGTGCGCTCTACAAACAACAGAAATAAATGAAGCGACTTGTTAAAAAAACAAGGAATACAATAAGAAATGTCAAAAATCAGTGGCCAAAATTTGGCCTACGACCCACATGACCCACTGTTTATGTTAAAAAGAAGTAATGACAATAGAAGTATTTCGTATTGCCGTGAATGACACCATGTTTGGCGTTCTTTCTTTTACTCTCATAATGACATTTTGCTGAACTGTGTTTTTCTATCCAAAGAAATTTCTTGGACAGAGAATCACAGAAAAGTCAGTAATAAAATAAATAACGTGATTAGTTAGGATTATTTATACATTGCAATTTCGGTCTTCGATAGTTTTCTATTGGTTCCGCATATAGCATATTGCTCATAAAAGGCCGGAGTGATTTGGTTAAAAAAAATTACATTGGAGATTAGCGACGCCATCACAGAATAATAATGGAGTTTCCATAAAAACTATTGATAACAAGTATGTAATTTAAGCCAATAACTGAGTTTTTCTCCGTGCTTAACTTAAGACCCGAGAATTTCGCGCCCTTAGCTAAGCCCAGAGGGATTAGTTGTCAATTTCACAAGTCATCCATAATGCACTTAAGTGGTTGAAAGTGAGAAAACAAATTAAATAATTGATTGTTCAATGTCAATTTTCACAGCACAGAGTGATAGGCTTTCAATTATTTACTTTGCGAAACCACTTAAATTTGATGTGATATAAATTAATTAAAAGAAAACTTAACATTTCACTTCACTCATTCATCAATCAGAAAAAAGAGTAAAAAAATATGCACCAAGCGCCAAATCGTTTTAGTTTGCTTTCACCATTTTGTTTGTTGCATCCAACCACTTACGAATGAGCGGGCGATGAGCGCTCTTCACGGCAAAAGTTAACGAAAACTAGACGAACAGAACCAAATCGCAATTATGGACACAACATATGAATTCTTTGTATTCACTCGTTTTCGTACGACCAATTGCGTAGCCTTCCGACTATTCTAGTTCTACCTTTAGCGCCGACGTTGTTTTTTTTCGACTAATTTCCTCCCGGCTTGCAAAGAACACGCCTAAAATTGTCTTACGATAGCTGCGTTGATTCTCTGATTTCTCATTCTTATATTATTGTTTGATTTTTCATCATATTCACTGCTTGTTTCAATAAATTGAGAGTAAAAACAAAAGACAATCGAATATACTTAAATCGATTATAAATGTTCACTTTCAAAATTTGTTTCCACAAACTTATCCATATAAGGTCGGGTTAGCACTTGATAACTCGTTGCTCCATTTATTATACTTTTGAACATACTCATGATATTTTTAAAATAACCGACATTTTGGTGGTGGATGGAGGAATTCTGTCTATGTGTTGAAATAAATGGTGGTCAATGGACGAATTCTGCATATGTGTGCGTGTTTCTCCTGAATTTCCCCTGAATTAGCTTGTAGGCAAACTCGGATGACAGCCGAGATTATCATCTTTATATGGTGTATCTATGTTTGTGACTATGCACAACTCATGTCTGAAATTTTTTTACTTTTGGTGAAGTACAGAGATAAATAAAATTAAAATGGAAGTTGAGACGATTGTAGCGCTTTTAACTATTTAAAAAATGTTGATATTATTTTATTAAAAACTTTAATTGAAATAGAGAAAGAATCTGAATTTACCAAATTCAATGTAAAGAGGTACCAGCCTTCATCGATTTGGACTTGGATATACAAAATTTACAACATGAACGTGACAGCTACCTTAAAAAAGCTGAAGCCGAAGTTGCTTCTCTATAAGCAACTTCTGAGACCGATTACCACATATTGTTTTCCTGAATGGTTTACTATATCTAAAACTAGCATGAGAAAGCTCGGAACGTTTAAGAGGAAAATCCTGCGGATCTGCACGGGACACTTTGACCAACGGCGACAAACGATTTTAAGAGGCATCCGGAATAACACCCCTGGACAAACACATGATCAGTGCTGCCAAGAGACTGACTAGCAACCTTGGCAACCATCCAAAACCACTACTGAGAAAAATCACTAGCAAAGAGAGATACCCTGAACCACGATACCTGGATGTCACAGCACTACTGGACGAAGGAACTATTTCTTTCAACGCCGAAGAGACAATCCGATTCTACGAGTACGCAGCCTCAAAGTACACCGTGGCTAGACGCTATCTTAACCCCACATCATAACAAAGACAACTGAATTTGAACAACCCGAAATTAACCATTCAGGGGTGGAATAGGCTAAGGTGATAGTTGACTGTCGCTGTTTTGATAGTCGTTTTGATTATCAACTATTCTTTCCTCTGTAAAGCGATCACTAAAACTGTTTGGGTTCATGGCAGCACTTACAATTCTCGAAACAAGAAATGTCATTTCGATCAGCCATTTTTGAAAATTTATGAAATTTTTTTCCAATTCCAAGTTTTGTTTTTCCTGTATGGAAATTAGGTTTACGGACAAGTAATGAGATATTGATACAGATATTCAAATAAATGTTTTCTAAAAGTCATATCCAACAAAAGAACAAATAGGTACTCTCGTCCATCCTCCTATGCCTTATTAAACACTTTTTTGTAATATTTTTTCTTTATTTCTCTCTGTAACGCTACACTATAATTTATTATTTTTTTATTTTCATAACTGTTTTTTCACAAAACTTTCGGTTTTTGATGGAGTTGCAACCGATCAAACCTACAATGCTTACAAAAACGACTCAAAATTGTTGAAAATCAAGCAATCGTTTTTTAATATGTTATCACTTATCAATTTTCAACTTAAATTATTTTCATTCTGAAACTTAACTTTGTATTGAAAACATCGTTTATAATAAACTTATTATTGTTTTCTGTTGTAAATATTTTTGGAAACCTTTCGGCACAATAAGAATCTCAATAGGTTATGGGCGACATAAAAGATTTTGTGCATGGTATTCCCCAGTTTAACGGCTGTGGATACGACGATTGGCAATTCAGAGTCCAAATTCATCTGGAATCCAAAAATCTATGGAACGTTCTAACCGACGATCCTCCTACAGAAGCAACAGCAAGATCAGAATTTTTGAAGAGGGATAAATTGGCTAAAAATTGTTTAGTTAATTTTATCCATTCGGACTGCCTGAGCTATGTAAGGGACAAACAATCTGCAAAATTGATGTGGCTTAGTCTGGAGTCAGCATTCGCAAGGACATCAATAGTTAACCAACTGTTGCTGCGAAAGCAATTAACCAAATTGCAAATGCGAACGGGAGATTCAGTGACTTCCCATTTGCTGGCATTTGAAAATTTCATACGTCAGCTGAAACTAGCTGGGGCAAACATAGAAGAAGGGGATATGCTTGCGCAGTTGTTTCTTTCTTTGCCAGAAAAGTTTGATCCCTTGGTAACTGCACTTCAAAACTTAGATGATGGAAAATTGACTTTTTCTACGGCAAAAGAAAGATTGAAAGCAGAAGAAATAAAACTGAATGAGCGTCAAGAAGAAGAGATGCAAGAGGTAACGGCTTTTTCAAGCAAAAAGAAAAACTTCAAAAAGAACAAATTCAATGGAAAGTGCTTTAAATGCAACAAATTCGGACATCAAGCTAAAGACTCAAAGGAAGCTCAAAATGTCAGAAGCAAAGGTTTTTGTTTTATGGCAGACAGAGACTGCATCAAAGGCAACGAAAATGAAAAGATAATTTTCAAAATGGATTCAGGAGCCAGTGATCATCTCGTCAATGAGAAATGGTACTTCTCAGAAATGGATGAGTTGAAATATCCAGTTGAAATAAACGTTGCGAAAGATAAACAGTCCCTGTTAGCAAAACAAATTGGCAAAATCAACGGATTGAGCAATGCAGGAACAGAGCTTACAATACGGGATGTGTAATTTATTCCTGAATTACGAGACAATTTACTTTCTGTAAGTAAGTTAACGAATGCTGGAGCTGAAGTTAAATTTTGTGAAAAAAAGGCATTCATTTTAAAAGACAAAGTGTTAATAGCAATAGCAAATTTAAGCGGAAGTTTGTATGAACTTGAAGTGTTCATAAAGAAACCAACATCAAATATATGCATAAAGGATGAAGCTATGATATGGCATCGACGTCTAGGACATATTAGTCAACAGAGAATGGATGTTCTTGTCAAAAATAACTTAATTCCCAACAAAATCCAGAGGCACAAGATAGACTTTTGCGACGTGTGTGTTGAGGGTAAACGAGTTCGGGAACCTTTCAATAGAACACGCAACAGGGCTAAGCGAGCTCTCGAGAGAATCCATTCAGATGTCAGTGGTCCTTTAAGTCCAATTGCAAGGGATGGTTCGAAATACTTTGTTTCATTCATCGATGATTATAGTCATTTCGCCATGATTTACTTAATCAAGAAGAAGTCTGAAGTCTTTCAAGCATTCAAAGAGTATGAAGCCCTATCCACTGCTATGTTCGGTACTAAAATTTCAAGACTTACAGTGGATCAAGGACGGGAATATCTATCAAATGAACAAAATTGTTGGTACAAGCAAAAAGGTATTCAATTTGAACCAACAATTGCATATTCACCACAGCAAAATGGGGTTGCTGAGAGATTTAATAGAACAATTACAGAAACAATTAGAGTCTTGTTAATTGAATCGGGTACTCCAAAGAATATGTGGAACGAGGCTGCACTTGCTGCTGTGTACACGATCAATCGGAGTCCAACGAGTTCTTTGGAAAATTCAAGAACACCAGCCGAATTATGGTTTGGATTTAAGCCTGATTTAAACAAATTGAGGGTGTTTGGTTGCAAAGCCTACGCCTGGGTTCCAAATCAATGCCGAAAGAAACTTGATCGTAAAAGCAGAAAGTCAGTGATGGTGGGGTACGCCCCAAATGGATATATACTCTGGGATATGGATTTACGCAAGATAATCACCTGCCGTGATGTTAAATTTGAAGAATCCACTTTTCCGTTCAAAAGCCTGGCAGAGTGCGAAAACATGAAAGAAAATCAAAAGGTTGTTATGCAATGGAGCCACGAGCAAGAGGGGGAAAGTGAATCTGAAGGTGTTGCTGTGGCTAATATTTCTGAGCCACAAATTATGCAAGAGGAGTCTGATCAAACAGTGACTCATGACTTGGCAGATGTTGATCTGGAGTATGAAGAAACAAATAATGCGCTCCCCTCACAATCAAATAACAATCACCAAAAGGAGACTGTGAGGCATAGTGAAAGGGAGCGCCGATTACCAAATTTACCTGAAAACTATAATGACATTTTTGGGCGAAGTGATTCGGATCTATGGAAGAGAGCTGTCGATGAAGAACTGAATTCGATGAACAAGAATAATGTTTGGAAAATTGTGGATGTACCTTCAAATACAAAATTGCTAAAGTCAAAATGGGTATTTAGTATAAAAGAAGATCAAAATGGCAACCAAACCAGGTACAAAGCTCGATTGGTCGTAAAAGGTTTTCTACAGAAGTTCGGTGTAGATTACACAGAGACATATGCACTAGTTGCGAAGTTGACCACCATACGTGTTTTGCTGGCAGTTGGTGTTTACCGAAAATATCACTTTCATCAGTTAGATATAAAAACTGCGTTTCTACATGGTGATCTTAAGGAGGAACTTCATATGTCCATACCAGAAGGTGTACAAGCCAGAGAGGGTAAGGCATGTAAGCTTTTAAAATCTATTTATGGTTTGAAACAATCACCTCGTTGCTGGAACCACAAGCTTAATGAACACTTACTTTTACTTGGATTTATAACATCAAGTCATGATTATTGGTTGTACACAAGACTTAACGAACAGGAAGAGGGAGTATTAATTGTTTTAATCTATGTTGATGACTTACTGATTGCTGGTAATAAGATTTCATCCATTCAAAAATTGAAACAAGCATTATCTTCGAGATTTGAAATGTCAGACTGTGGACCTTTAAAATTCTTTCTTGGTATGAAAATAGATTTTGTAGAAGGATGCTTACAAATATCACAAGAAATAAGTATAGAAAAGCTTCTTCACAAATTTGGGATGGTAGATTGTAATACTGTCAGAAGTCCTATGGAGAAAGGATTACAACTTGAAGCTAACCGCACAGGTGAAGTAGTACAAAAGCCTTATCGTGAACTTCTTGGAAGCATCATGTACATTATGCTGTGCTCAAGACCAGACATTTGCTATTCAGTAGGTTTTATGGGGAGATACCAACAAAACCCATCTGAAATACATTGGCAGCATCTTAAGAGAATTTTGCGGTATTTAAAAGGAACTAAGTTTTTGAAATTAAACTTTAAACCCAATCATGACCAACCAATTCTTGGATATGCTGATGCTGACTGGGCAACTGACCTGGTAGACAGAAAGTCAGTAAGTGGATACGTTTTTCAAGTTTATGGGAGCACTGTGTCCTGGTGTAGTAAAAAACAAACCACCGTTGCTACTTCATCGAGTGAAGCTGAGTACATAGCATTAGGCACAGCTGCCGCAGAAGCCATCTGGTTGAGAGGAATATTGCAGGACCTAAAGGAAATTAAAAACGAACCAGTTACAATTTTTGAAGACAACAGAGGATGCATTGGAATGGCTCATAATTTGGAAAGTAAACGAGCAAAGCATATTGATATAAAATATCATTTTATAAGAGACAACATTGCCAAGGAACTAATAGAAATTCAAGCTATTGGAACAAAAGAACAACTGGCTGACATTTTTACAAAAGCGATGGATCCTACACATTTCGAGGAATTACGAAGAAAGCTTAAATTAAGTTGATAAAAAAAAATTGAATTATAGTATGATACGATTGAGAGAGGGTGTTGAAAATCAAGCAATCGTTTTTTAATATGTTATCACTTATCAATTTTCAACTTAAATTATTTTCATTCTGAAACTAAACTTTGTATTGAAAACATCGTTTATAATAAACTTATTATTGTTTTCTGTTGTAAATATTTTTGGAAACCTTTCGGCACAATAAGAATCTCAATAAAAATGTATAAAAGTGGCACCTAAATAGCTGTCGCCCACAAACCATAGCAAAAAGTGATAGTCAATTTGCAAATTAAAGAAAAATTTATAAAATAGATGCACCCACTCACAGAACAGTCATATGTAAATATCTCTGCTCAAAGGTATTTTAAAAATTAAAAATTTTCACAACATACATATATAATTCAATAGAATCTATCAGGTGTATAATTTTCGAACTTCTACAATCACATTCCGAAAAGATAAAACTAAATAACTGCGAGAAAAACCAAAAAATAAAGATGTTTTTTTTTAAAAAAATGTCAATCAAAAATACCTTAAACACGGACAGACTTTTTTCATAAACTTCAATCGGTTTAAAATCTTATTAATGGTTAATTAATTCTCAACTATCCATTTTGCAATTTTCAACTTTCAAGTATGTATATTGTAGTTTTCTTACATTTTTTCTAAAATCATTTTTAACTTCAATTTTAAATATCTTTCGATTAAGATAATATAAATACTCTATCAGCCGTTAAGTTTTTCGACCCTTACCGCCATATTATTCACTAGATACATCCAGATTAAAACTTAAATCCAGATGTGTTTACATTGAATTTGTATGCTTTACATCTGGATTTAAATTTTTAATCTGGATGAATCGGCCGTTAATCAGTTGCACCCTATTTAACTCTACTTATAATACGAATTTAAAAAAAATCCGATTTAGAGGGCCTGCAGATAAAAAAATTCATACAAATTTTATATATATTTTTATCACTTGCAGAATAAGCTGTAAGATCATTTTAATCATTTTGGTAATTTCTTTGGGTTAACACCAACCAAAAATTTGATAAGTTATACGCTGGAGTTAATTTTTCATATTTTCAATTCATCTGTTCTTCATTTTGGTAACACCATAATTTACTCAAAACGACCTTATAAACATTTTCAATGTTAAAATTAATTTGTTTGGGAGGATGATAGCAGATTACTAACATGGTGTTGAAGAAAATGAGTATAAAGATTTCAAACTTTTCAACGTTTGGACCAAATGTTTGTGTTGACATGAGTGTAGCCAGAAATAGCCGTGTTTTTTTGGGATATTATATTATAGCAATAAATTTCCAAAAACACCCATCCGCAGGAGCCTGGTTTTTGTATTCCAGATTTTGAACTGTTGGCAGCTGTCAGAATAATTTGAACAAAAAAATCACAAATAAAAGATAGTTTGCTACAAATAAAAAATAAAACAAAAAATAACTTGAACCAAAAATTAATTTTAGTTTCATAAAATGGACAATTCCATTCGATACTCGAATAAACGTCACAAACCCATCCACAGTAGGATTCTACTTCTGCTTTAATTATCTGTAATTCTACTGTGGTTGTTGTAACTCCTGTAAAATGCTGCTGTACTGTGAACAGCTTTCCCAAAAAAACACGACTAATGTTATTAATAAAAATATATTGATATTTTACTCAGTTTTTGACGATTTGATAAAATCAAATGGAATAGCTTTATTTTCAAGCTATGATCTATGGGTCTTTAAAATAAATTCATAGATGTGTACCCTGAAACCCTTCAAGGGGCGTTTATCGACGACTTGATTAAATATTTATCCTGAGGATTAACGTGTATAGGGATACTGATTAAAGTTCTTCTATACGTAGACGACCTTGTGTTACTTGCAGAAACTCATGCGTTACAATTAATGATAAATCAATTGGAAATAATATTGTAGACATGGAATCTTAATATAAAATATTTTTTTTTAATCTAATAATTATATTCAAAATTGATTTGCAAAGCTTACGCTCCATCTAATTTATAAGTTTGTTAAAAATAATTCTTCCTTTTTCATGACCTCTATTAAAATTGAAAATGTAGTAATCCTAAGTGGGTTTAAGGTCACTTAGGTTTACTACAGATAGTAAAAAATAATTATAAAGTGTGTGCGCGGACTTGGAATAATTTTTTTCCAAAAGGCCAAGTCTTTCATTACACTTCTTTTCTGGCTGTTGGTTTCTATTTACTTTTTTTCCGTCATTTCGTAATGAGGAAATAAATTTTTAAGAAACGCAAAAGTAACTTTACCTGCACGTCTCCTCAGTAAATTTGCTACATTCAATTTTTTATTAAATAAGAAACAACTTACTTTTTCAAATAATGTGCTACGATTTACTAACTATTATGGTCCTAATTTGTCAACAATCAATCTCAAACGTTTAACTGTAAAATTAACAGTTTCAGCTTATGAATGACCACTGATCAATATATATTTGCGTTAAGAATTATTTTATTGTGAAACTGAATATTTCCAATGTTCATTTGTGTAAGCATATATGTAAGTCATGTACGTAATCAGAAACTGAGAGAAAGAAAAACATGATCATGTGACATTTATGCAAAGTAAAAATTATACAAACAAATCTAACCGGGTGTGTAACTGTGTATGTGTATGTATGTAGATGTTTGGACATTGAATCTTTAAGTATATTTCGCCTCATGGTTTTAATAATTGTTTAATGTTTAACTCATATGTACGAATATTGTACCATTTAATAATAAAAGAAATTGAATTAGAATATTGATTGCTTTTTACAATATTTATATAAAGATGCACGATGAGATTCAAAATTCTTATACTGGAATGCCGTTTATAAAAAGATAAAACCTCATTATATTGCCAAAATTAAAACAAATAACATCATCCGAAATTAAAGAAAAAAAGAACTGTTTTGACTTAAAAAATATTATACTGGGTGGGCCAAATAAAACCTGGAAATGTTAAACACATATAACTTTTTCCTTACTTTAGTGGGAAACCGTTTTCCGTCGGCTGTAATCTTAGCAATGAAACAAAATGTGTAACATGTACTTTTTTCCGACGTTTCGACAGGGGTTGCTGTCTTCTTCAGGGGAGACTTTATTACAAACGAAATATACAAATAGTTAATCACAATGTAATCATCATCTTCGGCTCGACAACCGGGGTCCGGTCCTGGCCTCCTTCAACAAGTCTCTCCACCCATCCCGGTCTCGAGCCGCCGCCATCCAGTTGCGCACCCCAAGGCTCCGGGCGTCCTGGTCTACGCCATCTCTCCAGCGCAAGCATGGTCTACCACGCTGTCGTCTACCATAGAATGTACCACAAAGAACTTTCCGAGCAGGTTCCTCTTCGCTCATACGAGCTAGGTGACCTGCCCACCGAAGTCTACCGAGCTTAATTTTTGTCACGATATCTGCTTCAAGGTAGATTGCGTACAATTCATGATTGTACCGTCTCCGGAATCGTCACAATCACAATGTAATGCGACCAAAAAAATGAGAATTGAACTTACTAAGGGTTTGTTTCACAATGTCTGATTAAAGTTCTAAGTAAGCAACTTGGAACTTATTAGTCAGTTATAAACTTCACTTACGTTTCACAATATCTGAATAGCGAACCTTGTGAGTAATAATCTAAGTATTTTAATTGCCACATGAAGTGTCGATTATCATATTTACTTTGCATTTAAAAAATTATTTATTTTTTGAATTTTATATTAGTTAAAACTATTTTGTCTGGAAAACTAAGCTTAGATCACACGATTTGTGAATACACAAATATTTGTGTATAAATTTGTGTATTATTGACAAAAAAATACACAAATCGTCTGAACCACAAATTTGATGTACACAAATGACGTACACAAACGATTTGTGTATCATTTGTGTATTCAATACACAAATCGAATTTGTGTACATTTACAAATCGTCTGATCGGGTACCCAAATCATTTTATGACTATTTGTGTACATTTGGGCACCATTTGTGTATGTCACATCATTTGTGTATTCTGAAAATTTAAGCATACACAAATTTCGTGAGAATACACAAATGGTTTTGAAAATTCAACTGAATATTTAATATCAGTCGAGTCAATAAAGGTTTTTTCTTCGAATTTTAATGTGCAACTATGATATTAATGATTTGTTTTGTAAAATGGCACCATAAGGACATGCAGGGTGATTTGTATTAGATGAAAGGAACACATTTACGTTAAGCCAAAAATCGTGGAAATTGTATTCTGTGGAATGCGGAAAAGATACTGGAGCTAGCGAAAACTGTCGCCAAAAAGCGCAACGTCAAGACTAGTCGCACAGATGGCGGAATACTGGGGCGCATAAATGTATCGGCCTTCTCAATATATGGCGTTACCAAAGCCAGCAAATGATCGAACTGAGCGGCCGACATTCGAACGAAATTTCGATACAATTGCGGCTCTTCGGCACGTAGTTCCACAAGTAATTTTGCGCAAAAGCCCTCCGTCTCACGGTGGCCAAGCCAATTTTTTCTCCAACAAGTTCGCCGCTTGCGTACCATTGCTACGACCTGTTGTTGGCTTTCGTCTTCTTCTTCACTTTCGAGTAAATACGCAGCCAAACTATTGGCAAGATATTTTTTTCGACATTGTTTGATTGAAATTATTTAATTTAACCGGATACACTTCAATTCACTTTCAAATAAACAGAATGACATAATCACAAATGAGTACACAAATTTCATTTGTGAAGAAATACACAAATCGTCTGAACCACAAATTTGTATACACAAATTGATTTGTGTATAGCATATTTGTGTATATCTTTACACAAATGAAATTTGTGTTTTTTTTTTTAAATACACAAATCGTCTGAACCACAAATATTCGTGGCATAAATAAATAGCATTTGTGTTCAAATTTGTGTAGAATTTGTGTATAACATACACAAATGAAATTTGTGTATATACACAAACCGTCTGATCTTAGCTTAATTCACACATAGATTTATTATTTCAATAAATTGTGAAACCCAAAGTTTTTTGCTGGGAGGATTTAATTTGCTGATAAAGATGTCAATTAAGTAATCAGAACTTTACTCAGACATTGTGAAACAAACCCTTAGGCTGGTCGCAGCGGACTTTTCATAGGAACTATTTCCTATGTTGAGCCCGCCGCGGACGGCCGCGTCAAAGCGCTACTAAAAAGTATTCCAGTATTTAATTGCTCTCTTGGGATCCCACTATCATACATACATCCAAATCAATACCTTCACATAAGGTATCATTAATAAATAAAAGAATTCAAAAACCAACTAATCCTAGTTTCAAACATTCAATTGTAACTCGGCTATATACAGTTCAATACTCCTACCCTCCCTCTCTTTTCTCAATATACATAACAACAAACCATGGTGAAAAGATTCCTTGGATCATGAGAATAAACATAGGCTATTCTTTTTTCAAAAATTGAGATAAAAATTGTTATTTATTAAAAATATCTCATAAGGAAGGTTATGGCTTCCGAGAAAAGGAAGCGCTCTTTTTCTATGGGGATATTATTTATAAAAATATATTTTTTTTTAAATGCGTTTTGGAACACATTATTAATGTAAAATACCCTATTTTATGTAATGCGTTCAGAAGTCGCGTAACTTTTCACAAATTCCTCTTTGTTAACTCAAAAAAGCTGCTACGAAAGAGCACGAGGGGATAAAAAATTTCCCCTCCATGAAGAAATTTGATACGTCCTGCAACTCAAATTTGTGTTTGCAAGAAGTATTAGGTCTATTTGCTATCTTTTTTCAGAAAAATGTGTAAAACCTGTCAAAACAGCAAAGTGAGAACGAATTTCTCAAAAATGGAGAAACTTAGAAGAAAGTTAACAAACGCATTGAATCACTTTTGTGTACAAAATGTCAAAATTTCATTCCTCACATCAACAATCACATGCCAAAAGTCCGGTTTTGTTTACATATTTATGTTTAATTTTACAAAAAAATACATATATTATATATTTCCCATGTTATCTATTATTTAGATAGTTAATTTTTAAATATGAGACACAACAATTTAAAATTAAAAGCAAAAATGCTAACAGCTGGCTGTTTTGAGAGTGTTTACTCTTCTTGTACAGATAAATTTATGTAGCAGAAATTCGTAAGTGTTATCCAATGGAGGGGAATTTATTTGGTCTCTCTATGTGCTCTCTCGTTGCAACTTTTTCGAGTTAACAAACAGGAATTTGTGAAAATTTTTGCAAATTCGCAATAAATTTCACGTTACCAAACAGACCTATTAAACTCTGTTGAGAAAATAAATTGGTTGTCGTGAATTGCAATCTGATTGTTACGAACTATTCGCGTTCCACATACCATCCCACTTCAACGTATAAATTGTTCACGCATTACCTCAAAATCACAATTTTTATTTCTTGGTGGTTTGTCGACCAATAAAAAAAGGCTATGTACATGTGAACGAAATTTCAAAATAGACGAATATTCGCGACGTTTTATACAAAAAAAAAAACACTAAAGCATTTGTTAACTTTGATGCAAGTTTCTCTGTTATAAAATTTTATAGGTATTACTTGGATTTTTGGACAGATTCATACATTTTGCTACAAAAAGATACCAAACAGACCTAATTATAGACGTGTTTTGTCCAACTCTTTAATGTGTACCTAAATTAAGAGCCACGATCAATGTTTATTTATTGAATAAGCCGTAGTCGTTTTTCCATAAATATTTTTCAAGGAACAAAATTTCAAAATTAATTACAAAATTTCTCATATCTACCATTTATATTGTCCTCAAAATTCGAACGACGAATATTTTTTCTTACCAAACTGCTTTCCAACAGCTTATTTTAAATATGACTTCCAACCGCTCTGGATTTCTTTTCAAATAAACCTGGGGTGCGTGGCAGCGTAAGTCTACATTCAGTGCGAGGCCCGATTACTCATCGAACACAATGCAAATGAACTATAGACATGTACATACATGTTCTTTTTTTGTTTGAAAGCTTTTTCTCAGCAAATGGCTTTAGGGATATTCTTTCTCAAATTTTGTTATTACATAATGATGAAATGCGGTAAAAATAAAAAATGTAGATTAGATTAATGTTTATTTAGCGGTAAAAAAGCTATTTTTTTCATTTTTAATACATTTAAACCAATAAATAAATATATTAATATAAATTTTTTAAGATAACTTAATAATTAGTTTTGACAAACTGTGATATTTTATTTTTGAATCTTGTTATATTGTTTTCGATTTTAACATCATTTGGCGACTATTAAAAATTTGTATTCCTTTATAAAACAACATATTTTGCGTTCTATTATTTGAGAAAAATTGTACATTAAAATTGTTATTGCTTCTTAGATTATGTGGCTGAACGCTGAACATCAGTTCTTCTTATTAATCTTCTTTGAAATTCCTTTTTCATTAAACTACTATTAATTTTGTATATAAACAGCAATGTGCAAAATGTTATTCTTTGTTTAATACTAAACCAATTTAATTTATTTAACATGTTACTTACTGGTGTATATCTACTGCAATATAAAATTGACCGCATAGCTTTATTTCGTAATATTTGAAGTTTTTGAATCATACCGGTAGACCCCAATAATAGTATCGTTGGACAATACTCAAAATAGGGTTTTATTATGGTATCATATATTTTAATTGCCATTGAAATACATAATTTCTTTCTGATTCTACGAAAAAAACCGATTTTCTGGGATATTTTTTTACAAATATTTTCAAAATGTTGTTTGAAGACTAAATTACTGTCTATTGTAATTCCTAAGTATTTAATTTCATGAACACAATCAAATTCTTCAATACAATTAATTTCTCTATTTAATGGTAATATCATGACTTTTGTTTTTTCAGTATTAAGTTTCAATTTATTCATATTCAAATATATCTTTACGTTATTTATATCTTCTTTTAACTTTTCTATAGCAACATTTACTTCAACATCATTGACATACCTATAAAAGGCCATCATCAGCAAAAAAAATGATTTGGGAATTTTGTATTATCTTTTTAAAGTCATTAATATACAATATATATAATAATGGGCCCAACATTGCCCCTTGTGGTACACCTATCTCAACAGAAATACTATTTGATATTTCATTATTAAATTTTACCATGTTTTCTTTTTTCTAAATATGATTTAAATCATAAATATTCCATTCCTCTTACCCCATAACTGTACAATTTTTTTTAATAATATATCCCTGTCAACGGTTTTAAATGCACGCTTAAGATCAAGGAACACGGCAGCTATTTTCTTTTTTTCGTGCATCCTCTCTTTTTAATCAGCAACTACGAAGTCTAATGCAGATTCACATGAATGTTTACTTCGAAAACCAGATTATTCTTCCATTATAATGTTATTATCTTCCAAGTATTTTTAGAACTGAATTTGCACCACTTTTTCTAATATTTTTTCATGTAAAGGCAGCATATTGACTGGTCTAAAATGTTCATATTTATTATAGTTAGCAATTTTTTGAACCGGAACTATCACAGATGTTTTCCAGTTGTCTGGGAAGTTACCATTAATTAATGAATGATTTATTATTTTTAGTAAAGCTGGTCCTATGTAATTGAAACTATCTTTCAAAATTTCTTTATTCATAAAATTATAGTCATTCTTATTGGGCATCAGTTCTATAATTTTCAAAAGTTCATCGATTATATCTAATGTTTTGAATTTAAAACACTGTGCACTTTGTTCAGCATAATTAATCCAGGGTATATTTGGAATATATTATTTATTTCTTTAACACTCGTAACGAAGTACTGGTTAAACTTATCTGCAATAACTTTATCATTGTCAATTTTAATTTGATCATCACGATATTTTTAATTTCAGTTTGCACTAGATTTTTGATTGTCTTCCACATTGATTTTTGACTATCTGATTCATTAATTTTATTTTCAATGTACAATCGTTCAGCTTTACTTTAACTTTGTTTATATTTATTTCTTATTTTCTTATAATTCTGCCAATCTTCCAATGAACCAGTAATAATAAACTTTGAATAGCTTTGAACTTTTTGAGACTTTTGCATTCGCAGATCTTCATTAAACCAATTTATTTGATTATCACATTTTACACTCTTTTGTACTATGAATTTTCCTATTACACTTAAAATTTCTTTTTCAAAAATACTGTTTGATTATTGAGTATTCACTTGTGTTATTATGCTTATATTATTTATTTCACTTCTTATATTTTGAACAAATTGAAAACTGTTATAGGTATTTTAAATATTTTATTATCTTTCGTTTATCACACTTTTCTTTTTGTTTAGTTGTTATTTTAAATGTAATCGTTTCGTGATCACTAATTTTCAATTCGTTATCCACTTTGACTATACAGTTTTTAGCATTCGTAACTACGTAGTCTAAAAGTGTCTTACTTGTTAAAGTTATCCTTGTAGGTTCACTGACTAGTTGATTGCACATATTTTCCCGAAACATACCCTCAAGTTCGCTTTTATATATGCTATTTACAAGCCAATCTATATTGAAATCACCTAGCATTATTAAGTTCACTCTTCCTTCTATCTTTTTAGTAGATTCTTCATTTCATTACAACCGATCCATTTCCACTTTTTGATACCCCACTGATCTGCAGTGCAAGATCAGCTGGATCAATGTTTTCTTTTATAATGTCTTTTGTTTTATCACTGTTTTGTTCCATATTGTCCTTTGGTTTTACAATAACCGGCGGTACATTTTTTATTGCAATATCTGCATATGTTTTTTTCTTTTCAGCTATGTTTGTCTCTTTTTTACTGAGACTTTTAACCCTTGTAATTATTGTCTTAATCTCTTCTTATTGTTTAGTCAAAGCCATTTTATTTCCATTAATCACTTTGAGCATATTTCCATTTTTTCCATTACACTTTTTATATATGGTCGACAATTGTCACACACGAATAAAATGTTTTTATTTTTAAGCATACCCAGTTCATATTTGCTCAATCCGGTTCATTTTTGACAAAAAACATTTCGGCAGAATGCTTGGCACATGACAAAGCTATCATTTCTACCTATATGTTTCTTGCACTCTTCACACATTGAAACAATTTCACTCATTGTGCACGCAATTGTTTTTTTTTCCGCACTGAGGTCTATTTTATCCAACGGTTTTGGTGTTAATTTTATGGAATCATATTTTTCTTTTTCGTATTATTTTTATTTATAATAATTCTTATCAATGTCTTTGGTAAAAATAATCTTTACAATAAACTCTCGCGCAGATTATTTATTTATTTTCGACTTTTTACTTCTTTAGCACTCTGATACACGTCTGTTCACTCGGAAAAAGTGAAAAGATCCGATTTAAAAAATTCTTTAGGTGTTTGAAAAGCCATTTTTAGTCGATTTTGACCATTGAGGGTATTTTGAGGGTGAAACGGGGTAGAAACGAAAGTCCTTATAAAATTCTCTTAAAATTTGGTATTTATAGGGTGAGGTTGGGTAAAAACAAAAATGGGATATCCGGTTTCAAAAATTCTGCTTATTATTTTACTATTTTTAAAAAATTGAAATTCATAGCAATAAAAACAAAAAAGAGGTTTTCGATTACAAAAGTTCTTTCTGTGTTAGAAAAGTAATAAAGGTTGGACTTATAATATAATCATATTTGTACAAATTTAACTTAACGTGAGGTTGGTTAAAACCTCGAAATTAGCATACAAAGTAGCTCAAATATTTTTTTTTATAGTTTTGTTTGTTGTTTTTATGAGTTGTCTACCCGTGCGAAGCGGGAGTGACCAGCTATATTCAATAAAGCCAGGGCTTTATAGTAGTATAGTAGGAGAGGCGACCACTTAAAAACAGAAATGTGTTTGTTAACAGGTACTGCCTCTTGAGAGGAATTGACAAATATCCCCGAAAAGTACCTTTGTGTGTTTTACCTTAGCCGTTCGGATAAAGCAGACAATTGTAATTTTTTTCCACTCCTGCTGATAACAGCACACAGTTAAGAGTTGTAAGTCACCAGGCCCTGGTTCTTTAGCTGTTCCTCGTCAGAAAACAGCTTCCGGTACTAAGGATTCCTATCCCAGGAAGGATTTATATAAATGGGGTATCAAATTAAAGCTAAGAATGTCCTCTTTACGAAACCAGTATTCAGGAAGACTTACCGCGAGTCCGATTACTAATATAAAAATAGGTGTTTTATTTCTACTTTGCGTATTACATTTTGAAAGAACAATTTCAAAAACTAACCTAAATATATCAATACAAGACTGTTCATCATTGAGGGCCTCCGAAATATATATTCAAATATTTTATATTATTATTATGTTTTAAACGTGGATGTAGGTATTTGCATTCATATTAATTATGAATAATGTTTGTTCATTTGTATCCCTACCCGAAAGAGTTAATTGCAATCTTTTTTTCACTGTTTGTAAATTAGAATACAAAAATAATATTTGAATTTAATGGGTGTTTAAATATAAATTATGAAAATTATTACAATGTTATTTTAAATATTATGTATGTTCATATACATTATAATATGTACATTATATATTTAGAACTGTCGCTTAGGAGTCCGGTTTAAATTATGTATGTCAGTAAGCGTGTTGTTCAAAACTTTGAATTTCTACTGATTTTAGTAAATCGTTGCGGTACTTAAATAAATAAAAAAACAAATTGTATAATTTGTATAGAAAATTAGACCAAATATTTAGTTGTTTAGCCAATCAACTTTTCTATTAAATGAAATTATTCCCCTGTTTGTTTTTCCTGGAAAGTGTAAAATTATTCACATTCCGTATTTTTAAAATCGGGTTATAGTCAAATTTCCATCTGGTTGTTATGCATTTTTAATCCACCGAGTTTAATGCGATATTATACCTGGAGTGAATATTATGGCTGTACAAATTTTATCATTATGACCTTGTGATGGCCTTGAAGTTTATCTTTTATCTTATTTGTACGTAGCCTGACTAATGTAAGTAGATATGATAATATATAAACAAATTCAAAACCATAATCAAGTTAACTTAAACTAAAGAAAATAAGAGAAACAAAAATTAACTCAAATAAAATATAGAATGCAATGAATACGTATAAGAAAATAAAAACTATTACATACATTTTCAAAGTATAAATCTGTCGGTCTAAGTGATGTCTGCTTCTTCACTTTGTCAATATTTATCATTTTGTTAATTTATCAGAATTACCAGAGCCACGTACATGCTAATTTACATTATGCTTTGCGAATTTTCCTACTAAATAAATTTATAAAATATTCTACAGCCATACAACGTGACCACGAATCATTAAAACAAGTTTTTCTCTTTCCAACTTTGCGACATTCTTGTTTGGCATTTACCTTGACCTAGTAAAATGAAATTTAAAAAAAGTAGAACTATTGGCTTCGCACGGGTAGACAAATCTAAGCTTCGCATAAAAATAACAAAATAAAATATCTTCATACATATGTATGTACATATATAAATAAATATTTATACTACTTTTTTAATCTAATACTAGGTTTTAAACTTCCTCACGTTAATTTGTAAAAATATGATCCTCTAAGTCCAACCTCTATAACTTATTGGTTTTAAATTAGTCTATCCTCGCCCTATCCATTTGTCTGAACAGGAAATACGAAATCAAAAAACTCAAAGATATTTATCATTTTTACATTGTTAGATGTCAATGTGTTATTTATCTGTCTGTCCAGCTACATAAATTTAAAAGGCTAGTAAAAAAGTCAAATCTTTATTCTTCTGACAAATGAATGTGTCAAAATGCAGACCAAGGTAAAAACAATTTTAGTTCAACTGACATTTTAAATAGTTTATTTCTGCCAAAAAATCACATCTAAATTACTTTTTTAATTTTTTTTTTTGTTAATTTGTCTAAATTTTGAAGTTTTTTTTTCCATCGTCATGTTCCAATCTCTCGCTCCACCAATTACCCAATTCAACAAAACAAAATTGTTTGAGTCTGTTAATGAATATTTTCTGATTGCCTACATCTAAAAGTAACCAAATATTCCATTCATAACAAATAAAGTTTGATTTTGTACATTATACAATGAAAAATAAAGATTAAGCGTTTGAGAAGCAACGCCTTTTAATGTGCGTGAGAGGGGTCGAGGTGGGGTTTGCGGGTGTGGAGCGGTTAAGCAGACAGTCACGTAAGTGTGCGCACGCAACGGAACAACGTGTTTTGTGTGTCGCGAGGTCTAAAAATGTCTTCCAAAAAGTGTAAAAATGACGTTCTCTTTTCGCTACCTTTGCGGCGAATTCCTTAAAAGTGATGCCGGATTTTCCGGCTGTTCTACATTCCACTCCTTTGTTAATCCAATCGAATCCCGTATTAACATACGCACTACCGAATGTTAAAGCATTTATCGTTTTCATGAAGTAATCCTAAGTGGGCTTAAGGTCTTTTTTATATATTTCTTATATTAAAATAGACGACGTTTCGTACGTGCTTACGTACTTCTACAGGTCTATTTAAATTATTCTGAGAAATATATTGAAAACTAAAATAGATTTGTTCTTTGTTTCGATCTGTTTCAATGTTTTTTTTTTTTCAAAAAAATATTATATTTTATCTTATAACTAAATATTTGAAAGTCTTTAAAAGGACGTTTCAAATTATCAAAATTCAAATTTGAATTGAGACCTTAAGCCCGCTTAGGATTACTACATGAAAATGATAAATGCTTTAACATTCGGTAATGCGTGTATAAATAAGGGATAATAGCCGTATTTTATTATCGCCGATGATCCATATATGTAGATCATGTCATGATTAGTGACAACAGTGTTATATACCTATCTGTTTTTTCCTTACGTTTTTTTATTTTTAATTTATTCGTTGTCTTTTTTCTTTTAACTATACAGCTCCCAATTTGTAACCATTTGCAAAGCTGAGAAGCAGGAGCAAAAACTAAACTTTTGGTTCATGAAACGTGATCCCGATAGAGAGCAAGATCTCGTGTTGTTTTTGTAATGCATGCATTTGGAGGATATATATGGATCATCTCTAATAATACAAAAACTAGTTTTAATAACTTAATAAAGGTCAGCTATCTATCTATATGCATATATAAGTCTGTTCTTCGTCTATGTAGTCCTTTACGAAATTGGGAACAGAAAAATGATATGCTCAGGCTCACTTAGAACAACTTAAAATAACTTCAGGTCATATTGAAAAGAGGAATGGGAACGCTTTCACCAGGATCTATTGAACTTTCAACAACCTTATCAAGGACAATATAATGAGAACATAATGGTTGACTACATTTTCGGACTAATTCGAGAAGGTTCTTACTTACACAGAAGAAAGACCAAAAATATTAATTTTTAAAGCTTCTTTTTATTTTTTGTTTTCTATTTTTAAGTTTATTTTTATTGTCTTTTGAAAATTAGTGATAAAAATACATAAATCAAAAACCAAAAAATAGAGATTTTCCTTAAAATTTTAAATTTTGTTCCTGCAGCTACAAAAGCAAACTTCAATACACACAATTATTTTTTCCGTCATTAGTTAGGCATAAATATTCAAAATCAGACATACAGATCTCAGACTTAAATTGACTTGTGTTATCATAACAATCACTTTCGTATTTTCAGATGTTTAGAGTAACAAAAAGACAGACAGACAAACAAACTTTCACATTTAAATATAATATTAAATAGGATTTATAATATTAATAGGAAGGATTAATAGGATACTAGCATAATGCGCGTATTATGTAGCGGCGAAATTTATACAGTTCTTTTAATTTACAGGTCAATTAAATGGTCATATATGTTGCATGACTTTTACCCCTAACATAGAATAGAGTAACTTTTTATCAGCACACCCATTAGAAAATGGAGTAATCGAATTACTTGTGCAAATACATTTATTCCACTGAATTTGCTTCCCCCAAAAAGATACAGAAGCAGTCACAAAGATAACAGAATTAACTTGGTTTCCAGATTTGTATGTGTGTATGGAGGAAATAAAGAATTATTATGTCAATTTTGTATCGCTAATGTACTGGTCGATACCACAGAAAATTATTGTCTGGTGGTTAAGCTGTAGAATTTCTTTGAAAATAAATACAAAAATGCGTTATGTAAAGTATTCCATTAGAAAACAATACTTAACATTAAAATATTAAAGCTGTGTATTGATTGAATAGTTTGAATAATTTGTTTAATTGGGATTATTAGCTGTGTTCTATTATGTACATACGTACGTATGTACGTATATGATCCGTATTACATCCTGATAATAAAACAAAGAGAATCACAGTGATGTAAATACCCATTTGTTTTTTGTTACATCCTAATAGGTTGAAAGAAGGATTGGATTACTTGTTGCTAATGTATTTATGTGTTAAAAATTGATCCGGTTCAGATCATATGTATAGTTATAAAGTAGCTGTCAACCTTGAATAAAATTAACGGTTTCCTAAAATGCTGGCGGGTCTTAATTTTATTTGAAGTTTACAAATCAATTTTCATTTAAAGTGTGCTTCGTAGGAAGCTTTTATTTACTGACCGTTGTAAGTGTTCTTCAAGCTGTAATTATTTTCTATTTATAATTTACAAATACATATATTTTGGTTTTAATCAAATTCCTCTCCGTGAGATGTTTTGAAAAAAAGGATATTTCATGTTGGTTTCCAAGTCTTTAAACTAGGTCTTTACTTGAAAAAAATTCATTCATTTTATTTTTGCTTTTCTCAAAATCATTGAACTGAGTTTGATCAAATCTGGTATGCACGTACTAGTTTTTATTAAAATGTTCACTAATATTTTGCAAAAAAAATCTTGTCCAAACCGAACTATAAATCTTTGTTCAAGTTGAAAGTTCAAATTTTCTTCGTATTCCATTATTATAAATCTTTGTTGTTTGGTTCTTCTCATTAAAGAAAAAATTAAAATTCTTGGACTAATTGGCACGAAAACTTGGAAATGGCATGAACATACCAAGAAGCTAACAAGCATACAAAATCCATAAATCTACTCAAAATCATCGACCTTGGCATAAACACATATGTGTTACACCGTTACAAAAGCTTCTTGATATAACTACTCATCCCGATGGGGTGATGGTGCTACGATGAACCCTAGAGCTATATAATAGCGAAATTCGTTTCTTCAAAAGGGCCACCTGTCGGATAGAAAAAGAACCTCCTCCCATACTATTTTCTTCTTGTCTCGAGCCAACCTATACGCCGTAGACTTTTGTCGCATACTATGCAAAACACCCTGCATAGTAAAAAGTTTTAGACAACATTTTTAGTTAGAAATCGGATTTTTTTAAATAAAAACAAAAGTATATGGTCAAGTGAAATACATCCCATCAAACTAAAACACTGTTGAACTATTTAGGGGAAAACTTTTCAGTGCATTTTTGTAAATTTTAGAAAAAACCGTATAACATTGGTAGTTTTGCATAGAAGAGAGCCGTCCCAAGAGAGTATTTCGCCTTTCTGTTATTTTCGGTTCAGTTGTAAACGTATAACTCCATTTTGAGCTCTATTGAAACTCTTCTACAAAGTTTGGTACAAGCTAAATAGTACAACTTTTTCAATTACCTATTTGCATTGATTGAATCCACAGGATTGTTTATATTCTTAGCAAACAGTTTTTTCCATATTGCTCCTCGTATTTGTAATTTTTTTTTTCCTTCATGTTTTGAGTCTTGAGTTACGAAAATAAAAATTGATCAGGGAAGCTTAAAATTACATAGCTTCTTTGAATCGATCACAGAAAAAAGAAAAAGCTGTTCGAATACTAGACCCTTTTGCTATTGCTATCGTTCTTCATAGAAAAAAAAAAAACAATTTTTAATTTCTTGATATTGCCTGAACAGAACAAAATAATTTTAAAAAGGTTTATGTCCGAACGGTCAAAATATAATAAATATTATTATTAAGTTTTAAAGAAAATATTATAACAATTTTTCTAACAAAAAACCATCCAAAAATAATTACAAACGTCAATCTTCACACAAGAACAGTTTCCTGTTAAAAAGATATTTTTTCAAAAATTGTTGACTATAGCCTCAGGCATATTTTTTAAACTTCTATTTTCTTTTAGGATTATCTTCCACTTTACAATCATTTAAAATTTAAGTTCATTGGATAGCTATTAATTTATCAGCTTCTCATACTTTTTTTGCTCAAACTGATTCACGCGCATCAACTATGTGGATTATGAAGTGTAAAATCTCGTTGCTTTTATAATAATTACTTCAAAAGTTAAGTGAAATTATTTTAAATTGTAGTAATGATGAATAATATTTGCCTATCAAAAAGAATCTTCAAACATAAACCAGTATGGTTAAATAAATGATTTAACAAAAGCTCCCAAAAAAATTTAATATCATCCTTTTTTTAAGAAAGTCAACACATAATGCGGTGGGTTAGGCAGGGATCAAGTTTCGTTAACATAAGAACTAAAAAAAATAAAAATAAACCGAAATACGAATGGCACTGGAGCCATCACCTAACCATACCATTCTCAGAAAAATAGACAAAAGTACAGAAGTAGAAGGAACACCACGCTTAGCAGTAGAAGTAGAACAAGTTACAGAAGCGAAAAGCTGAAGGAAAATAGAACAGCGGCGAAAGAGCTGCTTCTCGTCGTGAAAGTGAAATTGATTTCACTCATCACTCACCCCCAACAAATACCATGGAATCTTAAGAAATTTTGACACTGGAACCTTAGTCACTGTGATAATCTAAGTGCGTACAATTTATTTGGCGAAAAATATACCAAAGCTATAAAAAATAAAATCTGAAAGAAAACTTTTTTTGCACGAGACTTCTTGATTCTACTGCAACACACAACTTACCGGCCATGTCAAATTAACAGTTTGCACAATCAGTCGACAGTCGAGTCGCCTCTTTTCCTCTCCAGTCTCCACCTCATAAAACAATCATTCAGCAAACGGGGGGTGTCGGCGGTAATGTGGCACTGGCTATGCCAGCATCGGGCAGAGACTACGCGCTGACTATGGATGGGGCAGAAAACAGTCAAAAAAAAATACGATCAGTCTTCTCTCCTGGCAGCGGTGAAGACGGCAACTTTAATGGAGCTGAAAGCAGAAGCGGTGGCCTTTTCTTTTGCAAATGAAAATACCTATTTCGGAGTTAGGTTTCTTTTGTTGTAAAAACAGAACTCAGGCGACTCTTGTCTTAACTTAACCTTTTTTATTCGTAATTCCACAAACCACAACTACTACCTCAGCAATCAAAATCAAGCACGAGATCAATATTTCTTTTCAAGGGTTTTATATTTTTTTTTTACTATTTTGTGCTGCTCCAAGTTTCTTTTCAGTTGTCGATTTTTTTTTGCGATACTTTTCAGAATCGCCAGCCAGCCACCAGGAGGAAGAACATTCAAAACGAGGGGAGCGAGAACGATTCCCTTTTTCACTTTTACTAGGTATTTATCTACTCTGCTACGGTGGTACTGTTTTCGTAATAAAAAAAATTTAAATGATTTCGATGAAAAATTTTATTTAAATAACAAATTGAAAATAGAATTAAAATGTTTAAAGGAATTTTTATTGCAAATTTGCGATTAAAAATGCTGCTCATTACACACAAATCTGCCTTGAGGGAAAACACAAACTCACTCCTCACACACACCGGAGCCACACACTTTGAAAAATCACACTCGGCAGTCGGCATATTTTTGATGCGAGTTGACATGTGTTTGTGGGACGTCAACGCATGACGATGCAGTGGTAGCGTATATAGATATGAGTCAGTCATGGCGGGGTTTCACACACACATTTGGAATTTGACATGAGGCCTTGTTAGTGTTGGTAATTTACGACTTACATACGGCACCAAGTTTCAAACGATTGTGGTGACACCTAGTTGTGGAAGTCACATCTAGGTGTAGGATAATGTAGTGCTCTTATAGGGTGTGTAGTTCGAAATAGTAGGTCTTCTACTGCTATTAATCGATGCAATTGCATTTTGCGACTTTTCATGTTGGCGAGGGACGTATGCGGTGGCCAGGGTAAACTAAATTTCTAATGTTGAACAAATTGAAGAGTTGTTCATATTCTTCTTTGTACTTTTCCTTATTGTTCGAATGTGTTTTACAGCCCCTTTGTGAAGAGTCACAAGCTCTTGTGAGGATTGTTGTAACTCGATAACATTTTTGGAATTCTCGCACATCATCACAAGAAAGCCCGAAACTAAACTAACCATAGCGAAGGTGAATTTTGAAGTGTCAT
Source organism: Leucozona laternaria (assembly GCA_932273885.2). NCBI lineage: Eukaryota > Metazoa > Arthropoda > Insecta > Diptera > Syrphidae > Leucozona > Leucozona laternaria. Next base: position 167,113,303 of record OW026366.1, on the reverse strand, counting down.
AATAGCCGTGTTTTTTTGCAAGCCCGGGGAGATTTGGTTGAAAAAAACGACATCGGAGATTATTGACGCCATTACAGAAACAAAATGGAGTTTCCATACAAACTATCGATAACATGTATACAATTCACGCCGGTAACACAGTTTTTCTCCGTGCTTAAGTTAAGCCCAGAGAATTCTCCGCGCTTAGCTAAGCCCGAAGGGGATTAGTTGTTGTTGCATTTAACATGTAAATTGCAGGACAGAACGTCGTTTTTTTCGATCGATTTCCTCGGGGCTTGCAAAAAACACACGGCTAATGGCAACAGCTGATTATTAAAAAAATTAAAAAAAATTTCAATTGGGCCATATAAATTAAATTAAAGCTTAAAAAAAATAAATTTTTAATTAATTTTTTAGCAATAAAGTGATTAAAAAATTGATTATATATGTGTGTGCAAAATGGAAGTGAAAAAAATTATTAAATAATGTTATTTTGGAGAGCGAATGAATCATTTGTTTACTGCGTAATAAAAAAACTGCTATTGTGAAAATTTTGTTTTTATTTCGGATGAAAGTTATATGATACGTGGCAATAAAATCCAAATAAATCTACTTTCTTTTCTAAATCTAATAAAATATCAATTTTGTTTCAAATATAAATATATTATGAAATGAAAATTTTAAAACACATGTAATTTGTGAGTGAGATCACAATTTCGATTGTTTTTGTGACCCTCATAAGAGTGAAAAAGTCACAGAATTAATATCTCCTCTTCTTGTGACTTTTGAGGCATCAGTAGCCGTGTTTCATTGCAAGCCCCGAGGAAATTGGTCAAAAAAAAACCACGTCCTGTAATGCAATTTACATGTTAAATGCAATAAGAACTAATCCCATTCGGGCTTAGCTAAGCGCAGAGAATTCTCGGGGCTTCAATTAAGCACGGATAAAAACTGTGTTATCGGCGTGAATTGCATACGTGTTATCGATAGTTTGTATGGAAACTCCATTTTGTTTCTGTAATGGCGTCGCTAATCCCCGATGTCATTTTTTCAATCAAATCTCCCCGGGCTTACAAAAAACACGGCTAGTGATGATGAGGAGAATTGAGCTGTATATGACTTATTTCAATGATTGAACTACCTTACCAATGATCATTGAGAAATTAAACGTCAATTCATGAGGAAGTTTGAAACCGAATTAAATTTTTTTTCACTAAAGTAATAATTGAAGCCACTAGCTTTATTTCTGCAACATAATAATTACTGGATTCACTTTCTAAACGTCTCAAAATTAGGCCCAGTTATAGCTATCATTGAAAACCATCATTGAAAACTTTAATGTTTAGTTTTGAGGCGCTAGAAAGCAAAATCAGTATAAATTTTGTTGCCAACATGAAGATCGTGACTTGATTATTAATTCTTGCCAACAAAAAATTTCGTTTTGGCCCAACCGTCCACATAACATGACTTTTATTAGCCGTGTTTTTTTGCAAGCCCCGAGGAAATCGGGCTAGATAAGCGTGGAGAATTCTCGGGGCTTAACTTAAGCACGGAGAAAAGCTGTGTTACCGGCGTGAATTGCATACTTGTTATCGATAGTTTGTATGGAAACTCCATTTTGTTCCTGTAATATGGCGTCGCTAATCCCCGATGTCGTTTTTTTCAACCAAATCTTCCCGGGTTTGCAAAAAACACGGCTTTCAATGATTGAACTACCTTACCAATGATCATTGAAAAATTAAACTTCATTTAATTGGCGAAATTTGGGCCCAAATCAATTTTTTGCTCACAAAAATTATAATTTAAGCACACACATGCAACTAAACAGTTTTTCCGGTATTACACGGCGCGTGAGTTTAACGCGCAACTGTTGGTTATTTTCTTTTGAACATTCATTCCGTGACGCGCATGTTATTACAAGAAAGCTTTTTCTCATTTTAGTACTGCGCGTTAATTTGACAGGTTTTTCATTTTATCTTCTTTGCCCAGTATTATTTTCAAGAAAAAATCTGTGCTCATTCATCAACAACCAAAATGAAATAAAGCAAATCCAAAAAACAAAGAAAGAGTAGAAAGAGAAACGTCAAAAACACGCAAGGAAATTTCTACCCGTGCGTGTTCAGATAGATTTGTTTCTATTTCATCTTTTCGTTCTTTTTTTCTCTTTTGCACTTAATTCACGCGAGGCTAAACACGCGCCGTGTAATACCGGACTTTGGTTTCAATTTTGAACGCAATGGGCTTATATGGGAGTGCGCGCCGGTTTATGTGAAATTTTTTTTGGCAAGAATTAATAATTAGGTCACGCCTTCATATTTTCATCAAAATATGCACTGATTTTGCTTTTTAAACCCCTCAAAACCAGTCATGAAACTGTTCAGTGATGAGCAGAGATGGCAGAAATAACAATTTGCTTGTTTAACTACATTTGTTACGTCTGCTACATAAATGAGGTAGTTAATGTAGTTAAATCTATTTATAACGTAGTAAGATGTAGTAGACGTAGCGTCAACTGTCAAAATCTAGTTTGGGTTGGCAATTCAAAAGCCATATTGAAAAAAATTGGCAATAGAGGTGTTACCATTAGCATATGAAAAATTAATTGGCATCCATTATGCTCTGAAATTGGATGCCAAAAATTGAACATTCAAATTTTTCCTTTTTTGAATTTCGAATTCCCTGTTTTGGCTTATTCGTTTGTGTCATATTTGGTTCTTATGTGATTTATTGTTGACCACCTATTTGGTGGTCACAGTTGTGAGTTGTGAGTTGGTGTGATAAGAAGTGTCTCAAAGCAGCTCCTAAAGATTTGATTAAATACAGTGTCAGTGTGGAAAAGAAAGGGAAAAACTGCCAACAGTTCTGGAGTTCGATGCACTATTTTGCAAAACTCAATAGAAAAAATTTAAAATATTCATTATTTGCCCGGGGAATTGAAAAAGAAAAATTGCAAATTGTAGAAGAAAGTTTTAATTGAGTGGAATTGCTCTTATTTACTTACATTACATCTAGTTCTGCAAAGGCAATTCCAATGATACTCTCCCTGCTTGGAAAAGCACGGTTCTGGTGAGTAAGAAACATTGTTGCTAAAAAAATCAAACCGACCCGAAAATACCATTTATACAGTATAGAAAATCGAAAAAAGAAAAAAATACACTACACTAAAAAATAATAAAGAAAAAAAATATAATTAGCTTTCGGAATATATAATTAAATAAATAAAAAATATAATCCGAAATAGCTTTTTGAAAAGCGACACGAGAAAAATTATAAACATAAACAAACACTTTTGACAATTCAGACCAACCACTAACAACTTCACTGACATATAAATTAGAAAAAAGTTTCCTTACACAGCAGCCATAGAAGACAATGGAAGACAAATTAGACCATATTCTCACGGCGCTGTCTACACTGAACACTGACATACGAAATGAGTTAAAAGAACAGACAGAACAATTATCAAATAAGATTGACGTAATAGTGAAAAAAACCAATGCAATTGAAGAAAGACAAGATTATTTGGAAGGGAAAATAAAATTTATAGAACGAACATTAAAAAGAAAAAATATCGTTCTTTATAATATACAGGAAACAAATGAAGAAACTAACGAAAACCAACAGACATTTATTTTAAATCTTTTCAACAATGCTTTGGAGATAGAAACAAAAATAGAAGACATCGATTTTACTAGACGCATTGGAAAAAAAGGAGAAAAGCCCAGACCACTACTAGTAGGGTTTACTACACAAATAAAAAAGACACTATTATGAAAAATAAATCTAAGCTAAGACAGTATAAAAACGCTGTAATATACATCAAAGACGATAAAGTAAAAGAAGATTTAAACAACACAGTAAGAGAAAGACAATCAGAAATACATCAAAACGAAAGACATACTGTTAATAAAAGACAAAACAACAATACTAACTCAAGCAAAACACAAAAGAGGACAAGAAATTATGAAGAAGAAAAACAATCTTATGAATCACAACCATCTGGTTCAACACATAAGAAAATCAAAGAAAATGACGTTCAAAAACAGAAAAAACAGCAAATCGCAATAAACACCTTTTTCAAAAATACAAGACTTGAATCACCAAACAACGATAAATAGCAAATAACAAAACCTGACCAACTAACCGCTACCCCGAATGACCAAGCAAATGAACAAAATCTAACGACAACCTCCTCAAGCCGGCTTGCCACCGTGAGGAATGTAGGCTTAAACCCCCCAAAACACTTAACAAAATCGACAACACCAACAAAAAATATAATAAACATATGCTCATTTAATGTGAGAACATTATCGACAGAAGAAAAAATGGAAGAACTAAAACAAGCAATTTATAACATTGAATGGGATATTATAGGACTATCAGAGACACGATTATATGGAGAAAAGATTGTTGAAAATGATACTGATATATTCTGCCACATAGGAGAAACTAAAGGACTCTACGGAGTCGGATTTCTTATAAAAAAAGAACTCAAGAATCACATAATTGACATACAGTTTTTTAATGAAAGGATGTGTAGTATTACTTTACAAATCAACCACACAAAGCTGACTATTATACAAATCTATGCCCCAACAGACAAAGCTACCGACGATGAAATTAACTCATTCTATGACAGACTTGAAAAAGCGTACGAATCGACAAAGACGGAGGTAATGTACATCATTGGTGACTTTAACGCAAGGATGGGAATGCAAGACGAAGGAGAAGAACATATTATTGGACGATTCGGATATGGAGAAAGAAACAGAAGAGGAGAAAAACTATTCGATTTTCTACAACAACTTAACTTAACATTTGCAAACTCATACTTTAAGAAAAAGGACAAATTGAAGTGGACGTGGATATCACCGGACAAAAAAACGAAAAGTGAATATGATCTTATATTGACCAGCAAAATTAAAACAGTTATGGACGTTTCAACTTTGACCACATTAAAATTTGATAGTGACCATAGAATGATACGCGCAAAAATTAAAATTAATCACAAAACAATGAATAGAAACAATCAGCAACATTTAATTCCAAAAGAAATCAACCTAGAACAGAAAAGATCATATAATGAACAACTTGACAACAAAATAAGAGAATATATTAACATAGCTTTCACTGCGGAGAATATTCAATGTATTTACGACACACTCGAAAACATTATAAAAAGTACAACGAAAAATACAATAGCAAAACAAAAAAGCCAGAAACCCAACAAAATCTCACAGGACACCAAAACACTAATAAACAGAAGAGAAGACTTAAGAGTTAGAGAAGATTTGACAGAAAACGAGAAGCAGGAACTAAGAGAACTGAGAAGAACAACAAAAATTAACGCAAAAAAAGACATACAGGAATACAACGAAACGAAGATAAAAGATATACTAAAAGAGTCAAAATCAATTAAAAAAGCAAAACAGTTTTTATGTGACGACAAGGAGTGGATAATATCTATGAAATACAACACGAAACGGAAAACAAAGAGAATGGACATTAATAAAACAGCAACAGACTTTTTTGAATCACTATTTTCAACAACCGACAATGCAGCTGATAACAACAATTCAGGCTACTTTTCCACTGAAGATTTGATAATTTTTAACGAAAATGATATTGCATCCAATATTGACAGCTTGGGACTGGAGAAAAGCGCAGGCAGTGACGGCATAAAAGCCGTCTAAAATTTGGAAAAGAGACACTTGCCCCAATACTGACAAAACTTTACAACGCTATAATAAGGACACAACTGATACCAACGCAATGGAAACAAAGTATAATAATATTGCTGCATAAAAAAGGAGATAAGGAAGATATAAACAACTACAGACCAATCAGCTTAATATCGACATTGTACAAACTTTTTTCAAAAGCGTTATATTCGAAATTCAAATCACTACTCAATGACAAACAGCCTAGGGAACAAGCTGGTTTTAGAGAAGGATTTTCGACAACTGATCACCTACAGACTGTTAATCAACTTATAGAAAAATTTAACGAATATAAAAAACCGCTCTATCTCTTATTCATTGACTTCAGTAAAGCTTTTGACACTGTTGAACATAAATCATATGGACAGCACTGACAAATAAAAATATCAATCCGATATTCATACAGACCCTGAAAAACATTTACCACAATAACACCGCTAAGGTAAAAACGGATAAAATCGGACGAGAATTCAAGTTAAAAAGAGGAGTACGACAGGGAGATCCCCTATCTCCGCCGCTATTCTCAGCAGTACTGGAAGAGATCTTTCGAAAAACTAACTTGACAAACAGATTCGGAATTAAGATATGGGGAGAGAAATTGAGCAATCTCAGATTTGCAGATGATATAATTTTGCTTTCGGATACACCGGAAGAGATAGAACAAATGCTAAACGAACTTTCAACGGAATGCAAAATACATGGACTCACACTTAACTTGAACAAAACTAAAGTAATGACGAACCACATACAGAAAGACATCTTACTTGGAAATGAAAAAATTGACTACACTGATGACTACATTTACCTAGGACAGCTAAAATCCTTCAAAAACCAAGAAGAAAAGGAAATAAACAGACGAATAACAAATAGCTGGAAGCAATTTTGGAACACCAAACTGATTTTGGACTCAAAACTCAGTAAAGAAACACAAAAATACATCTTGGACTCCACAATACTCCCGGTGATGACATATGGACTACAAACAATGGGGCTTACATCAAATTCACTCGAAAGGCTCAGAATATGTCAAGTCAAAATAGAAAGAAGATTATTAAATATAAAGACTATTCAAAGAATTCAAAACAAGGACATAAGAAGAAGAACAAACATAGTAGACGGAATCGAAAGAATTAAACAACTAAAATGGAGCTGGGCTGGTCACATCTCAAGAATAGGAGACAACCGATGGACAAAAATAGTGACAAAATGGATCCCACCCGACGAAAGGAGACAAAGAGGACGACCAAAGAAAAGATGGATAGATGATCTAAAACAATTCAACAGCAACTGGTACAATGACGCAAAAAACAGAGATCTATGGGCAGCAATGGGGGAGGCTTATGCCAGAATGACTTAATTTGACAACAATTATATTACATTTTTAACTTTTAATAAATTAATAAAAAATAACGATCAAAAGGAACAAAAAATTCTGTATTTAAAAATATTTATATAAATGTAAGTTATAACAGAAAATGAATGTATGTAACTAAATATGTAGGTTAATAAAGCTTTAAATAATAATAATAATAATAATAACCTATTTATTATTTTTATTCTTTTTAAAATTTAACGTTTTCTATGCAGGTAGTACACGTAATAAATGTAGGTAGTAAATGAAACAAATCAGGCGAGTAGTCTATCCGATTAACTACGCGTAGTTAATCGAGTAGATTACCTCACATAATCTACTCTGCCATCTCTGGCTGATGAGTTTCAATGAAAGCTTTTGGCCTCATTTCAATTACTGGTATGAAATAATGCCGTCGGGAATTATATCGTATACAGTACAATTTAACCCCATTAATTTTGTTTCACCTTGAGGGAATAATAAAGTATATAAAGACGAATTAAGAAGGTGCATTTAGAGTTAAGACAGTTTATCAAGCAGCAGATAAAAGAGCAGAGGCTCATTGATATATTAATTCTTTTCAAACTTACCAGCAGCAATTCGTTTTGTTCCATTAATATTCATAGCAGTATTGATCATATTTCCTATTTTAGTAAAGCTTGTCTGTCTTATAAATGTTCTCGGCGGGATAGGTGGTGGTGGAGGCTCAGGTTCAGGTGCAGGACTTTGTCTTCTCCATCTCCCCATATTTGAGTAGTTTTTGTTCTAAAAAATTTTAAAAAAAAGTTTAGAAAACGCGTCCAAAAATTATGAAAATTGATGGAGTTTATCTGATAAATATTTATGACATTTTTACACAGACCGAAATCAATTTTAACCAAAAATAAATGTCAGCCTTTTCAAAGGTCATTAAAACTAAAACGACTGTCATTTTCATTTGTTGGATTTTGAAAATCAGTTGTCGTTTTACTTGCACCCAGTCTTATTTATTAGATTTTTTTAGAACACGCTTAGACCGTTGTCCAGCTAGTCATTGGCTAAATATACGCTAAATATAATACGTCCTCATATTTTCTCTGAAATATCTGTAATATGTCAATCTTAGAGACCACCGCGAAGTCAGCTGACCGACTTTCAAAAAAAAAATAATGCCAGGCGATATATTTCTAATTGCTCATTAATTACATAAATGCAATAAAAAAATTGCTCACTCCTTGGTTTTTTTTTTAATATATAAACAAATTGCACTTTGTATGGGAATTTCAAACGTCTATATCTTTGTAACCGAGTCGAATTTCAAAATGCTTACAGGTTAAAAAAATTGCTCACCTTCCAATTGAATTTACTCAACCATTATTTTATTATCCAAACCTCTAATAAATTAATACATCAATAATTAAAGTTTTTGGTAAAGTTATAATGTACAAAACAAAAAGTTATATTTAAAATTCATCGCCCTAATAATAAAACTTAGCATAGCCTATTGGATCAGTTGCCGGCTGCAGTCGATCTTGAACTGTGGAGGTGAGCGAACGTTAAGCGACTTTCCCAGTGTTTACAAATAGAATCGTGTGTGATCAAGTTTAAATTAAGCCAAGGTTTTTTTTAATAGTGCAATAGCACAGTGGTAGAGGTGGCGAACCGCGGAGCGGAGGGTCACGAGTTCGAGTCCCGGTCGGGCATAAAAAAATTGGAAGCTTTTTTTCATAACAGAGAAGTTGAAAATTTTATTGAGTGGGAGAACCAACTTATGGAAGACGGAAAAAGTGCAGAGGCATCGAAAGGTGTCCCAGCAACAACAACAAAGCCAACAACGGCATCATCAATGGGACCGGCAAAAGGTTTCCCAACAACAAAGCCGACAACGGCATCATCAGCTATGGGACCATCGAAAGGTGTCCAAGAAGCAACACCAAAGCCGGCAACGGCACCAACAGCGGGGACATCGAAAGATGCCCTAGCAACAACGGCAACGGCACCAACAACCGATATGCCGACGAAGAGGAGGAAGAGGATTCGGTATCTACCGAACTTAGTGAAGCGCCAGTCCACTACCACTTCAGTTAAGCTGCTAGCTGGAGCGAGGGAGATGGGGCCTACGGCGAAGGTATCGATAGCAGCAAATCAACTAAGTTCCGACGAGGAAATTCATTATATGTCCGAAGGGGGAGAGGGACATTATACAGAGGACAGTAATCTGTTCGTGGACCTAACCTCACCAGAGGCGTCCTCAGAAAATGAAAAAGAGGAGCGAACCATACAGGCCAAAATTGGTGCTGTCCAAGGGGAAATAGATCTCCTCAGAGCCCAGCTAACGCCCCTGATACTGGCTCTGAAAGCAAAACAAGAAGCTCGCCGGGAGAGAGAACGGCTGGAGCAAATAAACAAAAAGGTGCTACAGCAGCAACAAAATGTAGCGCATGAAAGTGCAACCAATGCTGAGCTGCCGCCAACATCTAAGCAGCCTCAGCCTAACCAGCAAATACACCAGCAAGAAAAAGAAAACAAACCAAAGCATTCACAGCAAATGATGCTTACACAACAGCCACAGCAGCAGAGACAACAGCAGCCAAAAAAACAACAACAAAATCAGCAGCAACAGAAACAGCAGCAGCAGAATCAACAGCAGCAGAAACAACAACAACAGCAGCAGCCACAGCCGCCCAAAAACAAAAAAGAAAAAGTGCCACCCATCAACACTTATAAGATGGATCTTCAAGACACCATAAACATATGTAAGTCGGCCATAGGCCAAAACTTTACTATTAAGAGACTTAGTGAAAATAGACATGCTATCCACTGCTTTACAGTGGAACAGCATACAATTATTAAAGAATTATTAAAAAAATCCACGGCAGTTCTTTAGCTTTACCCCCAAAACTGATAAATTGCAAACGGTCCTTCTGAAGGGCATAGATTCCTGCACGGAACCACAGGTGCTCTTAAATGAGCTCCGCCAAAAAGCGAGCGACGATCTCGAGTTTATCGGGATCAAGCCGTTCGCTACAGTCAGAGCCAGACGGGAGAAGCGGAATCTACCGTTCTTCCTGGTACAGCTCTCGCCCAGCAGCAAACTGGATAGTTTGAGGAGTATCTCCATCCTCAACTACCAGGTTGTAACTTGGGATAGACTAAAGAGACGCGGCGACATGCTTCAATGCATGCGCTGCCAAAGGTTCGGCCATGCTGCAGCAAACTGCGAAATGCAGTCACGCTGCGTCAAGTGTGGTGAGAACCACAAGGTAGAAGAGTGTAAGCTCGGACAGGAACGGGTTGAAGATAGGACCCAGCTTAGATGTGCACTTTGCCTAGGCGAAGGGCACCCCGCAAATTATCGGGGATGTCCAGCGTTTCAGCAGATTAAACAAAACAAAGCGGCTAGGCAGACAGAGGTAGAGAGACGCCCTTCAGTGCGTCCTCCTACAGTAACGCCCGTCAACCCCCAAATTTCCTATGCCCAAATGGCTTCAGGAAGGGGGAGTACGGTACAGCCTGCGCAAAAGGTAGCCCAACCGCCCCTCGTGCCCAAGGCACCGGACGCACAGGCCGAAATTAGAGGCATGTTGCTGGCAATTCAAAGCCAGTTAACAGGTCTTCATAAACAGATCAGGGAGCAGGCGACAAGAGTGGACTATCTCTACTCTGTTTTGCCTAGCTTAACGCAACTTAGAGGTTAAGGGCGCGCTGCCGGAGAGGCCCTTTAAGATCCTTGCTGAGAATGTAAATTCACTGATTAGGACCGAACGTAGAGCTAATCTTTTCCAATTGTTGAAAGACCAAAGTCCAGATGTGCTTATGGCTAGCGAAACCAAGCTAAACCAGAAACATAAATTGACTAATAACAACTACAATATCGTTAGAAGAGATCGGCCCAACTCCACTCAAGGGGGTGGTGTCGCAATCTTCATACGAAAAAGCATTGACCATAAGGTAATATATAATAGTGATGTGCGAAGATTTCGGTTGCTTGAGGCGTGCATCATATGCATTCCTCTCCAACAGGGGAAGCGAATGTATGTGGTCTTGGCTTACGCACCGGAATCACCTCTGCCAACTAATTTTATAACAGAGCTCGAAAAACTTTTCGATTGTCTTCGATTGAACTCGGAAGATAACTACTATCTGATGGCCGGTGATTTGAATGCCAAACACACAGATTGGGGAAATCAAATACAAAATCCTAGAGGTAGTCATCTGTATAATTGGATGAGTCAATTCAGCGTTGAGTATGGGGTTGACCTGCTGGCTACGGATAGGCCATCGTTTCCAAGAAGCGGTGCCTTTCTGGATGTATTACTCATAGACTCAAGACTGACAATTACTGACACTGTGGGTCAACAACGAAGGAACTGTTTACGCACCATCGAGTTCGACAGTGATCACTGCGGACTCGCTGCCGTAATACAGCTTCCGAACGAGCTTGTGGAGTTGGAGGAGTATGTACCGGTGCATACTTACAATTACAGTAAGATGCGCTGGCCACGCTTCACCAGCGGCATAGCAAGCGAAATTCGGTCGCAGAATATATCCCCACCAAACGACAGGAACCTTACAAATACTGAAATCGACCAATACTTGCAACAAATGGACGAGACAATCCAACGAACAATGGAAAGAACAATACCGAAATAAAAAGAACGTGACACAACTGACATGTACCGTAACGCGACCATTGACGCACTACACAGACAAAAAAGCGGACTTCTGACAAGACTAAAACGCTTGTACCGACGGTTTACTGACCCACATGATCTGGAGATTAGGACACTGAAGTCGTCTATCAAAAACATCAACCAATTGATCAAGGAGAACTATCGGTTGTCCATGAATTTGTATTGGGACAACAAAATTCGGGCCGTTAATTCTAGCGACCCGAGTATGTTTCCACAAATTAACAAGATATTTAGGAAAAACGATCAAAACGACCTTCCGTGTCTTAAGCTCCAGAGGACGACAGAGAACAGAGACGTACTTCTGACAGCAGGCATAGATCCAGAGGAAGCCGTCTTGGACGATGACCTCTTTATCATCGAAGATCCTCGTGAGAAAGTGGAGGCTGTGGGGGCTGCTTTCCAGCAAGTGTACAAGGTTAATGCATGCATTCGCCCGAACCATGACCTGGAAAACAGGGCCCTGCTTCACCACTTCTACCTTAGAAATGATATTACGCAATGGCGATCGGAGAACCTCGGTTTTACTGGGTTCAATGAAGAACACTTGGCAAACGCCATAATCGCCGAGCGAAACGGGCCAAGTTCCCTGTTAATTTCGAAGGTCGAGCTCCAACTCATCTTCGACTCACTTAAGAAAAAGAAGTCAGGAGGAGTCGATGGTATATCCAACGTTATACTACGACATCTACCTCAGGAAGCAGTAGACATTTACACCACACTGTTTAACAACGCTCTGAATAATGCATATTATCCAGTGCGGTGGAAGACAGCCGTGGTACATCCTCTCCCGAAAAAGGGAAAGGACAAGTCCAATCCGGCGAATCTCCGGTCGATAAGTCTTCTTCCGAGTATCAGCAAGGTATTCGAAAAAGTTATCAATAGAGCTCTGTTTAAGTGGGCAGAGGACAACAATATCATACCGGAAAATCAGTTCGGATTTAAGGCGAGACATGACACCATTCATGCCGCGTCTAAACTCGTTTCTGATATCCAATGGAACAAATCCAAAAAGCAGTGTACGGGTGCCTGTCTGGTTGATTTGGAGAAGGCTTTCGACACCGTATGGCTAGAAGGTCTTTATCTAAAGCTGACCAGGCTTGGCATAAGTAAACCGCTATTGTATATGCTTTATGATATGCTCAATGGTAGAAAGTTTGTTGTCAAAAGTGGCAATGTAACTTCTACCGCAACGTTCAATATTAAAAATGGTCTTCAACAGGGAGCGGTAAACTTGCCGATTCTATTCAGTATTTACACCAGCGATCTGATAGGTAGTTTAACTCAGGCAATTGCGTATGCCGATGATCTAATTGCGTACAGAACAGCTCCAAAAGTTGAGGTCATCAGAATTCTTTTGCAGCGTGACTTCGACAAGATTCAGCGATATTGCGATGACTGGAAGTTGAAAATCAACTTTCAGAAATCAGAAACTATTCTGTTTAGGACTCCGTTGCATGGAGCCACAAGGGATACGAGAAAGAACTGGCGCAAGCTGGTGATCGTGGGGCCAAATGGACATCCACTGGCGAGTAAAAGTGTAGTAAAGTACCTTGGCATCTGGTTGGATCCGTATTTGTATTTCAATAGACATAACGGGTGATTTTTTAGCTGGTTTGGTTTTGGCAACACTGGTTTTGACAGCTGACGTGTGTTTAGTACCTTGTGTCACTGTCAAACAGCTTCCGTTTGGTTTGCAATTTAACCATGGATCGTCTTACAAATGAACAACGCTTGCAAATTATTGAATTTTACTATCAAAATTCGTGCTCGGTTCGAAATGTTCATCGCGCGCTGCTTGTGTTCAGCGATGAGGCTCATTTTTGGTTGAATGGGTACGTAAATAAGAAAAATTGCCGCATTTGGAGTGAAGATCAGCCAGAAGCATTGCAACAGCTACCAATGCATCCCGAAAAAGCCACTGTTTGGTGCGGTTTATGGGCCGGCGGCATTATTGGGCCTATTTCTTCAAAGATGATGCGAATCGCAGCGTTACTGTCAATGGTGAACGCTACCGAGCGATGATAACAAACTTTTTTTTGCCCGAAATGGAAGTTCTTGACTTGCATGATATGTGGTTTCAACAAGACGGTGCCACATGCCACACAGCACGCGAAACAATGGCGCAATTGCGAGGCGAGTTTGGTGAACAGTTAATTTCACGTTTCGGGCCGGTCAATTGGCCGCCTAGATCGTGCGATTTGACACCATTAGATTATTTTTTGTGGGGGTATGTCAAGGCTAATGTCTATAGGGACAAGCCCGCTTCGATTGACGCACTGGAAGCCAACATCCATGCATTCATTCGTGAGATACCGGCCCATATGTGTGAAAGAGTATGCCAAAATTGGACTCAGCGGATGGGCTACCTGAGACGCAGCCGCGGTCAACATTTGCATAAAATTATCTTTAAACATTAAATTGCAAGGTTTAAACTATCGATTCAAATAAATATTTCATTCATTTTTTCGAATTTTTTGTGTTTTTTTTTTAAAAAAAAGTTCTAAACCTCTTAAAAAATCACCCATTATAAGTGCTGCTCTGGCCAGGGCTAGGGGAGCTTTTGCCCTGACGAAACGGTTGTTTTATAGCAGCCGGCTTGACACCAGGGTGAAGGTGATTTGCTACATGGCCCTCATCCGGCTGATGATTGCCTATGGATGCCCGGTTTGGTTCAACGTTGCCCCATCTCAAATGGAAAAGATTCGGGTGTTTGAGAGGCAGTGCCTTAGACGTTGCCTTGGATTACACAGAACACCAGAGTCGGAGTACACACGATACTATTCCAACCAGGTTCTATACAACGGGGCCAACATAAACAGAATAGATAATTTTTTGTTTAAGCTGATTCGGGGTCACATTGCAAGAGCGATGTCTTCAACCAAAAGCTTAATTTTTGGGGCTTACTACCCTAACGACGATTATTATGAGCGTGTACGTCTAAGCGGCTTTATTCCGCCCGATGCTTTCCTCTATTTAGACAGTCGAGGCCTGGTCCAGGATAGAGCGGCGATCCCGCTAATCTACCACGTCGGCCGTAGAACTGTAGATAGGCGACTCCTTTACAACCGAGACATCCTCGCACAAGGCGGAGCAGAGCGCCTTCGGTTCAGTAGGACTGTGTCCGATCGGGACCGAAAAGATAGGGTAAAGCAGGAGAACCAGTTCTGGTGGTTGAAAATTGAAAATGGCAACATGGCTATTTAAAGTTGACTAAGCTTTCTTGTCTTGGCCGACTTACATAGGTTTAGGTGTATTGGTTTTAAGTAGGGACAGTCAGGGTGCCACAAAAAAAAAAAAAAAAAAAAAAAATATAAAAACAAAAACTTTACAAAAAAATAATAAAACCAAAATCAAAAAATGCTTGCTGTGGCTGTTCTAGTTTTTAAGTAGTCTTAAGTAGTTCTAAGTAGTTTAAGTAGCTTTAAGTAGTTTTAATTAGCTTTATAATAGTTTTAAGTAGTTTGTAAGTTTTATATAAAATATAAAAAAAAAGGATCAGAGAACCGAGTTTTTTGTAAATTCTTCTCGGTAAAAAATAAAAACCGATAGAATTTTAGTCTTAAGATAGTTTATAGGCCGAAAGGCATAAGTATTAAGTAATCATAGTTTAACTTAGAGCGCCCGCATGGGGCCAGTAAGTTAGTTGTAAGTTATTGATAAGTAGGCTAGTTTTTATGACTTTTTGTCTAGCTTTAAGATAGTTATAAATTAAAAGAAAAATAAAAATGAATTAAAAAAAAAAAAAAAAAAAAAAAGTTGCAGGCTGCTAAGCGAGTACACGCAAGTTGAAGTCCCGCCGCGCGATAAATTTTTTTTTTTTTTTTAATCATAATAATTTTAAAAATTAAATCATTTGCATAATTAAATTTGCTCAACCCAAATCGAATTTGCTTACCTCTATTTATTTAGTAAATTGACAACCAAAAAAATGCTAAAATCATACAAAATTGCACATGCAATGTTTACGAATTTCGCCATTCATAACGTGAAGTGGGTCAATACTCAGTATGTAGTATTCAATTACAAAAAGGAGGTTAAATATTTATCCATATTGTAACGATTCAATTACACCCTAACTACTTTTGAAGCAAAAAGAACATCCTTCACGTATGCCTTTACTTATTAATCAACAACTAATGTAAAAACGCCTAAAGTAGATCTTATACGATAATGCACTTTACTATAATCAAAATATAAGGATTGTGTATCTACTATTATAGCTACTACATCTTAATAGCTGTGTTTTATTAGCTGTGTTTTATTAGCCGTGTTTTATTATCTTCTATCGGGATCCGGATCTGGATCTGGATTTACTTTTAACACGTAATACACAAACAAAATACTGGGAAATTTTCAGAATTGTTTTTGTAACACGTGTTAAAAGTTAATCCAGATCCAGATCCGGATCCCGATAGAAGATAATAAAACACGGCTATTATCTTCTATCGGGATCCGGATCTGGATTAACTTTTAACACGTCTTACAAAAACAATTTTGAAAATTTCCCAGTATTTTTTTGTGTATTACGTGTTAAAAGTAAATCCAGATCCAGATCCGGATCCCGATACAAGATAATAAAACACGGCTAATATAAATTCTTGTCAGCACTGGAATGGATATTTCCAGAAGGAAATATGCTTGAGTATTCTAGTTGGTACTAGTTGAAGCTAGAACCATTTATTTCCCTATATAAACGGATGTTTTCGGGCCACATTTAAAATTAATAGCCACATTTTAAATTAGAAAGTGATAACCATTGAATAAACATATATAGAGGGTGACACTCGAGGAAAACTATACCAAATCGGCTGGCAGCGCTGCTGTCGCCTAAAATAATATTATAGGTCGGTGTATTCAATTTAAATTATTTCCTTAATTATGGATAGAGTCGTGTATTTGAAAAGGATTTTTTTCAGTTTTGTTTTTGTAATTTCAATCAATTACTATGGAAACGGTTGTTGTGTTTCTTTCGTATGAAATTCAGAAAGTGTGTGTATTACTATGGAAACGAATGTATTTGTGTTTTGTTTGAAATTAAGATTTTTGTTTAATTAAGCTATTTACATATGTATATATATATTAATGTAGATGAAAATATTTTCGTTACGATTTCAGTTAATAAGTACAAATTATTTAAATCAAAAAAGGGGTTATAGTTTTTCATGATATTAAAGCTGTATTGTTTAGATACAATTATAATTTCAGTTCTACTGATTTGATTGTTAAGGTAAAGATATAAAAATGCAGGAAATAAAACAAGCTACGTTCTAGTACCACTTTATTTAAGCTTGGGAAACGTAGAGGATTGAGGGGTACACAGTTTTTTTCAAACTGTAGGCTGCAGGCGAAATTAAAAAAAGTGCAATAAAACGCTATTTTACTGGATAGAGAAAAAGTTTGTATTACGAAATTATTATTTATCGATTCTTTAAAACTAGTAAAATACTATAAAGCTGACAGGTTTGCAATAATGTCTGGTTTAATTTAGTAAATAGATAAGAAGAAAATGTTTAAGTTCGCTAAATTATATGTATGGGTTTTTAGAATAATGCTTATTTTGATTAGGTATATATAAGCATACTGGAGCGATGGGAAGTGTACTTCAATGAATTGCTAAACGGTCAGCTCACTGCAGAAGTGGAGGCTCCACTACTTCAAGAAGAGTACCCTATGTTGCCGCCACTAAGCATAGAAGAGGTTGAGAAGGCTATAGGCCGGCTAAAGAAAAACAAAGCCCCGGGAGCCGATGGTATACCAGCCGAACTATTTTAACACGGTGGGCCAGCTTTACGTCAAGCAATTCATGAGATTATAGTGCACGTGTGGGAGCATGAAGAAATTCCAGAAGACTGGCGAAAAGGTATAATTTGCCCCATATATAAGAAGGGAGATGTCACAACGTGCAGCAATTATAGAGGTATCACGTTGTTGAGTACCGCCTATAAGATACTCTCCTCTATCCTACAAGACCGGATAACCCCATACGCTAAGACCATCATCGGACAATATCAGTGTGGTTTCATTCCAGGCAAATCAACAACTGATCAGATCTTTACCCTTAGGCAGGCGATGGAAAAATGTCTAGAATTTAACATCCAAACATACCACCTGTTTACAGACTTTAAGGCCGCCTACGATAGTATAGCCAGGGTAGAACTTTACAAAGCCATGAGAGAATTCGGCATCCCAAATAAATTGACACGACTATGTAGGTTGACCAAGACCAACGTAACAAGCCAAGTAAAAATAGCCGGATTGCTATCCAAACCAATCAACATCTTTAATGGACTCCGACAAGGGGATGGTTTGGCCTGCCTCCTCTTCAACCTGGCGTTGGAGAAAGCAATCCGTGACTCTGGCACGGCAAAAAGAGGGACCATCGTCAACAGGTCCAGCCAGATACTGGCTTACGCCATGGTGGCGTCGAATGCGAGAGGAACAGTTGGTCAAACAATCAAGGTAGCGGAGCACGAATTTGAAGTGGTGCAATCCTTTAAATACCTTGGGTCAATAGTAGCAGCCGATAACAATATAGAAGAAGAAATACGCGGGCGGCTTCTCAAATCCAATAGAGCCTACTATAGTCTGTCAAAGCTCTTCAAATCCAGAAATCTCACCATAACTTCAAAACTGATGCTGTACAGGACCATGGTCCTGCCAGTACTCACATATGGATCCGAGACTTGGGTGCTTAGCAAAAGGCACTCCGACCTCTTAGCCGCGTTCGAGAGAAAAGTCTTAAGGAGAATTGTTGGCCCCATATGTGAGGAAGGACGATTCCGGAGACGGTACAATCATGAATTGTACGCAATCTACCTTGAAGCAGATATCGTGACAAAAATTAAGCTCGGTAGACTCCGGTGGGCAGGGCACCTAGCTCGCATGAGCGAAGAGGAACCTGCTCGGAAAGTTCTTTGTGGTACATTCTATGGTAGACGACAGCGTGGTAGACCATGCTTGCGCTGGAGAGATGGCGTAGACCAGGACGCCCGGAGCCTTGGGGTGCGCAACTGGATGGCGGCGGCTCGAGATCGGGATGGGTGGAGAGACTTGTTGAAGGAGGCCAGGACCGGACCCCGGTTGTCGAGCCGACGATGATGATGATATATAAGTTTACAATCCAATGGGATTAAGTACCTACATTCGCTCATACCTATTCTTAGCGAAATTTGAATGAAATACATTCTTTTCAATTATTAAGTATTTTCATTTAACCCTTTGCAAATAAAGAATTTATGGACCTATTCATTTGACCAGATTGATAAATGAAACATTTTAAAAATCAAGGCAGTTGAAAACATTTTTTTAGACAGTAAAGTTTGGATTCTAGACCAATTTACGTCCTTTACTTTGGCGGAATTGAAAAATGTTGATATCTGAATTTGTAGATAGATAAATGCTAATTTCTTGAGCTAACCAAAAACTTGTAGCTGGCATAGTTTCTAATATTTATTAAAGTTTTCGCTAAAATAAGTCTGAAGTTAGCGCCAGCGGACGAAAATACGAAAATAATAATTCTCTTGATGTCCAAAATTACAGCTTTATAAATGCTTATTTGTAGCTCAAATTCGAGATTTTGAACAATATTAGACTATGTGAAACAAGGGCTAGGTACACATGTGACGTATACATATTATGTGTGCCTTTTTATTTTAATTTTATCATACCGTGCAGGATAATTTACTTCTAGATTTAACTACAGATTCTTGTGTACGATTATTTAATCAAAATTAAAAAAACGACCATTCTGCTATAGTTAATTAATAATCGTACAAAAGAATAAGGGTTTGTTTCACAATGTGCCAGGGAAGTTATAATTACTTACTCGGCATTTAAAATATCCGAAAACTAAATCTTCCCATCAAAAGAAATTGCGTTTTACAATTTATCTACCTAAATAATAAATGAATGTGTCAATTAGTATTCCAGTTTTCCAGACAAAATAGTTTTTTTCTGATAAAAAAAATCAAAAAAAAATAATTATTATTATTTTCTATGAAGGTTTTTATAATACAAATTCTATATACTACTGAAATACATCAGCCAAGTAGAAGACTTAGCACTATTTAATTGGACTTCTTGAATTATTGATTCAAAATAGCTTTTAACGGCCTTTAGTCCATAAAAATTGGCGTTTCGTATTTCAGTAGTATATAGAATTTGTATTATAAAAACCTTCATATAAAACAAAGCCTGGCCCTGGGCGAAAATTTCCAGCTTAATGATTAAGAATTTTAATCTTGTTGGATATAGTTCACATTGGATTTTTGTCAAAAAGTTCATGTAAGTTTAACTGAACTTAATAAAAATTGCGTATTGACAAGGCACTCACTAGTCAACTGATGAGTCCAAGTGAGATCGCCGGGACGAAACGCCAATTTTTATGGACTAAAGGCCGTTAAAAGCTATTTTGAATCTATTATTATTTTCGTTTGTCATGTAAATTTGATAATCGCCACTTCATCTGGCCATTAAAATACTTAGAACTCTACTTATAACTTTGACGATTCAGAGTAGTTTATAAGCAAAAGTAGTTTATAATTGAATAATAAGTTTCAAGTTGCTTGCTTAGAACTTAAATCAGCCATTGTGAAACAAACCCATAGAATGAAAAAATCTATATAAGATGACTTAAAATTAAATCGAAAAATTAAGAAGGAAGATTGTGTCCAACTATATAGGTGCATCTACATATTTTGCTCTAAAATCTGTAAGGAACAATAAAACGCATTAAGTTCAGCATGTTTCAGTTGTATAAAATGTAAAATTGGAGATACAGGCAAAAAACTGAATCTAGACTTAGAGTTTGAATTTTTCGCCAAAATACATTGTTCATAAAAATCTATATGTTACAAAAAACAAAGCAAAATTGAAACGTTACTTGACAAAAATAATTAAAATCAACAAATTATTATAAGTCTCTAAATTGCCAACGAATTTCCAATAAGAGGTGTTATTTTGATATTCAAAGAAAAATGGCATTTTTTGAGATAGATGATCGGATGTTTATTTCATTATAAAGAGGAAGGTATGCCGTTAATAATGGAACACAACATCAGCCAAATGGCCGCCACGACCACGCTTACAGGACCATATCCTTTTCATGAAATTTTCCATAACCAAATCCCAAAATGGCTGCCCTATGTCCTCGATAGCCTCACGAATTCCATCTTTGAGGTCTTGAATCGACGCTGGGCTGTTGGCGTAGACCTTATCTTTCACGTGGCCCCAAAGGAAGAAGTCGCAAGGTGTTAAATCACAAGATCTCGGTGGCCAATTGTGATCACCTCTTCGAGAGATAACACGGTCCGGAAACTTTTCCCGTAAAAGATCAATGGTTTCATTGCTTGTGTGGCACGTAGCGCCGTCTTGTTGAAAGTAAACGTTGTCCAGATCAATGCCATCCAATTCCATCCACGGGTTTTATTCTTCACATCACTAACTTGTCCCAACAGCTCGAATTCGTCCACCAATTTCTGTATTGCGGTCCGACAAGGTGCTTCACGACGACCCAAAAATGTTTTAGTTTTACGAACCGTCTCTGCCAAATTTTCACCATTTTTATAGTGAATTTTAATAATTTCAATGCGTTGTTGAAGCGTGTATTGTTCCATTTTTATTAATGGCGTAGTTTCTACTTGTCAAATGTCAAAAAATGACAGCTTCAAAAGTTACAGCTACCGAAATAGCGGGCTATTCAAAATAACACCTCTTATTGGAAAACCCTTTACATAATTTGTAGCTTTTTCTGTTTTTCAATATGCAAAACAAATCTTCGCGTTAGTTTCAAATCTTCATGTTAACAAAAATTTAAAAACAACTTATACCGATAAAGAAATATACATACTGTAATGTTCTACCTAGGTTCGATAGTAAAACTTATTTCCTTTAAATAATAACTTCCACGTATTTACTATTCAGAATAAACACACTTTATTTCAGTTCAAATCGTTTTTATTATTCTTCAATCTCAATAGTATGCAATCTAAAATTCACTTCCGGATACACTTTTACTGCTTACTTTTACGCTATCACATTCAAAATTAAACTGTGTCCACTCGCTTGAAATCATCCC
Organism: Leucozona laternaria; assembly: GCA_932273885.2. NCBI lineage: Eukaryota > Metazoa > Arthropoda > Insecta > Diptera > Syrphidae > Leucozona > Leucozona laternaria. The sequence continues at coordinate 167,091,505 of OW026366.1, read as the reverse complement.
CTTATATAGGGAAGTAAATGGTTCTAGTCTGAACTAGTACAAACTAGAATATTCGAGTATCGCCTTCTAGAAATTTCCTTTCCAATCGTTGACTGGAACCGATATTCTATGGTGTCTAGCTTCTCAAACAGATGGCGCTGGGAACAGTTAGAGGATTTCCCTTTTGTTTCAAAAGTAGTTGGGTAATTATTAAATCGTTACATTGCCCCCCTCTTAGGATTGATCGTCCCGAACAATTCCATCACTACTTTCACCATTATAACGATATAAACGGTCACAATGAACTACTTTTAATTTGCCTCTCACCCCTCTCCGTATACGGTAAACCACATCATTAATTCTTTTCACAACAGTGTAAGGGCCTTCCCAGTTTTGTTGAAGTTTTGGTGACAGCCCCTTTTGTCGATGGGGATTATAAAACCACACAAGGTCTCCTTCTTGAAATCCTGTCGATGTTGCTCGTGCGTCATATCGTGTTTTCATCCGGGCACTGCATGTTTTTATGTTTGTCCTTGTTCTTTGGTGAATGTCATTAAGTCTTTCTTTAAGGTTATCCACATATTCCTCTGTTCTTTGCGGCTCAATTGTGCGGCATCCAAATTTCACTTCACTTGGAAGCCGTATTGTTGTTCCGAACAGGATCTCCGATGGTGTATGTCCTGTTGAGCTATGTGCCGCACTTCGATAAGCCATCAGGAATAATGGAATATGTCGGTCCCAGTCTCGTTGATAGTCGTCGACGACCTTAGACAGATGTTCTTTAAGCGTCCTGTTGAATCGTTCAACCATCCCATCAGATTGCGGATGAAGCGGTGTTGTCCTTGTCTTTTTAATGCCAAGGAGTGTGCAAACTTCCTGAAAGATGTTAGATTCGAAGTTCCTCCCTTGGTCAGAATGCAGTTCCATAGGTACACCGAACCTGCTCACCCAATTGAAGACAATCTGGTCCACTACTGTTTTGGTTTCCTGGTTTGGGATGGCGTATGCCTCAGGCCACTTGCTGAAGTAATCCATTACGACTAGGATATATCGGTTTCCGCTATTTGTTTCAGGAAAAGGGCCTGCGACGTCTACTGCAATCCTTTCGAAAGGTGTGCCTACATTGTATTGATGCATTTTACTTTGAATCTTTCTACCTGGCCCCTTGCTAGCTGCACAAGTATCACATTTTCGGCACCACTTTTCGACGTCATCTCTTGCATGTAGCCAGTAGAACCGTTGTCGTACCTTTTCCAGCGTCTTATTGACTCCTAAATGACCTCCAGAAGCTCCATCATGCATCTCTCGCAGAAGCTCATTTACCTTTGACCGAGGAACGATAAGCTGCATGACATAAGACTTACCATCTGTGGATTCCCATTTACGCTTTAGTACCCCTTCTTGCACATGAAGCGAGTCCCATTGGGCCCAATAAGCTTTGAGAGCAGGGCTTCTGTCTGAAATGTCACTCCATTCAGGTTTTTCTTGGTGTTCCTTCCATGCAAGAATGGGTTCGATATCCGAGTCTTCTTGTTGGGCAACCCTGAGTTCTTCATTGCTCCAACCGTAAATGGGATCGGCTCTTATACGTTGTACGCCAATCACCTCCTTTTCTTCTTGCCGCGTGCAATGTTTGCAGTCTTGTTTGCACGGTCGCCGAGATAATGCGTCTGCGTTTGAATGCAGCTTTCCTCTTCGATGTTGAATCTGATAGTCGTAGGTCTGTAGTCTCTCTATCCACCTTGCTACTTGACCTTCAGGATTTTTGAAGTTCAAAAGCCAGTTTAGCGCACCATGGTCCGTTCGAAGAAGGAACTTCTGTCCATAGATGTATTTATGGAAGTGCTTTGTTGCCAAAACCAGAGCAAGAAGTTCTCTTCTGGTAACACAATAATTACGCTCTGGCTTTGAGAGTACCTTGCTGTAGTAGGCGACAACTTTTTCTTCTCCATCATGGACTTGTGAGAGTACAGCGCCAATTCCAACGTTACTTGCATCAGCGTCGATGATAAAAGGTTTTCCTGGAGTCGGATAGGTCAGCACAGGAGCGTTACATAAGCGCAGCTTCAGTTCCTGAAAGCTTTTCTCGCACTCACCTGACCATTTGAACGGCTTCCCTTTTTCAGTGAGCTGATGCAAGCTTTTGGCGATTCCAGCAAAATCCTTCACGAAACGCCGATAATATGTGGCTAAACCAAGAAAGCTTCGGAGTTGATGTTTGTCCTGTGGTGTTGGCCAATTCTTGACGGTGTCAACTTTCTCAGGATCAGTCTTTACTCCTTGAGACGAGATGATATGTCCCAAGTATTTAACTTCGGTCTTAAAAAGCGCACATTTGTCTGGATTCAACTTTAGGTGTGCTTCTCGAAGTCTCTGGAATACAGCTTTAAGGTTGCCACAATGTTCCTCAAATGTTTTTCCATATACGATGACATCGTCCAAATAAACTAAGCAAGATTTCCAAGTAAGTCCATGTAGAACACATTTCATCAAACGCTCGAATGTTGCCGGAGCGTTACATAGTCCAAACGGCATCACTTTAAATTCCCACAGACCATTTCCTGTGGAGAAAGCCGTCTTTTCTCGATCTTCTGGATGTATTTCTACCTGCCAATAGCCACTCTTCAAGTCCAAAGTTGAAAACCATTGGGCTCCTTCCATTGCATCTAAAGTGTCGCTGATTCTGGGTAGAGGGTAGCTGTCTTTCTTTGTCACATCGTTAAGCCTTCTGTAGTCCACACAAAACCGAGTGCTTCCATCCTTCTTTTTGACAAGAACCACCGGGGATGCCCAAGGGCTTTTGGAATTTTCGATTAGCCCATCTTTCTTCATGGTGGATATCATCTCTTCAACTTCGGCTTGTTTGGCCAAAGGAAGACGTCTTGCTGGTTGACGAATCGGTCTTGCATCTCCTGTGTCGATTCGATGCTGCACCAGTTGTGTTCGACCATATTGCCCACTGGGTGAAGAGAAAATATCAGCATACTCGTGAAGAAGGCTTCTAGCGACATTAAGCTGATGTTGACTAAGATTGGATGACTTTAGAATCTCGGATTTTAATTTTTCGGAGTTCACAGACTTCTGTGTAACCACTTCGTTGATCTTGGTTATCGCAGATACAGCTTCACATTGCCCAACTATTTCTCCTTTCCTGAGCTTAACTTCGTACGGTTTGATGTTGAGTATCCGTACAGGCACCATGTTGTTCTTTGGCGCCACTAGAGTTTTCCCTACGATAATGTTTTGGGAATATTGCTCAGTGGCTGGTTCCACCATGAGGTACCGATGACTACCCAAATCACCCTTTATTTTTGTCCAAACGAACATTTCTGAAGAAGGAGGCAAGCTTATGTCTTCTTTGATGACAGTTCTTAGAGATGGCGATTTTTCATCACCATAAACCATTGGAATCTCTACATTTTTGTACTTAAGAACTTGCTTACCGATATCCAGGATTACTCCATGTTCTTTCATGAAGTCAATTCCGATGATGCATTCATCACATATGTCTGCTACCAGAAACACATTTGTAAACTCCAGCTCTGCCAAACGGATCGGAAAACGAACTTCTCCGTACACTTTTGCTGCTTCTCCTGTTGCCGTTTTCAGACGATAGCTATTGGTGTTATGTAGCCATGTCATCTTGACCAAGTCCCTTCGTAGAATAGAGGCTGTCGCACCGGTGTCAATTGTAGCCACGTGTTTCTTGTTGTTTAAAGTTGCCTCCACTGTCAGACTTTTGTTGTCTCGTTTAGTCTGTGAGACTTGGATGGTGGTTCTGGGGCCATCGATACCAGAAACCAGTTTCTGCCCCTCGAAGTCGGTTCTTACTCGTTTCCCGACTGGGAAACAAGTCGATCAGGAGTGTTGGTGTTATTGCTTCTTTGTTCTGGAGTATTATTTCTGCTTCCACAATGTTGACATGCAGCTCTTCTCGGTGGCAGTCTGCACTGGCGCTGGAGGTGTCCGGTCTTGTTACAGTTCCAGCAACGAGCAGGTCCATCTCTCTGGTTTCTTTGGAATGCAACTCTTTGACATGAGCATTCTTCAACTTCCACTTCTCTTACTCGATGAACTCCTTGAGAAGCCTGTTCTGCTGCTTCCATAGTCAAAGCGAATGCTAATGCCTCCGGAAGCGTCCGTTTTCCAGCAGTTCGAATTGCTCGCTGTAGGTTGATGTCGGATACAGCACGGACAAAGGCTTCTGTTGCTAATTGACTTGTAATTTCGTCTCCTGCAGTTGGATATGCCAAATGGGCAAGCCTTTCGATATCTGCTTGCAATTGCTGCAGACTCTCTCCTCTTTTCTGAACTCTAGTATTGAGTTGGACGCGGAAGACTTCTTGCATATGGCCATCTCCAAAACGTTTGTCGATAGCCTGAACAAGAGCACTGAAGTTGCCATTCTTGTCTGCTGGTATGGTTTGCAATAGTTCAGCAGCAGATCCTCTAAGGGCAAGCGTCAGAGCTATATATTTGTCTTCGTCATCCCAGCCATTTGTAGCTGTGGCTGCCTCAAACTGCTTCTTGTAAATCGACCAAGAAGTTTGTCCATCAAAGGTTGGTGGGTGCATTTCCTTTCGCTTTGGAAAGTCCCCAGAACTTTCTCGAACCTTCATTTTTCTTACTTTATCCAATTCATTTGTAATGCTCTGAATTTGGTCTTCGAACTTTTCTTGAACTTTCTCGAGCTTTGCGTCTACTGTTAGAAATTGTTTTTCGACACGTTCGTCAAGAGCAATAAATTTGTTCTGGAATGCATCTAGCTTACCTTCCAGGAGATTTTTCTGTTCTTGGAATCTTTCCAGAATATTGTTTTCTTGTTTTTCCAGAAGATTCTTTTGCTCGTTGCGTTGTTCTTCAAATCTATCGAGAAGATTCTTTTGTTCATTCTTTTGTTGGTTGCGTTGTTCATCAAATCTTTCGAGAAGATTCCGTTGTTCATTCTTTTGCTCGTTGCGTTGTTCTTCGCGCAAATTCTTTTGTTCTTTTCTTTGCTCTTCAAACTGAGCAAGCAACATAGTCATCATATTACTCATGTCTAAGCTAGGACTTACTTGTTCTTCGGCCATTTCAATCTCAAAGAGAAACGTGTCTGGGTTTTCTCCGTGTTGTCTTAACTCTTCTTGCAGAAGAATAATGAGGTCATTTTTCGTTCCAGCAGTAGGAAGGCCTCTTTTGTTCAGTTCTGCTTTTAGTTCAACACAATTCAATTCATTCACTATCTTACCCATTGTCTCTTTTTGCACAAAACACTTCGTAATAATAGCAAAAACACTATCACTGTTTTTATTATTATTTTTCAAACACTTTTCACCATAAATATCTGGATGCACAGATGAAATAAGTTTTATTTCACTTTTCTGACACCAATGTAATGTTCTACCTAGGTTCGATAATAAAACTTATTTCCTTTAAATAATAACTTCCACGTATTTACTATTCAGAATAAACACACTTTATTTCAGTTCAAATCGTTTTTATTATTCTTCAATCTCAATAGTATGCAATCTAAAATTCACTTCCGGATACACTTTTACTGCTTACTTTTACGCTATCACATTCAAAATTAAACTGTGTCCACTCGCTTGAAAACATCCCCTTATATAGGGAATTAAATGGTTCTAGTCGGAACTAGTACAAACTAGAATATTCGAGTATCGCCTTCTAGAAATTTCCTTTCCAATCGTTGACTGGAACCGATATTCTATGGTGTCTAGCTTCTCAAACAGATGGCGCTGGGAACAGTTAGAGGATTTCCCTTTTGTTTCAAAAGTAGTTGGGTAATTATTAAATCGTTACAATACATACAGTTTCTTTCCTCGGGATTGAAAATAATAAACAAATTTCAAAACAAAACAAAATATTGAAGCCTCATCGTCATGGAAACCAATAGAAAAGGGAACAATTAAATTTATAAACATCCCTTTGAAAATTGGTTTGTGTACATAAAAAAACCTACATCATCTATTTCGTTTCTCCTTTCCACCACGGCTGTGCCACAGCGCTTTTAGTTGTCGAGTGTCACCTTCTATAGCCGTGTTTTATTATCTTCTATCGGGATCCGGATCTGGATCTGGATTTACTTTTAACACGTAATACACAAACAAAATACTGGGAAATTTTCAGAATTGTTTTTGTAACACGTGCTAAAAGTTAATCCAGATCCAGATCCAGATCCCGATAGAAGATAACAAAACACGGCTTATATGTATTTATTCAATGGTGATAACGTAAAGTAAGAAGTAAAATTGTATCCGGAAGTGAATTTTAAATTGCATACTATTGTGATTGGAGAATAATAAAATAGATTTGAAGTGAAATAAAGTGTAATTGTTTTGTAAAGTAAATAAGTGGACGTTATTATTAAAAGGAACCTAGGTAGAACATTACATTAGTGTCAGAAGAGTGGAATAAAACTTATTTCATCAGATAATCTACGATGAAAAGTGGAAGATAAAAGTGAAAAAAAATAAGTAGAAAAAATGGGTAAAATAGTGAATTTATTGAATTGTGTTGAACTTAAGGCAGAAACAAAAAATGACCTTATTATTCGTCTACAAGAAGAGTTAAGACGGAGAAGACCCAGACACGTTTCTCTTTGAGATTGAAATCCCCGAAGAACAAGTAAGTCCTAGCTTAGACATGAGCAATATGATGAATTTGTTGCTTGCTCAGTTTGAAGAACAAAGAAAAGAGCAAAAGAATGAACAAAAGAACCTTCTCGAAAGATTTGATGAACAACGTAATGAGCAAAAGAATCTTCTCGAAAAACAAGAAAAGAATATGCTGGAAAGATTCCAAGAACAGAAAAATCTCCTGGAAGGTAAGCTAGACGCATTCGAGAACAAATTTATTGCTCTTGACGAACGTGTCGAAAAACAATTTCTAACAGTAGACGCAAAGCTCGAGGAGGTTCAAGAAAAGTTCGAAGACCAAATTCAGAGCATTACAAATGAATTGGATAAAGTAAGAAAAATGAAGGTTCGAGAAAGTTCTGGGGACTTTCCAAAGCGAAAGGAAATGCATCCACCAACCTTTGATGGACAAACTTCTTGGTCGATCTACAAGAAGCAGTTTGAGGCAGCCGCAGCAACAAATGGCTGGGATGACGAAGACAAATATATAGCTCTGATGCTTGCCCTTAGAGGACCTGCTGCTGAACTATTGCAAACCATACCAGCAGACAAGAACGGCAACTTCAGTGCTCTTGTTCAGGCTATCGACAAACGTTTTGGAGATGGCGATATGCAAGAAGTCTTTCCAACTCAAATCAAGCAGACATCGAACGGTTGGCTCATTTGGCATACCCAACTGCAGGATACGAACTTATAAGTCAGTTTGCAACAGAAGCCTTCAGACATCAACCTACAGCGAGCAATTCGAACTGCTGGAAAACGGACGCTTCCTGACGCATTAGCTTTCGCTTTGACTATAGAAGCAGCAGAACAGGCTTCTCAAGGAGTTCATCGAGTGAGAGAAGTGGAAGTTGAAGAATGCTCATGTCAAAGAGTTGCATTCCAAAGAAACCAGCGAAATGGAACTGCTCGTTGTTGGAATTGTAATAAGACCGGACACCTCCAGCGCCAGTGCAGACTTCCACCAAGAAGAGCTGCATGTCAACATTGTGGAAGCAGAAATAATACTCCAGAACAAAGAAGCAATAACGCCAACACTCCTGCTCGACTTGTTTCCCAGTCGCTAGTCGGAAAACGAGTAAGAACCAACTTCGAGGGGCAGAAACTGGTTTCTGGTATCGATGGCCCTAGAACCACCATCCAAGTCTCGCGGACTAAACGAGACAACAAAAGTCTGACAGTGGAGGCAACCTTAAACAACAAGAAACACGCGGCTACAATTGACACCGGTGCCACAGCCTCCATTGGTGATTGGGGCAGTCATCGGTACCTCATGGTGGAACCAGCCACTGAGCAATGTTCCCAAAACATCATCATAGATAAAACTCTCGTGGTACCAAAGAACAACATGGTGCCTGTACGGATACTCAACATTAAACCGTACGAAGTTAAGCTCAGGAAAGGAGAAATAGTTGGACAATGTGAATCTGTATCCGCGATAACCAAGATCAACGAAGTGGATACACAGAAGTGTGTGAACTCCGAAAAGTTAGAATCCGAAATTCTAAATTCATCCCATTTTAGTCAACATGAGTATGCTGATATTCTTCATGAGTATGCTGATATTTTCTCTTCACCCAGTGGGCAATATGGTCAAACACAACTGGTGCAGCATCGAATCGACACAGGAGATGCAAGAGCGATTCGCCAACCAGCAAGACGTGTTCCTTTGGTCAAACAAGCCGAAGTTGAAGAGATGATATCGGACATGAAGAAAGATGGGCTAATCGAAAATTCCAAAAGCCCTTGGGCATCTCCAGTGGTTCTTGTGAAAAATAAAGATGGAAGCACTCGATTTTGTGTGGACTACAGAAGGCTTAATGACGTGACAAAGAAAGACAGCTACCCTCTGCCCAGAATCAGCGATACTTTAGATGCAATGGAAGGAGCCCAATGGTTCTCAACTTTGGACTTGAAGAGCGGCTATTGGCAGGTAGAAATACATCCAAAAGATCAAGAGAAGACGGCTTTCTCCACAGGAAATGGTCTGTGGCAGTTCAAAGTGATGCCGTTTGGGCTTTGTAACTGTCATCGTATATGGCAAAACATTTGACGAACATTGTGGCAATCTTAAAGCTGTATTCCAGAGACTTCGAGAAGCACACCTAAAGTTGCATCCAGACAAATGTGCGCTTTTCAAGACCGAAGTTAAATACTTGGGACATATCATCTCGTCTCAAGGAGTAAAGACCGATCCTGAGAAAGTTGACACCGTCAAGAATTGGCCAACACCACAGGACAAATATCAACTCCGAAGCTTTCTTGGTTTAGCCACATATTATCGGCGTTTCGTGAAAGATTTTGCTGGAATCGCCAAAAGCTTGCATCAGCTTACTGAAAAAGGGAAGCCGTTCAAATGGTCAGGTGAGTGCGAGAAAAGCTTTCAAGAACTGAAGCTGCGCTTATGTAACGCTCCTGTGCTGACCTATCCGACTCCAGGAAAACCTTTCATCATCGACGCTGATGCAAGTAACGTTGGAGTTGGAGCTGTACTCTCACAAGTCCATGATGGAGAAGAAAAAGTTGTCGCCTATTACAGCAAGGTACTCTCAAAGCCAGAGCGTAATTATTGTGTTACCAGAAGAGAACTTTTAGCTCTGGTTTTGGCAACAAAGCACTTCCATAAATACATCTATGGACAGAAGTTCCTTCTCCGAACGGAACATGGTGCACTCAACTGGCTTTTGAACTTCAAAAATCCTGAAGGTCAAGTAGCAAGGTGGATCGAGAGACTACAGACCTACGACTATCAGATTCAACATCGAAGAGGAAAGCTGCATTCAAACGCAGACGCATTGTCTCGGAGACCATGCAAACAAGACTGCAAACATTGCACGCGGCAAGAACAAAAGGAGATGATTGCCGTACAACGTATAAGAGCCGATCCCATTTACGGTTGGAGCAACGAAGAACTCAGGACTGCCCAACAAGAAGACTCACATATCGAACCAATTCTTGCATGGAAGGAAAACCAAGAAAAACCAGAATGGAGTGACATTTCTGACAGAAGCCCTGCTTTTAAAGCTTATTGGGCCCAATGGGACTCGCTTCATGTGCAAGAAGGGGTAAATGGGAATCCGCAGATGATAAGTCTTATGTCATGCAGCTTATCATTCCTCGGTCAAAGGTAAATGATGTTCTTCGAGAGATGCATGATGGAGGTCATTTAGGAGTCAATAAGACGCTGGAAAAGGTGCGACAACGGTTCTACTGGCTACATGCAAGAGATGACGTCGAAAAGTTGTGCAGCTAGCAAGGGGCCAGGTAGAAAGATTCAAAGTAAAATGCACCAGTACAATGTGGGCACACCTTTCGAAAGGATTGCAGTGGACGTCGTCGGCCCTTTTCCTGAAACAAATAGCGGAAACCGATACATCCTTGTAGTGATGGATTACTTCAGCAAGTGGCCTGAGGCATACGCCATTCCAAATCAGGAAACCAAAACAGTCGTGGACCAGATTGTCTTCAATTCGGTGAGCAGGTTTGGCGTACCTATGGAACTGCATTCTGACCAAGGGAGGAACTTCGAATCTAACATCTTTCAGGAAGTTTGCACACTCCTTGGTATTAAAAAGACGAAGACAACCCCGCTTCATCCGCAATCTGATGGGATGGTTGAATGATTCAACAGGACGCTCAAGGAACATCTGTCTAAGGTTGTCGGCGACTATCAACGAGACTGAGACCGACATATTCCATTATTCCTGATGGCTTATCGAAGTGCGGCACATAGCTCGACAGGACATACACCATCGGAGATCCTGTTCGGAACAACAATACGGCTTCCAAGTGAAGTGAAAGCAAAGAACAGAGGAATATGTGGATAACCTGAAAGAAAGACTTGATGACAATTACCAACGAACAAGGGAAAACATAAAATTATGCAGTGACCGGATGAAAACACGATATGACGCACGAGCAACATCAACGGGATTTCAAGAAGGAGACCTTAGCTGTGTTTTATTATCTTCTATCGGGATCCGGATCTGGATCTGGATTAACTTTTAACACGTGTTACAAAAACAATTTTGAAAATTTCCCAGTATTTTGTTTGTGTATTACGTGTTAAAAGTAAATCTAGATCCAGATCCGGATCCCGATACAAGATAATAAAACACGGCTGTTGTGTGGTTTTATAATCCCCATCGACAAAAGGGACTGTCACCAAAACTTCAACAAAACTGGGAAGGCCCTTACACTGTTGTCAAAAGAATTAATGATGTGGTTTACCGTATACGGAGAGGGGTAAGAGGCAAATTAAAAGTAGTTCATTGTGACCGTTTACATCGTTATAATGGTGAAAGTAGTGATGGAATTGTTCGGGACGAACAATCCTAAGAGGGGGGCAATGTAACGATTCAATTACACCCTAACTACTTTTGAAGCAAAAAGAACATCCTTAACGTATGCCTTTACTCATTAATCAACAACTAATGTAAAAACGCCTAAAAGTAGGTCTTACACGATAATGCACTTTACTATAATCTAAATATAAGGATTGTGTATCTGATTGATTATAGCTACTACATCTTAATATAAATTCTTGTCAGCACTGGAATGGATATTTCCAGAAGGAAATATGCTTGAATATTCTAGTTGGTACTAGTTGAGGCTAGAACCATTTAATTCCCTATATAAACGGATGTTTTCGAGCGAATAGTCACAGTTTAATTTTGAAAGTGATAACGTAAAGTAAGAAGTAAAAGTGTATCCGGAAGTGAATTTTAAATTGTATACCATTAGCCGTGTTTTATTATCTTCTATCGGGATCCGGATCTGGATCTGGATTAACTTTTAACACGTGTTACAAAAACAATTTTGAAAATTTCCCAGTATTTTGTTTGTGTATTACGTGTTAAAAGTAAATCCAGATCCAGATCCGGATCCCGATAGAAGATAATAAAACACGGCTATTGTGATTGGAGAATAATAAAATAGATTTGAAGTGAAATAAAGTGTGTTTGTTTTATAAAGTAAATAAGTGGACGTTATTATTTAAAGGAAATAATTTTTATTATCGAACCTAGGTAGAACATTACAATATTTCAATTTGTAATTTTTATGCGAAGCTTAAGTTTGTTCACCCGTGCGAAGCTGGGCGGGCTAGCTAGTTTATAATAAAATTTATAAAACAATCTCTTATGCATCATGTTCTAATCAAGATTTTTCAGGTTCCTTTTGCGTTTCGAACGTGAATTTTGCGTTTTAACGTGATTTATGCCTTCCGAACGCGAATTTTACGGTTTTGCCTTTTAACATGATTTTTGCGTTTTAATGTGGTTTTTGCGTTCCGAACGTTAATTTTGTTTTTTAACGTGATTTTTACAACACACCAACATTGATCATCCAACACTCCACCATCCAACACCCCCACACCCAACACCCCAACCTCCAACACCCCACACCCAACAACTGCGCCACCAATTCACTGAGCCGCCAAGCCACTGAGCCACCAAGTCACTGAGCCGCCAATAAGCCACCGAGCCGCTGGCGGTTGGCCAGGACCCGCTAGTTACTACTACTATAGATGAATTGATTCAAAGAATTTCTTTTCGGACCTAAGTGCGGCAAAAAATCCTGGGATGTCCTGGATTGGTGGCTTTAATATTCGTATACGTATTTTTCCTGCTTGCATTTATACTTTCTTACAGAAACAACTGACCAACATAATGAAGTAAAGCTTGTCTCTTTGTTTTTGTCATTCAGTCGATGTCGGTTTCAGTTAAGTGATTTTGTTAAAAGCTATTGTTGTTTTCAAGAGTTTTTAGGAACTTGTTTTTCTTAAAGACAAAATTTGAAAAATATAGTTTGAAGAATATTCTCCTTTTTTATTTAAGAAAATGTTCACTTGTTTATTATTTTTAACCCTAGAATGCATACGTGACTTTTTAGGACACATACATATAGGGGTTTTGAGCACTCCAGTAACTTTGAGTTGAAAATACCAGTAGCTTTTAACACTTTATTTAAAACATAAAATTTTTTTAATTATTAGGTACTGAAGTGATTCGCCCATTATGTGCTTGAACAATACCCAGAAAATAGGGCTTTTAAAACACAATGCTTTCAAATTTTGTTCTTGTTCTTCGCAAGACAAATGTGTTTGTCTATATATTACATGTTGAGTTCGTCATCTTTGTGTAATATGTCTAGTTTCACTGATCTTGGAGTAGTGTTAGACTCTTAACTTACATTTCATGAGCACTTCAATCTTATAATTAAAAAAGCTAATAAGACAATTGGTTTTATAAAAAGATTTCCCCGCGAATTTCGTGACCCTTATGTTCTTAAGATACTTTATATCTCATTTGTAAGATCAATTCTAGAATACGGGTGTGTGGTATGGGCGCCATATACTGTTCATATTGTAATGTTCTACCTAGGTTCGATAATAAAACTTATTTCCTTTAAAATAATAACGTCCACTTATTTACTTTACAAAACACACACTTTATTTGCGTTTAAATCTATTTAATTATTCTCCAATCACAATAGTATGCAATTTAAAACTCACTTCCGGATACACTTATACTTCTTACTTTACGTTATCACATTCAAAATTAAACTGTCTCCACTCGCTTGAAAACATCCCCTTATATAGGGAATTAAATGGTTCTAGTCTGAACTAGTACCCACTAGAATATTCGAGCATCGCCTTCTAGCAATTTCCTTTCCAATCGCCGACTGGAACCGATATTCTGCTGAATGCTAAATGCTGAAGGTAAGGTGTCTAGCTTTTCAAACAGATGGCGCTGGGAACAGTTAGAGGATTTCCCTTTTGTTTCAAATTCAAAGTAGTTGGGTAATTATTAAATCGTTACAATATTAACAGAATAGAGTGCGCAGGCCCGGCAGGACAGCTTCAGCCCGAGTGGGTAGTTGGTGTAAGATGTAAAAGCTAATAAAAAAAAAAGTCATAACATTTTTTTATTTATTCTTTTGATGAAACACTATTTTTTAATGCGAAAACCGCACTTCGTTTGGAGTGTTTTGAAATAAATTTATTTAATAATTCATCCAAATTTAGAATTTCCGTGTGGTCAGAATAAACATGCAATAAAGCAATATTGTTGACCCGATCCAGCAGCTTTGTTAACCTTAGGTAAGATTTTAAACGACAAAGAAGGGAGAAACTTCGTTCATTTGAGCAAGATCCTAGGATTGTGATTAGCAACCTGATGAACCGTACGAACTCGAGGATAATACCACGACTCCAGGCGTATTTTTGCAAAAAATCAACTACTTCTCTCAAATTTTTTGCTTGCTTATTCTGTCTTTTCAAAAGCTGTAGGAATAGGTCCCTATCGCTAATAAGGCCGGTATTCACCGAACGCTCATAACTTAATAGGCTCATAAACCTATTCACCAAGCAATAATAGCGAATATTTATGAGTGCTCATAAGACTTATGAGTGGTCCTGACCATTCTTAAGTTATGAGGGTTATCAGGGCTCTCCCATTGCTTAAGTTTTTTTTTGCAATTTCAATTGCACCATTGCAATAAATAAAATGAAAATAAGTAGATAAATGACAAAATGTATGAAAAAAATGCAAAACTGCAATGAAATGTAGTGATTGTAAATAAACTCATAGCCGTTTTGAAAAGATTTTAATTTTTTTTAACAAAAAACAACTTAATTTCACAGTTTGGGCATGTCTGGTTGTGAGAGACCGGCTCTCATTTTCGAACTTCGAAAAATACTTATGAGTGGTTGGTGAATACCACAAATAATTTTCAAGTTAAGAGCCTCGTAAAGTTAAGAGCCGTTTAAGAGCACTCGGTGAATACCAGCCTAAGTCTTTGTTTATCAAAGTCATCTTTGTAAAACTAAACTTAACTACAGCGAATCGTTCCAGTACTTTGAAGAAACGAGAAGAATCATTTATGAACTTGCATTAAGTGATGATGATAATTGGTCAAATATATCAAAAAATGATTTTCTGTAAAAATGTTTCGGTGTTTTGAATTTTTAATTTTCTGAAGTACCTTCATCGACACGTTTTGGTGCTTTTCGTTGACGGGTAATACACCCTGGACGGACAACGGAGTCTTAGTAATAGGGTCCCGTTTTACCCTTTGGGTACGGGACCCTTTAAAGGAACTAAATATTTTATTTGAATAGATAAAAGCAAAATGAAATTCTTAGGAGAGTAAACTGCGGGCATTTTAAAATCAAAATTTCTTACTTGTTGTATAATTTCTCTACATGTACGACCACTGCACTTGTACTACTACAAAGAAAGACAAAAAAGAAGATGCACCCTACAAAGAGCCAGCAGCAGAGAGAGAGAGTACAGGGAATAAATTCATCCGGGGAAAAACCATCCTTAGTTGCCGTCGTCGGTCGTTTTTTTGTATCTAATTTTTTTCATTAATGAGATTGAAAGTTTTTCTGAAAAGTACTGAAATTTCGAATGGGTAATTTACGTACTCGAAAAATCTCGAGTGGGTTTTACTACGCATATTACCTGCCGGGCCTGAGAGTGCGTCCAAAGAAGATTTATGAGATTTTGTTAACGTTTTCTTCCCTGGTCAGATAGAATAACTGGATTGCCACCTTACTCTCATAAACTCCAACTAATTAATCTTCCATCACTTTTAAGTCATAGAGAGTACTTACAATTTTGTTTTATTATAGGGATAATTAATGGATCGATTTCAGCTCCTTCAGTCCTTTGTCGGTGGACTTTTAATGTCAGTCAGTATAGTCTAAGAACACAATTAGCACTTAATAACGTTTTCAGTAGATCTAACTATGGTACGAATAGACCACTTAATGTTTTGATTCAAAGTTTTAATAAAAACTATTTTCTCATTAATTCTTGTAACGACAATGTTAAATCAAACAACTTAAAAAATATGTTTTTTATACAACATCATCGATAATGTTATATAGACTTAAGTATTTATATTAAATTAATATGCACCTACCGTCAGAATTTAATGAAATGAAATGAAATTGATTTTGAAAGAAGACATGTAAAGCAACGTAAAAATATATTTAAAAAGGATTTTCAAAATGTATTATTATTATATTTTTAATTTTGTTCCCTTTATATATTTAAGCAGCTTTTGCATACTACATTGCCGTAGTTGGGGAAAATCTGCCTTTGGCAAATACATCAAGTCTATGGATTTCTCCTTTAATTCGGTGGCCTTGGACCTATGAAATTAGCATCTTTCCTAAGATTTTCTTTCTTTTTTTAGGTCCTCAGTTTAAAAATTAATAACCTTTTATTCAATTCTGTTTAAAAAAAAATGCCACTTTAACACAAATAGGGTGTTGTTACACCCTTATGACCATGATTTTTTCAGACCTGAGAAAGGTCTCACAAGTGAGGTAATATCCCAAAAAAAAGTCATGTCTTTCAATAATAACTACGACTTTAATTTTACAAATTATTAAAAATTTGTTCTTCTTAGTGGGGTGCATCCGCACCCCATATGTGTTTTAGGCTTGAAATGATTTTATTTATTTTTTTTTATTTCTTAAAGCCTATTATGTATATTATTTTGTGAGAAAATATGGAGAATATCGATTTTTTGGTCTGAATAAAACAAATTTCAACCATAAATCTTTTTGTTTTAATTCCTAAGCTGCGGCCGAAGTAGAAGTATAAGCTCTCTGCATATATAAAAAGAAAGGCGTTTTTAATTTGAAAAACTAAAGGGTCCGCCAAATAACTTCTTTTTTTTGAAAATGGCGCAAAACATCGAGTGTAGCTTCGGCTGTGTTGAACGTAGCGCCGTCCTGTTGAAACCAAATGTTGCCAATATCCTCCTCTTCAATTTTTGTGAACAAAAATTCGTTCAACATGGCCCGATAACGATCGCCATTGACTGTAACGGCCACTCCTTGCTCATTTTCGAAAAATGGCCCAATTATGCCTTTGGACCAAAATCCGCACCAAACAGTGACTCGTTTTGGGTGTATCGGCTTTTCAATGTATGCGTGCGGATTTTCTGTGCTCCAAATGCGACAATTTTGCTTGTTTACTACCCGCCAAGATCAAAATGAGCTTCATCTGAAAAGATGATTTATTTGGCAAAATCGGCATCTTCTCTAAGTCGATCGCAGGCCCACTTAGCGAAGAGTATACACAACCATATTCGTTCAGCGGAAGAATAAAACTAATTATCTGTCAAATTAGACATGAGCTAAGTGTTACCATTCACGAAATAAGCACTAGATGAAAAAAAAGTTAGATGGCGGACCCTTTACAAAGTTTAAATGGAAATATATTCTGAATATAAAATATTTTTAAAATCCCGAGATAATTCTGGGAGCCCGGAATTCAAATTTTTGAATCCTGAAATCCCGGGATTTAAAAAACATCCCGGGATTGCAATCTCTAATTTGGTCTTCCATTGGTAAATTAAGATTTCAATTTAAAAATTGATTTGGTTCGTGGCGAATGGAACACGATTTCAAATTGATTTCTTTTTGTCATTGTATTTGTGTAGTTTCTTTTCCCTGTCAATATTTCAATACAAATTTCGTGAAGTTACCGATTTTTTTTAAACTTTTCTATTTATACCTGATCTAATATTTCTCACATATTTTCAACACAAATTTCGTTCCTGAAACACCTACATTAATCCAATCAAACAACACATTTGCCAACTGACAGCTGTAAATTATGTTGGTGTTAGTACAGGGAGGGGTTGATCTGCCGAAAAATTAAGATCTGCAAAATTGATTTTAAATCAAAAATAAATCAATTTATTTTGCCCAATGGAACGGAGAAATGGTCAAAATCGGCTTTTTGACAGATCCTAATCAAAAATAAATTGATTTATTTTACCAAGGGAAAACCCCATAAACATAATGTAAAATCAAGGTAACTTTTAATGAGCCTCCCACCTACCATATACGCCTCCTGCCTACTCTCACAATTGTGTGACTAAATATCAAACCATCAAAAAAATATATGTACAACGCTCAATATCTCACTAAACCACTTACCACAAGTTATGTCTGTTATAAGTCTGCTTTGCAAGCGAAATTTATTTATTCATTGATTTATTTTTATTGGGTATTTATGATTTTATCGATTTGTTTTCCTATTTGTATTTTATAGAAATATTGTTCCTTCAACGTGATTACACAATATTTTATCATTCTTCACCGTTAGCATCGTTTCGTTATCTTTTTTGCTTTGCACATTTTCACCATATTATCACTATAAATTGACATAAAAATGTGTATTTATATGGTTTTTCATTATAGTAGTAGTTTATTCAAAAACGCGACAGGGTTAAAAATAAGATCAAAAGTAAAAAACATGTTCAATATAATTTGCTTTATTTTCATAACATAGCAGGAAAAAAACGACAATCGACAACGCATAGTAATATAGTTTGAGAACTTGACCGTTTCGCTTTAGCATCGAAACTAAAAAGTTTGGCGACCATGATTTGGTCACCTATCGCCTTGTTGGTCTATCTGTTTCACACACCGACCCGACGCGCGACTAGAGGTGGCTGACAACAACAACATACAACATCACTTGAGTTGAAAACGAGAGGCTAGGACTAGATCACTAGATGAATTGTTCGAATATTCAGTTCTATTCGCGCCGTATAGCAGCTATAGCTAGTTGTTGGTGGTGCCAATATCGCAATGAAAATGAAGCCAAATGTTTGCTGTTGTACTCTCAAGGTAAGTTAAGGTAAACGACAATTGTTGCGATTGTGAGTGAAGCTTGTGGGAATGATCTGATGTGATGTACACCATTACGGCAACCAGATGAGTGCGCACAGTTTTTAAAAAATAGTCTAGCTATTTACATGTACATACGTAGGTATGTGCACCATTTGCACAGACTCAGGTTAATTGATTTTCGCGATGAGATTGAGACGCAGGGGGCAATATATGAACTCCAAACAGTTCACCATGGCTATCTAACTTTAAATTACCTATACCTATATAATCTGTTTTTGGCATCAGATATAGGTTCGGAATATATTAAGTTATAGGTAGGCACATTACAATTAATTGAGGATGGCCCTTATAAAGATCATTGTTTAAGTTTCATAAATAAAAAAACTGAGTTGTGTTTGATAGCTCTTAATATTAATGTTAATCCAAGACATTTTATTAAAGCCAAAATTTGGTAATATTATATTGATGAAGAGAATTAAAATTTGGCATAATTTTACGATGCTTAAACAGGTGCATTAAACAAAATTTAGACTAGGTATATTTTCTTACTTCTAACAGAAATCTGAAAAAAATGTTTGGAAGTCCGTCCATAATATTAGCCGTTTTTTATCATCAGAAATGATCCGTATAGATCATCAAAAAACACGCAGTACACCAACAACACGAGATCCTGCTCTCTATCATAGAGTACCTAAGCTATAATATCTAGAGAACCGTCTTGAGGGATCCATTCTTTCTCACCCTACAAGCCATAGAGTCAGTTTTGCCGCAGCCTAAAAATAAAAGTCGCTAGACCAACCTCCAAAAGTCGGTAGATTGGCTTAAATTTCGAGAACAGAAAGTCGCTAGAAGTCGCTAGAAGTCGCCAGAAAAAAAAATAAATAATTTTCTTTTATGAATAAAATTATTAAAAACAAAAAAAAAACAATTCAGTCTCATTTTTAACACAAGTCTATTAAGCATACATAAAATTGAACCTATTATAAATACAGTATCCTCCGCCTAATTGCACTGCCCATTTTGTCTGATCTTTCGGTCAAGTAACCGTAACATTAAAATGTTTTAAGTTTTCTATCTGCAGTTTTTTAATATCAATTAAGCGGGATAATTAATTTAGCGAGGTATAAAAAAAACCAAAAAAAAACGAAAACGTTTGATCGCTTTTTAGATACAGAATGTCGCCCCTGTTCTTCTGCAATCTCTGCAATTCAATTTCCATCCTCGTGTGAATGAAGCCTAGTGCTGGTTTTTAAAGTGATGTAAACAAATTTAAAGTTGAACACTTGAACACCTTGAACTTGAAGCTTAATAAATCAATTAAAACAAAAAAATTTAAAACAAACAAACGTCTTCAAAACTAAAGACAAATTTTTTCATGAAAGATGTAAAATTTATAAAAATCTACGTATTCTGATTTTAATGAAGAGGAAAAAGAAAATGAGACTGGTTTGTTTTCAAACAAAATGTATGTGGCATATTTTTTCGATAGTATCGATATTTTTAAACTATCGACGATAGTATCCAACACTAATTCAGACTACGGCACTCACTCGCACTCACATTTGGATACAGTTTGCAATGTGGTCAAATCTCAAATCATTATTCCAACCAACAGGGACGTGATTTGAAATAAAAAGTATTATTTGCATGTTGTAACTTACAAATTCAGAAGTCGCTAGAAATAATCTAGCCACATCAAAATATTTTTTGTAGCTTTCTAAGTGGAAATAGCCACAAAGTCGCTAGTTTTTTTTGCATAAAGTACCGGAAACCGGTACCGGTCGGTTCTGTAGTTAATTAAGGTAAGGTTGTTTCAGCATGTAGATATTAGTTGTCCCGTGCGTTTTAAATCCACAAAAATGGTACGTATTAAGAGTTCAAATATGGTGAATTAAATTAGAATTCGATAAATTCAAAAAGTTTTTAAGTAAATTATTTGTTTGTCAAAAAGTGTATTTTTTAACCCTTTATTAATATAAATTATAAAGAATATCGGTCTTTGTTACTGTTTTGTTCAAATTAATAGGAGTGCTGGGTTAAAAAATTAGTTTAAGAATTTTTTTAGAGATGTGGCAACTCGGGAACAACTTTTTACTCTAGCGATACCTACCTACGGGAAGTTAGATTCCATCACAAACAATGAGCTTGTAATCGCATAAACATTTGCAATGTTATGCAGTCACTTTAGTTTTTTGCTCCGAATAAGACTGTTCATAAAAATAGGAGTGCGAGTAAATAACCAACTTTAAAAGTGATTAACTTGAAAAAATCTCAAAGAAATTCAAAAGTATGTATCAAAATACAAACAAGCATATTTGTACAGCTAAAAAACATTTACTTTTTGCGCATATAATCATATAGTGGGCCGAGGAAAACATTGCACCGAAGAAAAGCGCCAAATAATTAAAAATTTAAGAAATCAAGGCAAAACTTACAAAAAAAATAAGTTTCTGGTGGGATGCTTTGACCAGATGATTGTTAATGCCATAAAATATAAAAAAAAACCGAAAGCCTTGGGCAAAAACGCAAGACAACGGAAAATTATGATCGTCGCATAGTTCGCTGCAGTCGAAAGAATCCTTTTTGCGTCCTCAAGTAAGATTCACGAAGAGCTCGGCTTATCTGTTAGTACTGTGACTATTCGTTCGTATGCGCTTATTGAAGAACAAACTAAATGCTAGAAGTCCGCGAAAAGTACCAATGCTGACAAAAAGGCATGTAGCGGCTCGTCTACAATTTGCCAGAAATCATGTCAACTGGCCTGCAGAAAAATGGCGAAATATATTGTGGACTGACGTGAGTAAGATCGTTCTATTTGGTGGAACAGGGTCGAGGCAATATGTCAGACGCCCAACAAACTCGGAATATAATCGTCAATACACTATAAAGACTGTTGAGCACGGAGGTAATAAAGTTATGGTATAGGCAGTGGCGGATCCAGAGGGAGTCATAGGGGTCATGACCCTCCCAGGGGCCCAGAGGGAAAGATATACAATCGTATTTCTTAGATTTCCTTAGTACACTCTGGGAAAACTAGTCATTGTCAAAATAGTTGGACATCTCCTTATTTATAAACGCATTGTAACAGTTCTCTAATTATATCCTCTTATTGTTATACTAGCCGTGTTTTTTTTTGCAAGTCCATATCGATTTGTCGAAAAAAACGACATCGGGACTAATAGTTTTACACGTAAATACAACAACAACTTAAATCCATATAGACTTAGCTAAGTCCAGATAATTATCGGGACTTACGTACTGTAAGTTCTTACAAGTAAGTTCCTAAGTCCCGATGTCGTTTTTTTCGACAAATCCATATGGACTTGCAAAAAAACACGCCTGTTTTCAAACGCAAAGTATCTTATTTTGTGCATCTAGGGAATCTTGATGTAATTTTTTATCAAAGTCTGAGTTTTTGCTCGTTGGTATACCTGGGTTTGATCGAACTAAGTTTATTTTAATCAATCTTGTTTAATTTACAACTTTATTATTTTAAGTATATTTTGATGTTATCTGTTATGTCTGGATCAGGAACGGGTAACGGTCTTGCGCGTTTTGTAACCGATTTTGTTTTATTTTAAAATTTGTTTTTATAAATAAACTAGACAGATGAAAAAGAATAAAACATTGACTGACGACGACAACGACGACTAACCAACAACAATAACAAGCTGCGTAAGCTTAATTACATTACATTAGAACCAAATGACAACCGAACAGACATATAGGTAGGACATAAGCATAAAATACAGAAAAGGGACAAACGTAATAGAGACAAAAGATTACTTTTTGGTGGTTAACGATTAATTGTAGTAGATTCCTCAGATTAAGCTTTGAAATGCGTTCTGAGTTGTAACTCAGGAGGAAACTTTTTGCAGATTTCTTGACTACATTTAAGTCAAAATCTGAGCTGGCGGAAATCTAAGGAAGCTTTAGCTCGAAAAGACTTATTTTCTGCTCTAAAGCTTCAATGATCCTGGAAAGAGGGGAAATTACAGCTTTTTCGTATGTTTGGCTGCTGAACACAGGGGAATTGACATAGAAACAATATGATTAGCTAAGTCTTTTTAACGAAGTCGAAGCCCCGTTTTTGCTGTTAAGATCGCATCGAAGGCAGTCAAATTTATCGTTGTAATACGTACCTGTATCTACTATAGTCTGTCAAAGCTCTTCAAATCCAGAAATCTCACCATAACTTCAAAACTGCTGCTGTACAGGACCATGGTCCTGCCAGTACTCACATACAGTGCCTTGCATAAGTATAACCGCACCCTGTAAAAATGCGTTTTATAGAAAACTGTAAATAAAAATGTCACCTGACTATTTTATTATTGATTGGTGTCAGTAAACTAGTTAAATGAGCAAGAAAAAAATTCCCGTTATCTTCTCTACTGGTGTTTAAAAATTAAAAAGAGATGCTTTCATATTGCAAAAGTATAACCGCGCATTGCAAATCTCTGTTTAGTTTCATTCAGTTCTGCGTTTCGGGTAAATAAACAACGATGCCTCGTGGTACACATTTGACCGATATCGAAAAAGGTCAAATTCAAGCTTTTCGGTCGAGTGGCCTAAGTTTTAGGGCTATTGCAAGAAAAATTGCCAGATCAGATCGTGTTGTCCGAAATTTTCTACAAAATCCAGAATCTTATGGAACAAAAATAAGACCCGGGCGTCCGAAGATGTTGGCACGTCGCGATCATAGGCGAATAATCAATGCTGCATCAAATTCAGTGCATTCCTTGCCGGAATTTCGTGACGAATTGGGGTTAGGGGTGTTAGTTTCTACGGTTTTTCGCGCTTTAAAAAGAAGCGGAGTGATTGTGCGGAGCAAAATGGCACCAGCTCCAAATCTAACAACAGCTCATAAGCTTAAGAGATTGGAATTTGCTCGTCAAAACATGAACCGTAATTGGAAAACCGTAAGTAAAATATTCTTATTCAACGCTTTACTCTTCTCAATACGAAAAAAAAACTGTTCTTATTTTAAATCCTAAAATTTAATTTTAGGTAATTTTTAGTGACGAAAAAAAGTTCAATCTTGATGGGCCGGATGGTTTTAACGGATATTGGTACGATCTGAGGAAGGAAAAAAAGTTTTTTTCCAAAAGGAACTTCGGTGGTGGTAGCTGTATGGTTTGGGGAGCTTTCTGTGACCGAGGTAAGGTTGCACTTGCGTTCACCAGTACAAATATGAACAGCGCAGCCTACACCCTGATGCTTCAACAAAATTTGGTAACCTACTTCAGACGATTTCGTCGGATTCAACATGTCTTTCAGCAAGATAATGCCCCAATTCATGTAAGTCGTCAAAGTTTGGAGTGGTTTCAATCGAAAAACATTGATTTGATGAATTGGCCGGCACGTTCCCCAGATTGTAACCCAATCGAAAATCTTTGGGGAATTTTGACACGCAAAGTTTATGCCCATAATAGGCAATTTTCCAATGTTGCCGAGCTCCGAGAGGGAATTGTGGAAGCATGGAATTCCTTAGACGATTCCATATTAAAAAACTTGGTTGACAGTATGCCAAAAAGCATTTTTAAATTGATTGAAAATAGGGGTAATAAGATTTCTTACTAATTCTTGTAAAAATAATTTCTTTAACAAAAAATAAAATAAAATAAAATATGCGGTTATACTTTTGCAATATGAAAACATCTCTTTTTAATTTTTAAACACCAGAAGCGAAGATAACGGGAATTTTTTTCTTGCTCATTTAACTAGTTTACTGACGCCAATCAATAATAAAATAGTCAGGTGACATTTTTATTTACAGTTTTCTATAAAACGCATTTTTACAGGGTGCGGTTATACTTATGCAAGGCACTGTATGGATCCGAGACTTGGGTGCTTAGCAAAAGGCACTCCGACCTCTTAGCCGCGTTCGAGAGAAAAGTCTTAAGGAGAATTGTTGGCCCCATATGTGAGGAAGGACGATTCCGGAGACGGTACAATCATGAATTGTACGCAATCTACCTTGAAGCAGATATCGTGACAAAAATTAAGCTCGGTAGACTCCGGTGGGCAGGGCACCTAGCTCGCATGAGCGAAGAGGAACCTGCTCGGAAAGTTTTTTGTGGTACATTCTATGGTAGACGACAGCGTGGTAGACCATGCTTGCGCTGGAGAGATGGCGTAGACCAGGACGCCCGGAGCCTTGGGGTGCGCAACTGGATGGCGGCGGCTCGAGACCGGGATGGGTGGAGACTTCTTGAAGGAGGCCAGGACCGGACCCCGGTTGTCGAGCCGACGATGATGATGATGATTATAAAAAAAGTTTAATTTCATAACTTGCCTATAGGCAAATTAGTGATTGGAAAAATAAAATAAAATAAAGTTAATTAGATAAATTAAATTCCTTACAAGGTAGCAGAAACTCAAATACGTATTATAAGGATAAAATTATCCGGTAAGCTTATCCCAAACAGTGGTTTGTGCGGTAGTTTTTTTTTTATAAAGAACACCTTGGCAGTCGGTATCAATTAACGACTGCCTAACTTAAAAAGTGTCCGAGCCATCCCACAGTTTTTCCGGGAACACAAGAGCCCTTTAGAGCAAAGAAAAAAAAATAAAAACCAGGCAAACAGCACAATAGCAGGCCATACCTAAATTGGGCTTTCCTTTAGGATTCATATAGTCACATGACCAGATATCGTTTGGACTAAAATATACCTACATACATATATTTATAGCTACTGTAGCCTAGAAAGTAACAGCGACGACAAAATCGAAGCCCAGCCATAGGAGTCGTTCGGTTCGAATTTTAACCAATCCGAGTTATTTTTTTTATATTTTTATTGTTAAAACTATTTTTTTTAATTCCTAACGTTAATTTAAATAATTCAATTTATATTGTACCTTTAACGGTCAACGAGATAGTTGGTATCAAATCGATATCAGAGAGTACCGCTACGGACGCGAACCGTAATCAAAAAAAAAGGAAATGAATTGAACTCGCGAAAAGTGATCAAAGTATATACAGATATATATATATATATATATAAGTATAAACATCTCGAAAGAAAAGGGTACTAAAAAGTGTACCTGTACATCACCTTCAAATCCAGCAGCAGTGGCCACTCCTTCAGAATACAAGGGTGAGTAAAAGTGTAAATTCATAAACGCATCACTGCAATAATGATGCTCGATCCTTAAAGTCAAACGTTCACAAACGCAAACATTTAGCATCACTTTAGACGCCAACTGTACATCTCGACCTGGCCGGAGATGTAATTTTTTTTTTTTGAAAAAAATATTTAAAAAAATGAACTTTTTTGGAAAAATATTTAAAAAAAACTTTTTTCCTAAACTTTTTTTGGACAAAAAAAATGAGATTTAAAAAAAAAAGAGTTTAATTTTAGTTGAAAACTGTTGACATTGATTGGAGCCTGCCAGTCGACTGAACAAACCCTAAGTGGAGCAACGGGATGACCACCCGAAAAAAGTAGTTAAAACCCATAGAACCCGCGCAGCGAGCCACCCAAAGTACCATTGCGCTAGAAAACTGTTGACATAGACGCCTGCCTGGCGACTGAACGGGGTTATACGTAAGCGGCTTAGAGAACCGAAAAAGGGAGTTAAAAAAGCATTTTTTTTTAATTTGTAAAACTAAGTTTATGAAAAATTTTTTATTTCCAAAAAAAAATATTTTTCCTTTGTCCAAGTTCCAAACTCACTTCCAGAACTTTTTTTTTAATTGTAAAAAGTTTTTCCAAAACCAAAAAAAATTGTCCTATGTCGAAGTTCCAGCCCGCCTCCACAACTTTTCTACTGGTTCCAGATCCACTTCCAGAACCTTATTTCAAAAAAGAAAAAAAAATTGTCCTTTGTCCAAGTTCCAGACCCAGCTCTAGAACTTTTTTTTAATGTTTAAAAAGTTGTTTCCAAAAATAAAAAAAATTGTACTTTGTCCAAGTTCCAGAGCCACCTCCAGAACTTTTGTCCCGGTTCCAGATCCACCTCCAGAACCTTATTTCAAAAAAAAAAAAAAATCGTCCTTTGTCCAAGTTCCAGACCCACCTCCAGGACTTTTTTTTAATGTTTAAAAAAGTTGTTTCCAAAAATAAACAAAATGTGTACTTTGTCCAAGTTCCAGAGCCACCTCCAGAACTTTTGTCCCGGTTCCATATCCACCTCCAGAAGCTTTGTCCCAGATCCAGAACCTCCGTTCCAGTTCCAGACCCAAGGCCAGAACTTATTTCGAAGGACTAGGGCCACAACCTTTGTCCCAGTTTTTAAGTTTTTAATATTATTACTACCATATGATAATTAAACGCCATAAAATGTTTTTTAACATAAAACAGATAAGCGATCAGCATCGCATCGGCAACAGCTGTGAAAGCATCAGCATCGCAAAAAAGCAGTGATGCAGGATCGCTACACAAACATTTGACGTTTGTGAATTTACTCAAAGCTTTTACCATTTGAAAATTATTTTAGAAAAAATATAAACTTATATACGTATATATATAAAACAAAACAATAAAAGAGAATACTTACGCGAGTTCAAAGGTGGGTTTTACGAGGGGAATAAAGTGCTAAAGTGAATACTAGAAAAAAGAGGATTTAAAAATCCCAAGTTTCAAATAAATCGAAGATGTAGTCAAATTATTTGATAACGTTTTTGGATATCCTCTTCGCGTTGCCGCTAAAGTTGAATTTAATTTAAAAATAAAAATTGAATTGTACGAAATATTGAAAAGAAATTTTTAACTGCAAACAATAATTTTAATCATTGTTATATTTGAACATAAATGAGATAGTAATATCAGATAGCATGAAGACCAAGAATGTTTTTAATAAAGTTTGAGAAAGAAGTTGAACGGAAAATGAGTGGTTAAATTTTTTTTAAGAAAAGGATGAGAAGGAGAAAGAGTGAGGGATGATGAGATGATGGGAGAAGAGGCCATATTTAGGGGTTGCTCTGGCGAGGGAAGCAACCAGGAAGGGAGGGATGGAGAAGAACATCTCGCGCATCGAAACACCTTGATGCATAGCTGGCAAAATATTTAATTTTTTTGTAGTGAGGGCGATCGGTCCAAGAACCACACCCACCGCTGAGCTAAGGGTTCGCCAGCCAGGACTAGAAGGCAAAAAGGCCCGCTACAGTTCTCCCAATTCTTGTTATTACAATATGAATCCGTACATCGGATATACATACATACTCTCGGTAAGTAAACGGTATGCTCGGACAAAATGGTAAAATCTCAGGCGGATCTGGTCAAATCACAGCCGAAGCTGATAGAATCACCAACGAATCCAGTGAATAGGAGTCGTATGACAGTTTAATAAGAGACCCCTTATCTCTGGTGGGGTAGTTTATTTGGGTCACAACGGCTTCTTGGGTATATGAGTCCCACTGGTCTAGTATCTTCTTTCTTCTGTAAGCTATGTCCTCTTAAACTACCTCGATTAAAAAACAGTTTTATTTGCCTCTATTAATCCCTCATCAAATAACTTCGTGGATTTGAATATCCTTAGCTTAGAAACTAATGGATCGTTAAAAACTTCCTAAGATGTTTTTATGAAACTAAAAATGAACTGAATTTTACCAAAAAAAGTAGTTATTTTCATTCAGGTCACTTTAAAATCTCATAGTGTTCTCGGTCTTGTGTCACTTATTCTCGCCTCAGTATCGTCTTGGACTAAGGGCATTATTTGTTTTTTTTTTGTGGATGAAATATCGAACTAGAGTTTGAATCTAGAAACTGCTAAGTATATTTATTGAAAAATCAATTATATAATAAAATATTCCAATTTAATTTTGTATCTTCTGCCAAAATGACCTTGGTCAACGATCGTCTGTGGATCCTTTAGAAATATGTAGTTTGGGGAAGCGACACGAGACTGAAAGTTTTCTCGTCTCCAGGAATTCTATGCATTTTATTTCTTTTCCTCGGTGATCTGTCCTCGGGCAACGTGACCCCCTCCAAACTGAAGTTCTAGATCCGCGTCTGGGTCTGGGGCAGTTTTGCATACAGCGGAGTTGGCCCTATTCACCAAATAATAGGAACGATGGGGCAGGTCTCACCGAAGTACTCGATTAAGCTTCTATAAAATTTTTATAGAAACCTTATTAATCAGCCCTATTCTGCTAAACGATTCGATCGAATCTTTCGATTCACGTGAATGTTTTATTTAATTTTCTTCAAATCATTTATTTAAAACTTATGTCTTTCGAATGCAAATCTTAACCAGTTCTTTATTTTTGAAATTCTAAAGAGAATTTCATTGCATTCATTTTATTTTTATCGCAATTAATAGGCATTATGGAACAATCATTTCCTTACCGCTGATAGCAGAATGCCAATGTTCACGCGAACGTTTAGCAGAATAGGGCTGAATATCTTTTGACATCAGCCTCTATGGAGCTTTTATAAAGTGACAACTACTTTAACCTTCTATTATATCATTTATAGAGCCTTATAAGAGTGTCAGCTCTTAACCTCTGTTAGTCTTCTTTTTCTTATTTTCAAACGGCTTAACGGAAGTAGTTATCGAATTCATGACATCTATAAGAATTTCTTTTCCACAGAAGGCCGTATAGAGGCCTTATATAAGGTTAAGCCTGCGAGTATCAATATTTCTAAGCTGATAGAAGCTGAAATGTTAGTTGGGATGTGGACTTCGAAAATTTTTAATGAGAGCCCTTATAACTTAAGAGTAGTCGGGACCACACATAAGTCTTATTAGCGCTCATAAATATTCGCTATTATTGCTTGGTGAATAGGTTTATGAGCCTTTTAAGTTATGAGCGTTCGGTGAATACCGGCCTTAGTCCTTTTTTTTACTTATTCTTACTCTCCCATTCTACCTTTATACGTTTAAGTATAGATTTAAGAAATAATGGGTGATTTTTAAGCTGGTTTGGTTTTGGCAACACTGGTTTTGACAGATGACGTGTGTTTAGTACCTTGTGTCACTGTCAAACAGCTTCAGTTTGGTTTGCAATTTAACCATGGATCGTCTTACAAATGAACAACGCTTGCAAATTATTGAATTTTACTATCAAAATTCGTGCGCGGTTCGAAATGTTCATCGCGCGCTGCTTGTGTTCAGCGATGAGGCTCATTTTTGGTTGAATGGGTACGTAAATAAGCAAAATTGCCGCATTTGGAGTGAAGATCAGCCAGAAGCATTGCAACAGCTACCAATGCATCCCGAAAAAGCCACTGTTTGGTGCGGTTTATGGGCCGGCGGCATTATTGGGCCTATTTCTTCAAAGATGATGCGAATCGCAGCGTTACTGTCAATGGTGAACGCTACCGAGCGATGATAACAAACTTTTTTTTGCCCGAAATGGAAGTTCTTGACTTGCATGATATGTGGTTTCAACAAGACGGTGCCACATGCCACACAGCACGCGAAACAATGGCGCAATTGCGAGGCGAGTTTGGTGAACAGTTAATTTCACGTTTCGGGCCGGTCAATTGGCCGCCTAGATCGTGCGATTTGACACCATTAGATTATTTTTTGTGGGGGTATGTCAAGGCTAATGTCTATAGGGACAAGCCCGCTTCGATTGACGCACTGGAAGCCAACATCCATGCATTCATTCGTGAGATACCGGCCGATATGTGTGAAAGAGTATGCCAAAATTGGACTCAGCGGATGGGCTACCTGAGACGCAGCCGCGGTCAACATTTGCATGAAATTATATTTAAACATTAAATTGCAAGGTTCAAACTATCGATTCAAATAAACATTTCATTCATTTTTTCGAATTTTTTGTGTTTTTTTTTTTAAAAAAGTTCTAAGCCTCTTAAAAAATCACCCGTTATTATGTTTAGTTTTAAGTTCAGCTTATAATAAAATTAATATTCTCGCTACTTATTCTCGTCTGCTCTCTTACTTATGCTCTCAGTCGTTAAACATCAATTTTGCGGACTGTAACGCCACCAGCACAAGGGGGGCCCAAGTAAAAAAAATCTGTTCCATGAGAGTACTATAGAGATATTCTGCATAAACATTTTGTCTTTTCCATCTATTCTATTCCATATCCGGAATAGATAAAGAAACACACTCATAGTTGCATCAACGTATCATCCTTTAACATATTTATTAAAACAGGCATAATATCAATCTAGTAGGGCGATACAACATTCACCAGGCTCCGCTAGTAAAATATTATAAATAAATATAAAAAAAACACCATTACATTTAGAGAATCTTTAAACGGTACCTTTTAATCCCTTCAGAAAATTCAAGGTCAAAGATCAAGATGTCTTGCAAAATTCTCGATCTCTTATTAGAAGGAGTCACATTTCAAGCGGATTAGGATAGAAATATTTGAGACATTGAATTTTTTAGTATTAATCAATATTTTAAGTAACAATTTATCATTAATTTAAAACAACAGCAAAAAACATTATTTTTCAACAACATTGGGTTACCATTGAGACTGAAAATAGCGAGAAATCTTAACTAAATCCTTAATTTCGCTTGATTTTTGAAAAATGATTCTATCTTTGAAATTGTCTAGAGGTTCAATTGCATGCGCAAAAAACGTCTCCAGTACTAACAGCTGATCATATAGTTCTCTCCAATCAACTCTAATCGTAAGCGCACATGTTTCCAATAGCCAAAAGAATGTCAGTTGTAAATTTCGCTTGAGCTCGTTCGCTTGTGTTTCGTTGAGATCAGAAGCTCTGCCCATAAGATGCCAACAATCAAAATTGGATATTTTAAGTTTTGTTTTCTTCTTCGATCCTATTGGATAAGTTTCTGAGACGTTACAAAAACTTTCCTGTTGACTCTGCTCCATTTCTTCATAGTCTTCATCCTCACTTAGATCAGCGAATAGATCTATGCTCTCCAAATTTCGCCGGGGTTGAGTAAGAGAAATATCTCCTGGTTCCATGTTGTCTTCGTCAAACAAATTTAGTTTGTTACTATCCCCTGCTGAGAATTCGTACTTGATGTTGAGACATTCGGCTTCTCCAACACGTTCAGATTCAATTTTGCGGATTCTATACAAGGAACGTTTTGAATAACGTTCTAAATACGGCTTAAAAATAGTATCAGCTGGTTTGTCAGCTTCTACTTTGATGTCCCAAGATTTAGTATCATTAGTTAAATGAACTTTCAGAGGATTTCTGTTCAGGTATTGCAGAAACGGATTTCGAAAGATACCTAAAACATTTCGTTTTGATGTGCATGCAACTCGAACAACGCTCAGATTTCTATCGCAATTGGCAAAGGTTTCTTTCAGTTTTGTAGGCTTTAAAAATGGAATGAGAGAACGCTTTGAGTGGTCTACATACAAATGTTTTGGGATAGTATCGTTAACTTTCGGATCTAGTATTAGACGCTTCAAATAGTTGTGACATGGTGTGAAAGAAGGTGTAAAATTTAATGTTTCCAAATTTGTATCTTCTTTGTCGCCAACGTTGAGAAAATGTTGGAAAATAGCCTTCATATTTGCCTGCTTTTTGGCCATATCTTTGGATAAATTGTTTACAGCTGTTTCGGAAAGATCTTCTAAATGTTGCAGATATAATTCCCGGGGAGGAATTTGTTTGAACTGCTTACAAACAGATAAATTATTTTTACAAAGAATTACTTTTCTCAATTCTATATATTCCACCCAATCATCCCACACAAATAGTTCATCATAGTTCGTTAAATTCATTGTGCCCAGTTCTAAATTGATTCTCCGAGCTGAACGAGATATTTGCTTTTCTTTGCGTCCATCGATTCCAAATAGGAGCTTCAAAGCAAAAATAATGTAAGCCATGGCACGACTTTCATAGCTAGGTGTAAACGCTCGGCAAGCCCATTCCATTTTGGGTGGATGTAGGTTTATCAATCGTTCAATAAAGGTATTAATTTCTTCCGGTAGACACATCTCCATTGTGTATCTCTGAACAAGTTTCAAAATATCTGGTGTTTTGAGGTAGTTTAAGTGAATTGCTTTGCCTACTTGAGCACAATGTTCACGCAATTGGGTCGCCTCAAATTCTGTGTTCTTATGATTGAAACGAAAGCTTTTTAAAGTATCTTTACATGTTTCGCTAGTATCTGGAGGGAAAAATCGCTCTAGATTGAACGTTGAAATGTGACCTTCAGATATAAATCTCAATAAATCAGTTAGTTGAATTTCATCCTCGATCAAGTTTAGTGCTAATGCTAGGATAGCAAACACTAACTTCATACTAAGTTCCTTATTACGTTCACTGTAATTAAGTTCAGAACATTTTACGCTCAAATTGTGGCACTTAAGTGAACTATTGAAATCTTTTTCGTGTTTCTTTAAGTGAGATAAAGGCATCTTCTTTTTTAATATTTTTCTTGCATTAGATGAGAATTTCAATTGAATTGCGCGGTTACTCGGTGCCGATCCAGATGAATTAAGGCTTGTGTCACCTAAAGATGAATACGACATATGTGATTGCGAACACATGGAATAAGATTGAGAAATAGATGCTTCGTACTGCGACTGATCAAATTTTTTCTAGAAAAATAGAAAAAGAACCAGTGTTTAAAAAACAATGTTAATTAAAATCATTGGCGTAAAATTATAATGTATTAGTATATTAAGGTATTAGTATGATACTACACTCAATAGCAACAAAATGGAATCGCCGTTGCTTTATGTAAAGACAATAATTGCTCTGGATGTAACTAACATGCATGAAAGCTTGAACCATAAGCTTTAAACAAAGGCTCAAAACATAACAACCATTAAAGCTAAAGGCACTAGAGAACAGCCAGACTAGGGCTCCTCAAAGAAAACAAAAAATATTTGAGGAAAGCATATCAAGATTAAGAAACATCCTCTCCAAAAATCCAGTTATGCCAAGTTGTCTGAAAAAGAAGTTGTAAATTTCGCTTGAGCTCGTTCGCTTGTGTTTCGTTGAGATCAGAAGCTCTGCCCATAAGATGCCAACAATCAAAATTGGATATTTTAAGTTTTGTTTTCTTCTTCGATCCTATTGGATAAGTTTCTGAGACGTTACAAAAACTTTCCTGTTGACTCTGCCCCATTTCTTCATAGTCTTCATCCTCACTTAGATCAGCGAATAGATCTATGCTCTCCAAATTTCGCCGGGGTTGAGTAAGAGAAATATCTCCTGGTTCCATGTTGTCTTCGTCAAACAAATTTAGTTTGTTACTATCCCCTGATAATACTGACTATTAGACACTCAATTTCCAGGTAGCTCCCAGGTAGGAATTGGAAATAAATGTGGTCTTAAAACCCTTATCACTCACTGGCTATACACTTCGCTAGCAAACAAACCGCCTCGAGCACAGCCATTGTCCTTAAGGCCTCATCATAATGGATCAGCAATGGGATTGGCCACTCCGTAATTCTGAATTCATTCAGATCATTTTTATGTAAGACTGACTGTTTGCTATACAATCCAGGTCGACTTGGGAGAGTGGCAAATCGATTCATTTTTATACCGATGGATCAAAACCTCTCACTTCGTCTTTCTAATCATTGTAACGTGTTCCAGGAAGACCTTTAAGCGATCAAGGAAATTTAATCTTGGCTTAAAGAAAACTTGATATCAACTACGGATATCCGTATCTTATCAGACAGCCAAGGTGCTATTAAATCTCTGGACTCCATCTCTAAAATTGTATGTTAATAGCTATAAGTTCTAACTTTAGATCATTAACGGATTAATAAATACTAGTATCGCCTGTGGTCGAAATTCGACCATCTGTGATTTATTTTGTTTTTGTTAATCACAATTTTTGAAGGTTTTTTCTTTCGTTTTCAAATCTACTCCAGAAATTCCCTATTTACTCCACTTTTTTTACAAATCTGCTCCGAAATTTTACTACTGAGGTTCTAACCCTGATCCCTAGTCATTGTAAGTAGAAGTAGATGTAGAGTACATCATTCGGAACGAAACAACAAATATTGCGTCTAAGCTACATGAAACACGTTGGAAGTGAACTTTTGGTACACTACGCTGAATTTGTTTTTTTTACACTTTTTGTATGGGGAATCCATTATTTAACATCTTTACATGTAAGTAGTCGACGGATTCACATAATCTCTTCTGATGGCACTTTAAATTAATATTAGCTTTCAAATGGTATATTTTTTATTGTCGGGCGTTGGGTTTAAGTATATTAAAAAGGGAGTACAAACAAATTGTTAACGTATTAATATATAGATATAAAATATATATAGAAACTCTAAAACAGCCCTAAACTATCGATCAACATCCTTGAGATGGCGCAGCAGTTCAACATTCACCTTTGCTGGTTCCCAGGAAACTGTAAAGCTGATGAAATCGCTAAAAGGGGAACTACAATACCTATTTTAACGGGAACGTTACGAAATCCCGCACCACAAAATCCCGAATAACGAAATCCCGCAAATTGAAAATGATTTTTTTTGGAGATTGTGACGTCACGAAAATTGGTCGAGTAACGAAATCCCGCATTTCGTTTGCGGGATTTTTTTACTCTATTCTGCGGGATTTTCAATACTTTTTGGAAAAGTAGTTTTTCGTACTTGTGAAAAATATTTTAAAAAGTTAATATTTTTTCAACAAAATATTATTTTTTCAAACTATTGTAATGTTTATTGCCCTACTGTTAAGTATTTTTCTAAGTTCTTCAACCGCTTCAAGCCGAGCATCAAAATGCACGATAGTATTTAGCTAAGGTCTTCACCCGAATATAGAGAGTCAAAAAGTTGTTGGTTTAAGACTGTTTTTTATTTACAAATGACTAGGCTATTTATATTTAAATCTATCTTACGAATAGTTGGGTTCATCCCCACTCTTATACCTATTACAAATTTGATTTTAGTTCTCAATATGCTATTTCATTATTGACCCACAAATGATGGCCCGAATGCCAACAAAGATTCGAATTCCATTTGAACAGAATGAACGTTCAGTTCAATCCACCCAAATGCAATTCGATGCCCTTAGCCATCGCGACACATTCAGGTGCAGTCATTAATTGTTCTATTTATGAATCATTTTGTGCACAACGATTTACAATGGTAACATGATTATTCAAAACAAAAATGATTGTGTGATAACTGACCATTCACAAGTCTGTTCAAATGTAGGTCAGTGTTAAATGTATAATGTATGTATATACACCACACTATATTGATTTATTTTAATATTTATATTTTTTTTGACAAAAAAAAATATTTTTGAAATACGCTTAAACTTGACGGTAAGCTTGAAAAATTTGAAAAAAAAATATTTTTTTAAAAAAACAATTTTAGAAAAAAAATTCATTTTTGAAAAAAAAATATTTTTAAAAGAAAACATTAATTTTTGAAAATAGTGATTTTTATCTAGCGAAACCCACACAAAATGAAATAAGGCCAATATCTCTCAAATAGCCATTTTTTACCTCGAGGTGTAACCTCTACTGAGTCCTAATAAGAACTGAACAGTTTCAAAATTAATTCCACTTAAATACTTTTTCTTAGATGGCGAATTTGTTTCTTCGTTCTTGTTTATACAACTTAGTGTGAGTTCAACAAAATGTGTTTTGTTCTGAAAATAGAATGGAGAATGGCTGGCGACGATGCCGAAGCTAAAATTTGGTGCCACTGACAGTCAACACGTGGAAAATAGATCAGATATTTCTCTGCCCATCATCTTTGAATGCCGCTGAAGCGAATAACAGCTATTAAATGTTCTTTTAAGGGCTAAAAAAATGATTGTATGGAGATATAAATCTTTCAATAATGAGTATTTGAATAAAGAAAACTGTTGGTATAGGCGCCTGCCTGGCGACTTACCATACCCTAAGCGGAGCGACGGAGTCACGTGAGCGGGTGTGCCCCCGAAAAAGGGAGTTAAAATCCAGAAAACCCGCGCAGCGGGCCACCCAAGGTACTGTTAAACAAGAAAACTGTCATTATAGGCGCCTGCCTGGCGACTGAACATACCCTAAGCGGAGCGACGGAGTCACGTGAGCGGGTGTGCCCCCGAAAAAGGGAGTTAAAATCCAGAAAACCCGCGCAGCGGGCCACCCAAGGTACTGTTAAACAAGAAAACTGTCATTATAGGCGCCTGCCTGGCGACTGAACATACCCTAAGCGGAGCAACGGAGTTGCGTGAGTGGTACAGAGCACCCAAGAAGAGAGTTAAAATCCTTGGAACCCGCGCAGCGGGCCAGGCAAGGTACTTTTGTCCAACGCTTTAGTTTCTCTCTTTGAAATTCTTTTTAAATACCAACCCAACCCAATTGCCAACGCAGCCACCCACCCACATACAAACCTTCTAACGCAGCCGCCCACCCCCATACCAACCTGCTAACGCAGCCAGCCACCCAACCATCATGCAAGCTACCCAATACCCATCCCAACCTACCAACCAAACCAACTAATTAAAAATAAAATATTATTTTAAAAAAAATTACTGTGGTGGAGAATCTACCTGGACTGATTTCTAATAAGAACTGAAAATAATTTCGAATTCGCACCTGCTTAAATCCTTTTTTTGGACGTCGAATTTGTTTTCGTCGTTCTTGTTGAGTCCCGCGACTTTGTGTGATATAAAACATATTCAAAGGGGGCGTGGCTTAATCCAGGGCGG
The DNA here is from genome assembly GCA_932273885.2 of Leucozona laternaria. Classification (NCBI taxonomy): domain Eukaryota; kingdom Metazoa; phylum Arthropoda; class Insecta; order Diptera; family Syrphidae; genus Leucozona; species Leucozona laternaria. The sequence goes on along the minus strand of OW026366.1, from coordinate 167,054,693 downwards.
TCTTTTGCGTAGTGCGAAAAAAGCAGAATAGTAGGAAACTTCGTTCTCCGTGATTCTCATCATTTGGTGTCACCTAAATGTATGGGAATGATTTTTTTTCATGCGCTGTCGCTTTGTTTTGAAAAAGTATTGTAAAAGTATTGAATTTGCAATTTGCATTTCGTTACTCGGTATTTCGTTCTGCGGGATTTTGTTTTGCGGGATTTCGTTATGCGGGATTTTGTGATGCGGGATTTCGTAGCCAACCCAAATATTGGCAATAATTTTTTTTTAATTTTAGTTTTTTTTTTATACACCCCTATCATGGTATCCGTTCGGAACGAAATTTTCTCCGATTCATACAAAATTGATTTTGTAAAAGTGAAATGTTTCATTTCGTCATACGATTAAAACTTTTCTATACTATTACTTGTAACTCACTAGCACTCGGCTACCTACAAAGGTAAAAGATTAGCCAATAAAAAAACTATGAGGCCTTTTTCGGAGAAAATTCCGTTCCGATCGGATAACATGATAGGGGTCATAATGTATTTTCAAAGGCTACGAGTTTGAATTGCGAAAGTCATTGAGTGAGAAAAAGAAAAGGGTACTCGTATGTATATCTTAAAGGCCTGGGGCCAAACTACGGCATCAGTGACTGATCGAGTGAGTGCTATCAGTGATCGAATGAACGAGTAAAACCTATGGGGATGATGACTCCATAACGTGAGCGGTAATGTCAAACTCACATAATTCAGTCACGTATTACTCGATAACTGATCCGGTAATTCGGCCCCTGGTCAAACAGAGCGCGGTCTAGCGTTATTTGTAAACAATTAAAACTAAGAATTGACCGTCGCTATCTTTTCTTGCTTGTGAATTGTTGACCGCTCGTTTGACGAGTCCTTAAAATATGAATTTCTCGTGTCTGTGAGACATAGCAGTAGCAGTGCCTACTTTTTGATGAGAACTGATAGGAAATATACGTGAAGTGTCCACGTCCATACTCATTCAGCCTTATGGTGAGTTTCACCTGGACAACATTCCACCCGGAAAAATCGTTATTTCACTTTCTGCTTATTGTAAGTTTCACCCGAAAAATGTAAAATGTTCGAAAAATTCCCCTAATTGTGAGTAATCATTTCGGGCGAAATTTAACACAATTAGGGCCCTACTATGACTCGCGAGTCGAACGTTCGACTCATGTCGAACGATTTGGCGAATTATCACTTCCGTGGTATTACGAATAGCGAACTACAACTTGGCGATTCGCAAACAGTAATGCCAAACAGTCACATTCGCCGATTTTTTAATGTGACTCGCGAGTCATAATAGGGCCCTTAATTAGCAAAATGTTCACTTATTTTTTGAAGGCGAACGATAGAATAACAAGCGAAAGCATGCTGAAAAATTCTTTATTCTAGGAAAACGGAGTTATGAAATGAGTTTCTTCGAAGCAGGACTATTCAGTGCCGAACTTTCACCGTTGGACACTTCAGCACCAGATTTTCACCACAACCCCTTAAGTCACAGATTACCCACATGAAGATGAGAATCCCCGGCAGTAATTTTAATTTGCCTACAAGCTTGAACTGTCAGAATGGTGTGCAAAAACCGCACACGTTGACAGTTGGGATCTTGACACACCTGGGCCTTATTGCACCAACTACTTACACTAATCACTTAGCAAATATCATGAATCTTCATACGATTTTCTTGCGTCAGGATACCATAATTTCTCCGGACATAATGTGTATGGATCGTATGTCCGACTTTACGCCCATGGACATTATATCCCCAGACATTATGTCATCCCACCGCAAGAAAATCGTATCAACATTCATGATATTTGCTTAGTGATTAGTGATAAGTTGTTGGTGCACATCTATTCATCGACACGGGATGAAATTAAAAATACAACAAATGTAAACAAATGGGTTTTGGACGGTAACTTTATACATCAGAGTTTGCGTCAAATCCGGTAGTTCTGATTTTTTGCAGACTTGCTTATGATGTTGGCCCAATGAATAATCCAAGTTTGTGACCTCGAGTGCCGAATGCAACTTTGTCAAAAACCGAAAAAAAAAGCGAAAATTTTGGATTTTTTCAGATTTTGGCGATTATAACCCTAAAGAACTAGTTTTTGATAGTACTTTCTCAAGACATTTTAAAGTAGACTCAATTTGCTACAATATGATATGAAATTGTTTCTGTAGACCCAGTAGTTTCCGAGATAAAGCCGTCCAAAGATTATCAATTTTTTCGAACTTCGCAATTTTTTGCAATATTCTGTCGTTCTGAATGAATTTTGACCCTGATTCTTCGTAACCCTTGTTATACTATCAAAGCCCTGTATACATTTTATGGTGGGATGTTAAATAAGAGAATGAGAAGTGGAAACGATGATGTTTGATGATAAGCTAAGCTACGAATAATGAAATAAAAAAGGAAAGTACAACAAAGGTAAATAAGTTTATTAGTTAGTAAATTGAGTTATACAAAATCAATAAATTAAGTTAATTTAGCCCTCTTGGAAGTCCCGGTTGAGGTTCGTCCGTATCTGGAGCGTCGTATCGGGATCGCAAATCCCCATCAGGGGATGGTGATGTATCGTCGATGTCTTGTGCCGCCAAGACATTCTCCATGTCGACGTCGGACAGATCGTCACCTTCTGAGATATCGACAACTGAAATATCAAGTACGTTGTCACAGGAGGCCCCGCTTAAAGATGCAACACCCAATCGGCGGTGGTGAACTGAAATGTCCGTCTATCAATTTGCAGCGGCCGATTGTACCATACCGTAATTTCTTATATCAGGAACAAAAAAATCAGTAACATATAAATTGAGGTGCATCGTGCATTCCAAAAATATACCCTAAAACACCTTCTAACATTAGTTTTAACTTTGCATACGAATGAGCAATTTATTTAATTATCACTTCGTTATTTAACTATAATTTCTTTTACATACTGTAGTTGCAGTGCCATGCTTATATTTACAAAAAAATATGAAATTGGTGTAGTTGACACTTTTTTTCAGAGCTTTCAACTGTCATCACCTTTCACCTGCATCCAGTGATGGAACATGTAGGGAAAAATTCCTTTAAGGTTATTTTTTAGTTTGAAATCAAAAAATAATTGTCATAAAATGTGTCGCATCTTAGTAAAAGTGTTTCTGATAATCATATTTGCTTCCAAACTTGCATCCAAACAAATAAGAAAACAGTTTTAACATAATTTCAAACCTTCAAAAGGGATAGATTGTGTGATGGTCTTAAAACAAATCCGGAAAATTTTCATGTAGCAAGACATGACAAATTGTGTGAGATGGAGTAAAAAAATAAAATAATTATCTCAATTCCTGTAATAGGCTTGAGGTTTTGAATTCGAAATAAAATTCGTTTATTCTTGTGGGTGCAATGGCTTGAACTCACCGGAAGTGGGTGGGATCTTGTCCACGCAACCCAGTCTCGCCTATCATGCCTTGAAAATTAAATTATGAGAAATAAATTGATCAAAAAAAAAAGAAACGGACGGACGTTGCCACTAGAGGGTGCTAGGATGTTTTTCAGCTTGGCCCTATCCCACCCTACCTTGGGAGTTATTCTGGGCATTGCTTATAACCCCCCTTTGTTGGTTCGGACTCACATTTCCCTTAGCTCAGTTCATTACTTTACCAAAGTGTTTAGTTCCCTTTCAGCATCCGCTCAAAAGAAGAATCTTAGAAATCCCTCACTTACACTTTCACTTGAATAAAACACTCAAATTCGACCATATTGGTGCAATTCACAAATTAAATTTTTTCTTTTATTAATATTGGGTTTCTCAATTTAAAATTGAACAAGTATATAGTAAATATATATTTAACATTCGGTTTTACCATTGGAGGGACAATTTAGGATGGTGACCCTAAACAAATAATTAAGCTTTATTTTAACCAAAACACAATAACTCGTCTAACGACAAAAATCAGAAAAACAAATCGTTTTTCAGTATCTAGGAATTCTGCTGATCAGGAAAACGCATCAGGAAAAATTTTCTTTTGGATAATTAAATGTGTTAACTTACAATTTGAAAAATAAAAATGATACGAATCTATGAGGAATCACTTGAAATAATTTTTTCGCAAAAGTATATTCTCCGAGTTTCGATCTTAAAAAGAACGGTCGGCTTCGATCAATTTGCCGACTAAACTCCTAAAATTTTACAGATATAGCTATTTATTTTCTTTTTTTTATTCAAATAACTATGAATTAATCGGCATTTCCGAAAGGTGAAACCTTTAAAAATGCGGACTTGTATACATTGACAAGTTTAAAAACCTATACCTAATGAAAATCCACTCATTCTTATTTTTTATAATTTTGTTCCGAGCTAATTTTTGAAAATTGCTGGTTTAAAATAACCGATTTTGTATTATTTGTTCAAATTAATAAATGGAGCTTTCCTGATTTACCCACTCTTGAAAAACAACGTCACTTGTTAGTTCCTTAAAAATGCTGCCCATATCTGAAAGACCATTAGTTTGAGTTCATCTTTAGCCCCCAATTCAATGCCGCTCAGGATGTTATCAAAGCATTCCCAAGAGTTAAGTTCAGCTTATATCTTCAATGCTTTGGCGTACGAGCAATTTGTGCAATCCGATCATTTTCAGAACACGTTGTTTCAAATCAAAGCTTTGAGATCGTTCTCAAATCTATCGAGTCGATCTGATGAAAGCGATCTCAATTCTGTTCATACAAAACTGAGCCCGAGCTCTGCTTTGCTCGATCGATCTAAGATGTCAGTTCAAGCTCGTTTGCTCGGACTATGAGATCTTTCTCGGCTCTTCGCATAATGACCCTTCACCAATCGTGTAAATCCGGCAACAGCTTTCACACCATATTGATCATCTTCCCGACGCAAACCATTTGGTTCGTTTTGATAGGAAATTTTCTCCTTTTTTTTTATTTATGAAGCGTGAAGACTTCTTGTATGTATGTGCTTTGCAAGACCACTGAGATCATTGTATAGTAGAAAATGATGGAGGTTAAGTGGAATCGGCTAAGCTGATAGTTGATTGCTGATTTTTCGATATCAGCTTTGTCGAAAGTTGTTGGTTAGTAACTAAAACTTTCACCGAGTTTTCCAAAACTGGTTTTCCTATGGATTGACTGCTAATTGTGAAAATTTGTGAAAAATTTCACGTTACCAAACAATCATGCCACCCCCCCCCCCCCCCCCTCCCCATACATACCTCACTGTTTAGGTACGAGAACCTGGTATGAGAACTAATTTCGCGTACGCGAAATTACGTGCCTTTAGACAGACTCTTTATTTATAAGTAAATATTTATAACTCACCACTTGTTTTCTCCATCGGCGAGATGCAGATGCAAGCGATTGATTTTCTTTTTTCTCGCGTCTGGCTTTACGGCGTTCTTTAGCATGGTTGTAGAGAATAGCAGCATCTCTGTCAATAAATGTAAATGTATTAACCCAAATTTTGAAGCAAATAGGTTGGCTAACTTTTCTTCATAGCGTATTCCCAATTTGGGTAGCTCAGGATGACGTCGACTAAAAAACGCTACTTCTTGGTTTCTCAAAAATGCTGCCCAAATCTGAAAGACCATTGGTTTGAGTTCATCTTTAGCCCCCAACTCAATAAGTTCTTCAACCATGCCGCGCAGGATGAAATTATAGCATTCCCAAGAAGTAAGTTCAGCTGGAAAAATATTATATTTAGTCATTACCGATGATACACACTTAAAAATATTCTAACGTTTATCCGAAGACTTTTCAGTTATTTTAATTTTTTTCTTTGTGTGTTTATGGAAGTTCTCATCTTCTTCGACCTCGAAAACACGAACTTGTTCAGATTTAGTGCCGCATTCATTACAATAGTAATAGCCTTCTTTGAGATGAAAATCGTTTTCACCGCAAACAGCACAAATTAAATTAGGTTGTGGATTCATCGTATCAGTTTAAAATTCAATGAAAGACATGAAATCCAAAGATGATAGGTAGGCACAAATAAATTTAAATAAAAAAACTGTACGGAATGGGGCAAAAATACTCCACTCAATTCAAATCGAAATCCTAATCAAATGACTGACATCTGACACTGACCACCACAGATTAGCCATATGAAGATGGGAATCACAGATTATCCAGGTGGAGATGAGAATGTTTCGTACGTTTCACCCTCCAAAACCCATTTGTTTGCATTGTTGTATTTGTAATTTCTTCCCGCGTCGATGAATAGATGAGAATTGCAACAACAAATTAACCGGTGTCTGAAGATCCCTACTGTCTATGTGTGAGGTTTTTATCATAGACGGTGTTCACATTGGACTCACTCCGCGCGACTCATTTTGACATCTTTTTGTTTTATCTTACTCCACCTCATGATGAAAAAGAGATGGTCTAGTGAGGCAGGATATTTTCAAAAAAATTCAAAAATCCTGCCTCACTTTCTCATATAGTGAGGCGGAGTGAGATAAAAGAAATAGATGTCAAAATGAGTCGCGCGGAGTGAGTCCAATGTGAACACCGTCATAGATACATCATATAAAGATGACAATCTCGGCTGTCATCCGAGTTTGCCAACAAGCTAATTCAGGGGAAATTCAGGAGAAACACGCACCCATATGCAGTTGGCATCCTTTCACCATGATTTATTTGCACACATATGCACTTGGCGTCCATTCACCACCAAAATGCCGGTTATTTTAAAAATGCCACGAGTATGTTCGAAAAGTATAGTAAATTGAGCTACGAGTTATAAAGTGCTAACCCGACCTTATATGGATAATTTTGAGGAAACAAGTTTTGAAAGTGAAAATAGCCGTGTTTTTTTTGCAAGTCCATATGGATTTGTCGAAAAAAACGACATCGGGACTAATAGTTTTACACGTAAATACAACAACAACTTAAATCCATATGGACTTATAGGGCCCATACACCACACATGCCTGCATGCGCAATAGAGTGATTGCGCATGCAAACTGCGAGTGTATGGTGTTGAATGTGTGGTTGTGCATGCGGCATGAGTGATTTCAAAAAATTTTGATATTTTCTTGTTTGTGCATGCAAGCATGTGTGGTGTGTGTGCTACATTTGCTCAGTCAAGCTTGAAATATTAAGAAGTTGTCAACTCAGCGATGAACACACGACTAAATATTGTACAGTTTGCATGAGTAGTGTATGTTGAGGCGTGATTGTGCATTCTTTTATTTGGCCATGCAGGCATGTGTGGTGTATGGGCCCTATTAGCTAAGTCCAGATAATTATCGGGACTTACGTACTGTAAGTAAGAAGTTCCTAAGTCCCGATGTCGTTTTTTTCGACAAATCCATTTGGACTTGCAAAAAAACACGCCTAATTTATAATCGATTTAAGTATATTCGATTGTCTTTTGTTTTTTACTCTCAATTTACTGAAACAAACAGTGAATATGATTAAAAAAAACAATAGGCGTGTTTTTTGAGAAAGTAAATAGTGATATCAGCAAATTTTTACACGCAAACAAATACAAATCGAAAAATGAATATAACTTAGGTCTGTAATAAGAGTGAACATAAGAGTGGATATAAATTGTTGAAATGTTGAGATGTTTAGGTGGCGCTTAGATCGGTTGCTGAAAAATATTCGTTAGTCCCCTTTCACACGAGGAAACTGAGTTGCCAGCAACAATCAGTTTGTTGGTGAGAAGGGCAAGAAGTAAGAGGGGAAAATGAAATCTCCCCGGTCAACGATTCGAGGAGATTTTTTTGACATTCCTCTTCACACACACAGTAGAGTGTGTTTAACCAAGCTATTTTAAAAGGAAAATACAGAAAGTTTCCACGATTTTGTTTCTTCGTGTGAAAGGTACAGGAGATTTTTAAGGAAATTAAAAGAAAACGTCAAAAAAATCTCCAGCAACTTGTTTCCTCGTGTGAAAGGGGACTTACCGAAGGTTGGTAGCCATATATTTTTTGACTTATGTGGATGTGCTCTTAAATGCATCCCGGGTGAAAAAAAGTCGGTTGCATTTACTTTTTTTCAGACATGCATATTATGTTAAGGCATTTCATTTCGAAATAAAAATTCAATTTTATACGAAACTTGACATTGCTTGACAGATAGGGGACAAACTTTATTTTGACGAATATTTCTTTACGAAAGTCACGAAAGCTCTAAAATTGCCCTTTTCAAGAAATTAAATCTCAAATTTTTGGATTTTTTGACATCGAAGACATGAAATTTGACAGTCTATTACTCGACTGAAAGGCAACAAACTGTATTTCGACGTCTGTAGAATATTTTTCGCTTCAAAAAACACAAGAAAGTTCTACAATTGCATATTCCAGAAACAAAAAATCCGGAGCAGAAAATAAAATGGAAAAATTTTCGAATTTTTCAAAGGTTTTTTAATCCATCGTCATCGTAGCCATCCCTCAATGGAATTTGACATTTTTTGGTGGGAGGAAATTTGTCGAAAAAAACAACGTCGGGGCTAATAAATTACATGTTTTATGCAATAACAGAAACTCTGTTATTGGCTTGAATTAAAAAAAACTCTGTTATTGGCTTGAATTACATACTTGTAATCAATAATTTGTATGGAAAGTCCATTTTTTTCTGTGATGACGTCGCTAAAATCCAATGTCATTTTTTTCAACGAATCACTCCGGGCTCTTATGAGCATTATGTTATATATGCTATTGTATTCCTTGTTTATTTAACAAGTCGCTTCATTTATTTCCGTTGTTTGTAGAGCCCACATGTATACCTGTATGGTTGTTAATATACATATATAGAGAGCATTGAAGATTTCAATAACCAATCAAACTAATGCGAAATAGCGCACGACTTACAAGATGAATTTTCAAAAAAAATTTAAAGAAGTTTCATCACGCCAAAGTAGTAGTGTAACAGCGGACTTAGCATCTTTAAATTTGTGTTTTTATCAACACAACCCGATACCCCACCTAACATCCCCCATTTTCATGGTGAAAAGCTGGTGAGTTGAAATTTTTTTAAAGATGGCTGCGTTGTTTGCACATAAAAAATGGCCGATCTAGCATAACAGAACAAACCCACCCCATTAAATTGTTGTTGCAATTCACATCTATTCATCGACACAAAATTAAATTACAAATACAACAATGTAAACAAATGGGTTTTGGAGGGTGAAACGTACGAAAGATTGTCATCTTTATATGGTGTATCTATGGTTTTTATACACACATTCTCATTTTTTATCTGATATCTGACAGCTCAAGCTTGTAGGCAAAAAAAAATGGCTGCCGGGGATTCTCATCTTCATGTGGCTAAAGACCGAACCACACTACTCTCGTGTGGTGTGTTGTGGAGTAGTGTGTCGCTGTCATTCCAATGTATTTCATAGATTTTGACACAACACATCACACGATACAAATATGACTCTACGCATATGAAATACATTAGAGCGATAGCGACACACTGCTCCCCAACACACCACACGAGATTAATGTGGTTCGGGCTTAATCTGTGCTGACCACTGATCTCTATGACGGTGTTCACATTGGACTCACTCCGCGCGACTCATATTGACATTTCATTGTTATATCTCACTCCAACTCATGATGAGAAAGAGAGAGTCTAGTGAGGCAGGATTTTTTCAAAAAAATTAAAAATCCTGCCTCACTTTCTCATATAGTTGTGTAGAGTGAGATAAAAGAAAAAGATGTCAAAATGAGTAGCGCGGAGTGAGTCCAATGTGAACACCGTCTATAATACACCAAAAACACTCTATATGAAGATACCAATCTCGGCTGTCATCCGAGTTTGCCTACAAGCTCATATAGGGGAAATTCAGGAGAAACACGCACACATTATGCAGTAAGCGTACATCCACCACGCTTTATTTGCACACACATGCAGTAAAAGTACATTCACCACCAAAATGTCGGTTATTTACGAGTTTCAATGGGTATGTTCAAAAAGTATAATAAAAGGAGCAACGAGTTATCTTTTGTCATTTTTTGTTTTGTTTCTACGATTGTTTGGTATTGTATTGCGCTCTCGAATTATTGAAACAGACTGTGAACATGACAAAAAAAAAGAATGAGAAATCAGTCAATCAACGCAACTGTTGTAAGACTTTAGGCGTGTTTTTTTGCAGGAAGTCACTAGACATGCCAATTATAACAGATTTTGTTTATAAAATTACTGTTTATGCGGCCCCGCAGTGCCAGGTGGGCATAATTCAAGCACCTAAGGTTTTTTTTTTAAGTAGTGCGAAGCGCATAAACGTACGCCCGCTTTTAATGGCCAAAAATTGTTATAACTGTTATAAATTGGCATGTCTCTAGTCTCGTCCTTTTCGCAAGGCGGGATGAAATTGATCGAAAAAAAACTATGTCGCTTCGGGGCTAAGGAATTAACATGTTAAATGCAGCAACAACTAATCCCCTCCAGGCATAGCTAAGAGCACATAATTTTCGGGGCTTAACTGTTTTAACGGCGTGAATTGCATATGTACTTCTAATTAATAGTTTTTATGGAACTCCATTTTTTTCTGTGATGGCGTCGATAGATAATCCCCAATATCATTTCTTTTTAACCAAATCCCTCCGGGCTTGCAAAAAAAAAACACGGCTTTGAAGAGCATAAAGGCTCTCCAAAACCAAAGCGAATACTTCAGAACGACGACGAAACTTTAGCCTGTCTTAATTTATTAAAATGGAGATTAATGGGAGCACCCACACTGGCGCGATGCGAATCTTCGAACATTAAGGCTGTCCCAAACCAACGCGAAACATTCGCGCGAATATGCGACGACTGAATTATGTTCGAAGATTCGCATCGCGCAAGTGTGGGTACTCCCATTAATCTCCATGTAAATAAATTAAGACAAGCGAAAGTTTCGTCGTCGTATTCGCTTTGGTTTTGGAGAGCCTTAAAGGTTGTCCCAAACCAACGCGAAACATTCGCGCGAATATGCGACGACTGAATAATGTTCGAAGATTCGCATCGTGCCAGTGTGGGTGCTCCCATTAATCTCCATGTAAATAAATTAAGACAGGCGGAAGTTTCGTCGTCGCGCCGAATGTTTCGCGTTGGTTTGGGAGAGCCTTAATGCTCTTAAAAGCCGTGTTTTTTTTTGCAAGCCCGGAGGGATTTGGTTAAAAAGAAATGATTTTGTGGACTATCTATCGACGCCATCACAGAAAACAATGGAGTTTCCATAAAAAACTATTGATTAGAAGTACATATGCAATTCACGCCGTTAGAACAGTTTACCCCCGAAAATTATGTGCTCTTAGCTATGCCTGGAGGGGATTAGTTGTTGTTGCGTTTAACATGTAAATTAGCCCCGACGCGACATGGTTTTTTTCGATCAATTTCCTCTAGGTTTGCAAAAAGGACGAGACTAGAGACATGCCAATTTATAACAGTTATAACAATTTTTGGCCATTAAAAGCGGGCGTACGTTTACGCGCTTCGCACTACTTAAAAAAAACTTTAGGTGCTTGAATTATGCCCACCGGCGGAGGACCCTGGCTCTGCGGGGCCGCATAAACAGTAATTTTATAAACAAAATCTGTTATAATTGGCATTTTTAGTCACTTCCTGCAAAAAAACCACGCCTAAAGCCTTACAACAGTTGCGTTGATTCGCTGATTTCTCATTGGTTTTTTTTTTTTTTGTCATGTTCACAGTCTGTTTCAATAATTCGAGAGCGAAATACAATACCAAACAATCGTAGAAAGAAAACAAATAATGACAAAAGACAATCGAATATACTTAAATTGATTATAAATTTTCACGTTCAATTTGTTTCCACAAACTTATCCTTATAAGGTTGGGTTAGCACTTGATAACTCGTTGCTCCTTTTATTATACTTTTTGAACATACCCATTGAAACTCGTAAATAACCGACATTTTGGTGGTGAATGTACGCTTACTGCATGTGTGTGCAAATAAAGCGTGGTGGATGTACGCTTACTGCATACGTGTGCGTGTTTCTCCTGAATTTCCCCTATATGAGCTTGTAGGCAAACTCGGATGACAGCCGAGATTGGTATCTTCATATAGAGTGTTTTTGATATTAATCTATGAAATATTTCAGATGGAGATCCCGTGTAATATTGAGTGCTTGTTTTTATTCAAATGCGTACCTTTCATAGGTGTCGCTGTTCTAGTTTCGGTCTGAGTTTTCTGCACATTGGAGAAAAAAACTAAAAAGGAAGATATTGAAATCTTTAAAATAATAAACAAGCACTTATTGATTTCATGAATTACTTCAAATTAGAACAATTTAGAGAGAAAATAAGCAAATTATGACTCACAATTGATAGCAGCTGTACGATATCTTCAAGACTTTATATAAACCGAAAGTGAAATAGCGCCCCCTTTCATGGCCTCAGGCACTACAATAACTGCTATTACACGGCGACTTTTGCGTCGTGACTCTTTTCGAACATAATGCGTGCAAAAGAGAAGAAAAATGAGACGGAAAACAAACTGCCCTATGAGTCCTGGGCCAAATTTCTGCGACTCATTTTTGACATTATTTTATTTCTTGTTTGTTATTTTATCAAATTGTTTTATTTATTTTCGTTTGTGGAGCGCACATGTACCTATAGCTGTATGGTTGCTAAGGTGTAGAGCATAGAGAATTAATATGCTGGAACAAAATCGTTTCATTTATGTTTGTTTGGTTGCTACGAGAATTTCATTACCGACGAAAAATTATAGAGGATTGCCAAATTTGAGTCATGACTCAAAAGTCATGGTGTAAGGCCTGCCGCCCACTAGGCAACTTTTAGTTGCTCACCCCAGCAACTTTTAGTTGCTCCCGGTTCAATTACATTGGCTTATATGGGAGAGCGCCCACTGGGCAACTTAGTTGCCGGCAACTTTAAGTTGCTCGGAGTTGCTCGCGGAACTTAGTTGCCGGCAACTCCGGGCAACTTTTAGTTGCTGACCCCCGCCCACTAAGCAATTTCCGAGCAATTTTCGGGAATTTTCGAAAAATTAACGTTTTTATTTGTTGTCCATTGAAATATTACATTGATTTTGCATTTTAGACAGGTCAAATTGAGATAGGTTTAGGTGGAGCACGTTTTTATAGAAAATTAAATACAAAAAAACACAAATATTAATTCTCAAAAGTTGCTCTGAAGTTGCCTAGTGGGCGAGGGCAAGCAACTTTAGTTGCTCGGAGTTGCCGGCAACACCAAGTCTGCTATTATACGACGACTTTTGAGTCGTGACTCTTTTCGAACAATCCCATAGTGCTCAAAATCGCAACCAAACTATTTAGTTGCATGTGCGCGCCTGGCCTAATAGCAGACAGTGCAGAGATAGTCTGCTATTACACGACGAACTTTTTCGTCGTGACTCTTTTCGAACATAATAGGCGTGTTTTTTTGCAAGTCCATATGGATTTGTCGAAAAAAACGACATCGGGACTTAGGAACTTCTTACTTACAGTACGTAAGTCCCGATAATTATCTAGACTTAGCTAAGTCTATATGGATTTAAGTTGTTGTTGTATTTACGTGTAAAACTATTAGTCCCGATGTCGTTTTTTTCGACAAATCCATATGGACTTGCAAAAAAAACACGGCTAATGATTGCAAAAGAGAAGAAAAATGAGACGGAAAACAAACTGCCCTATGAGTCGTGGGCCAAATTTCTGCGACTCATTTTTGACATTATTTTATTTCTTGTTTGTAATTTTAGCAAATTGTTTTATTTTTTTTCGTTATTTGTGGAGCTCACATGTACCTATAGCTGTATGGTTGCTAAGGTGTAGAGCATAGAGAATTTCTATGCTGGAACAAAATCGTTTCATTTATGTTTGTTATTTGTTTGGTTGCTACGAGAATTTCATTACCGAAACAAAATTATAGAGGATTGCTGAACTTGAGTCATGGTGTAATAGCGTACGACTCACAGCACGAAATTTCAAAGAAGAATTCAAAGAAGAGTCAGGACGCAAATAGCGTCGTGTAACCCGGAGGCCACACGAGCCAGTACTGGCAAGCAAGTTCCAATACATTCACATTTTTTCACTAACACATATAAACCCAAGCAACTTGTTCGTCAACTGGCTTGCCTTTTTCGAAGCCAGTTGAGCAGCCAGTAGAGAAGCAAGTAGGGCGTTCATTTTTTACACTATAGTCAACAATCATCGTTCCTTTTATTTAAAGTTCTGAATTAATTAGATTTTGTGCAAAAAATAAGTAAAAATAAATTTAGTGTGGAATTTGATTGCATTTTAAAAATGTTAAAATTCACTTTCGTACGAAACTTGACATTGCTTGACAGAATATTTGACATTTGCGAATATTTCGTTACAAATTACCAAAAAGCTCTAAAATTGCCCTTTTCAAAAATAAAATGGAAAAAATTTTGGATTTTCAGAGGTTTTTTAATCCATTGACATCGTAGACGGAATTTGAAAGTTTGTGGCTTGACAGATAGGGGAAAAATTATATTTGATTCTATCGAGAATATTTCGTTCCAAATGTCAACCGATTGCCCTAAAAATCCATTTTTCCAGAGCGGAAAATAAAATGGAAAAAAATTCGGATTTTTAGAGGTTTTTTTATCCATTGACATCGTATACAACCTTCAATGGAATTTGAAAGTTTTGTGCTTAACAGACAGATAGCTAACAAAATGTATTTTGACATCTGTAGTTTTTTTATTTGTTACATGAATTTTAGTTAAAGTATATGTTATTCCCTCTTATGTTTCGTTGTCCATAATTTCAATTATTAAAGTTTGTTAACCATTTTTGCATTTTTCTTTAATATTCTTTCCATATTACAATAGTAGAGAAAAAGAACGACCTACTTGCAAGCAACTTGCTTGGCAAGTGGAGTGCCAACTACGTCACAGCCAGTACACAGATACGAATTTGGCAGGCAATGTATGAATCCAACTTGCTTGCCAGTACTTGCTCGTGTGGCCTCAGGGTAATAGCAGACTTATAAATCCTCTAATGGAAAATTATTCACAATTGTGGAATTGAGCCCAAAAATCCAAACCTAATCCAACTCAATTTTCGATCATACACATAAACGTAGCAATGCTTCGTCGTCGATGTTTTGTATATAGAGGTCTTCCAAGATTTGTCTTTGTCTTTTCTCTTTCTAATTTGACATCTAAAAACAACAACAAAAAAAGTCCCTGGTTGGAAAATATTTACATGCTCTTGGCAGTGTTAAAAATCCGGTCATTTGATTATTTATTGTATTTGGAACTGAAAACTTAAATTTGCGATCGAATTACCAATTAATTAGTGTTTAAACATTTTAGTGAACATTTTTTCAAGTGTTTGATACAAAAAAACTAATTTTATTACATATTAATCACTATTATTAAACACCCGACCTTTTTGGCTCGCCTTCGTGCCTTCGGCATTTGGTTTTGTTTTCCAACCAGGGAGTGCTGTCAGATTGTTTTTTTTTTTTTTTTTTTTAATTTCACACTGACACTTCTGACATTTGGTGGCAGAGATCCATCGAGGAATATCGCTCATCTCTAACAAAGTGTCATAAAAAGAAAACTGTCAAATGACCGTTTAGTTGTGATGGAACTGTCAAATGCGCCCCTGCCCCTACTCCTAACAATAAATGAAAAGGTGACTCACTTGATTCTTCTGCTTCTGCCGTATTCCAAAGTATACAACAACCTTGCAAGAATAATTTACTGAATAAAATATAATTTATTTATTATAGATATAGAAGTTTTCATTCCCCCAAATGTTTTGAATGTAATTTTCAATTCACAAATAGAGGTATAACCAAGTGTTAAAATCATATCTTCAGTTTTTTCACCAAGTAATGATAACATCTATTTTCTAGAGTTCACCTATTTTCTTCGTGAGTGAGTTGGTGTGTACGTAGGCGAAAACTTCTATCGACTTTTTCTCGGCAAAACGACAAGAAACCAAAAAACTGCGCCCTCCTATTAGAGTTATGTTTGCGTGAGCTTTGAGGTGAAGAAGGAAAGTATTGATAAAAGGGACAGTAAATACAAAAAAACAATATTTATTAGAATACTCTAAAAAAAATAGTCACCAGTAATTAAATAAAGCCCAAAACAGAGAAAGAAAGAAAAAAAGGAAAAACTTCAAGAATGTCTTCATCCGGCGACTTCGGAAATCCCCTGAGAAAATTTAAATTAGTTTTTCTCGGTGAACAGAGTGTGGGCAAAACTTCCCTTATCACTCGCTTCATGTACGACAGTTTTGACAACACTTACCAAGCAACTATCGGCATCGATTTTCTATCGAAAACAATGTACTTAGAAGATAGAACAGTGCGTCTCCAACTCTGGGATACCGCGGGTCAGGAGCGCTTTCGCTCCCTCATTCCCTCTTACATTCGTGATTCCACTGTAGCTGTTGTCGTCTATGATATAACTAATGCTAATTCCTTTCATCAGACCTCCAAGTGGATTGACGATGTCCGCACGGAACGCGGAAGCGACGTTATTATAATGCTAGTAGGCAACAAAACGGATTTGTCCGATAAGCGACAAGTTTCCACCGAAGAAGGAGAACGTAAAGCAAAAGAACTAAATGTGATGTTCATTGAAACCAGTGCCAAGGCTGGTTACAATGTAAAGCAGCTATTTAGAAGAGTCGCAGCTGCTCTCCCTGGAATGGACTCTATGGATAATAAACCTCCCGAAGATATGCAAGAGGTGGTACTTAAAGACTCGCCACATGAAACAAAAGATCCCGAAGGAGGCTGCGCTTGCTAAAGACGAAAACAACTTTGCTAGTATTCTTATTCTTTTTACTTTTTTATATATTATAATATATGTTCGCTTGATAGACAACAAAAATTAAAATTCAATTAAATTTTAAGCACTTATGGAGCAAAAATAAAAATATTTCCAAAAAATTCAAAGAAATTATTAAACAGTAAAAATTGCTCTTGAAATTCAGTCTATTTGTATTGTGTTCTTTTAAACTTGGAAGTGACTCTTAGACATGCCGATTTATAACATTTTTATTTATAAAGTTACTGTTTATGTCCTCCGCCGGTGGGCATACTTTAGGCACCCATTTTTTAAACTTAAATTGGCAAAATAATTCTTAATGCTCCTTGCCACACCAGTCATAAAAGTGTAGAAATGTAAAATATTGGGAAGTGACTAATTTATAACAGTTTTGTTTATTAAAGTACTGTTTATTCGGCCCGCCAGGCCCTCCGCGGTGGGTACACTTCTAGCACTCGGTGTTTTTTCAAGTCGCACGAAGCGCGTTAATTCACGCCCACTTTTGACAACTGTTATAGATTGGCATTTGGTAGTATCGTCCATAATTTTCTTGCACTCCAACAACAAAATAGGGGTATTTACGATCCGGTGAAAATGTGAGTATTTTGTATCCGTAGTTAATTTCTTATTGAATTTGCCCTTCCTTAGGTCATAAATTATGAGAAAAAAAGAAAAAAAAAATAGGAGAAAAAACCACATTGTTTTTTGACCCACCTGAATAGGGTCAAAATTAAAAAAAATTTGTTGGGATGATGGACTTATGACCCTGTGCCAATATTTGTGTAGAGTAAATAATCAGGACTTTACTCAGATATTGTGAAAAAGGCCCTAAGAAGTACAACATTGAAATTATGTTATATATCTTTTTGTTATTAAAATCCAATCAACTACATAATCATATTGAATAATGCTTTACGAGCGAATCTAACCCTTAATGCTCAGCTCAGAAGAGATAAATGAAAAAAATCAGAAACAAAAAAATGTTATTGTCGTTTATTTTTGGTTCCAGAACAAATATGTATTTTCAAAATCGTTCTGGGCCCATATTACGAATTACGATTATCGTTCAAAATCCGTCGTTATCGTTATTTTGCGATTACGGTTTACGATAATCGTTTTTTACGTTTACGACTGCTTTTTGCGGTCGTTTTTTATACTTTTGCATCGCGACTTTATGTTGTTGTCACTTTATTTATATTTTGTTTGGTTCTGCTGTTTTTTTATTTTATCTGGGCATTATTTTCAGACATCCATTCTCGTAAATCATAATCGGTTTATGTCATGAGTCATGACTATCGTTTTTTTGGGTATCGTTTTATTTTGCCTTTCGTTTCGTAATTCGAAATAAGGGCCCTGGCCAAAAGACGCCAGATATTTTTATGAAATTCGAATCCAGCAGGTCTCGATGTTTACGTGTTCTGTACACTGATCTCTATAATATTATAGAGATCAGTGGTTCTGTATCGTCATAATCAGCCTTATTGTGAGTTTCATCCAAAAATATTTCACCTTAAAATTTTTTGTTCGCCCGGAATTTTAAAAGCTATTGTGGGTTTCGCCCGAACGGAATTTCGTTCGCCTACAAAAAAGAAGTGAAAATGACATTACATTCCGCCCGAAATGAATAGGTTTGTTCAGCGAGGCTGTTCGGAACAGTTTAGAACAGTTTCGAACAGAAAAGTACAACTTTTTGCTGTTCAATGAGGAATTTTCTGTTCTAAACTGTTCTGGTTTGCTGTTCAGTGAGGCTGTCTAGAACACTTTGGAACAGTTTCGAACAGGATTTTCTGTACTAGCTTTTTAGGTAGAACAACTTAGAACAGATTTCCTGTTCTAACTTGTTCTGACGTTTACTACGAATCTGTGCTGTTCTGTTCTATTCTGTTCTGTTCTAATCTAACTATTTTGTCACTGAACAAACCTAATGTTCACAATAAGGGGAATTTTTCGATCAGGAAATTTCGGGGGAAACTCACAATAGGCGAAAAGTGAAATGTAAAATTTTCCGGGTGGAATGCTAATCTGTGGCTTAGAGGATATATAATATTATGGAGTGCTTGTTTTTATTCGAATTCGGAGCTTTCATAGGGGTCGCTGTTCAAGTTTCGGTCACCGGATTTTCTGCACATTGGAGAAAAAAGCTAAAAAAGAAGATATTGAAATCTTTGAAATAATAAACAAACACTTATTAATTTCAAGAATTACTTCAAAACAGAAGAATGTAAGAAAGAAAATAAGCAAATTATGACTTACAATTGATAGCAGCTGTACGATATCTTCTAAGACTTCCGGCCCTATCGAGGTGCGTCGGAGCGGAATTTTCTCCGCAACGTATCCTTCGTCGGAAATTCAATTTCGGTTCGAAGTAGATTTCATCGGAAGAAATTTTACAGAAATGCGACGACGCATTGCGATGGATATATTTACATTTCAGGCAGAGATATGCAAATTAACCGATATATCGAAAATGTGATATATTTTCGATAATTTTTTATAAAATAAACACCAAGGGGCATATTCATAGTCACTTTTAAACTTTAGTTTATCTAAGACTCTGGTTTATTCAATGTTATTTAGATAGGATAAGCCCAGGTCTAAGATAAACTGGAGTTTAAAAGTGACTATGAATATGCCCCCATAGCGTTAACGTCAAATCTCTATCCGCATCTCTTCTCCTTTTATCGGCGGTGATCCTACTGCGGATGTTGTATTTGTTTTTCATATAATATCCTACTGTACTACGGATAACTTTTCAAAAAAAACACGGGTAATAAAACACGTAATAAGTGCAGCATGGCAGAGGCCAAGCGTACTTACAATCTTATACACCCAACCCAAACAACAACTTCCAACACATAATCTGAAAAAGTTAAACAAAACCCACAAGCAATAAACGTTGCTAACAACTCCACAAATAATAACATCCCCAGCGTAAATAATTTAAAACCTAGCCATAAAATAAACCACTAGAAAATACTTCATTAACATCAACAACCACAACTTCTATACATCCAATTAACTTATCTCCTCTCCACCTACCACTTCAGGTAAACAAACAAATTCAAATAAGCATTTAGCTTCAAACCGCCCACTCCCTTCCCTCCAACAACTACCCCACAAATAACTCAACCCCAGAAAATATAAATACACTACAAATCTCACCATTTTCTTCAATTACCAATAATTTAATAAATAACAAATCATATTATATGAACACTTCCGATACGGACGAAAATGTATAAAAACCTCCAAATTTCGGCCAACACAAGGTCGCGGGCCTTACTGGCGAGAGCAGATGTGGGGCTAACTGGCTCAAAACCCACCCAGTCCAGCCCTGGCCAGAAATGCTGAGACCAAAAACTAATCAACCAAATTTTTATGAAACCAATATAAATATTATACAATAGAACATCAAAGGATTTATAAATAATTATGACGAATTAAATATCATTAAACAATATCGGCCTGATGTTATGTCAACTCAAGGAAATCACTGCCCCTTCAATTTTACACCCTATATACCAAAAGCGTATACAGGATATTTCAAAAATTTTCAAGAAAATATAACATCAAAACAAGGAATTGGAATTCTTATTAAAAAAAACATTCCACATTTAAGAATTCCTATAATTTCTCATATATTAACATTAGCTGTGGAAGTTGAACTCCCCTTTAAATTTACTGTCCTAACTAACAATTTTTCCTCTATAAGGTCCAATTTTTCAATTTCTTGAAGTTATTATTTCTATAGGGCTTGTATTCAGTTTTGTATCGAAGTTGTGCATTTTCGAAACTATGGTTTCGTACACAGCTTCTTTTAAACCTATTAGAAGTGGAATTTGAAATTTAATGCAAGCATAATGTGAACAGTTTCGTTAATTTTTCACAGCACAGGAAATAAAAGATAGGTAAAAGCTTCGATTAAAAAGCTCTGTCCAAGATTTAATGTGAAGCCTGCTAACAAAAGCTTTAAAGAAGCTATTAATTGTTTGGAATTAAATCCGAAAACCCACAGTTTCGAAAAGTTTTGTGTAGGAAAACCTGATAGAAGCATAATTTCAAGCACACATGAATGAGAAGCATTTACTTCAATAAGTTTATCTCAGCAAAGTTAAAACAGCAAATTTGTTTGTATAAGTTTAATGAGCACAAGCCCGACACAAGCATAATTTTTGAACTGTCAGGCAGAAATGCACGAAATGCATTTTTTCGATAAATTTGTCTCAGGGAAGCTACGTCACCTTATTTTAATTGTAACGGGTGATTTTTTGGCTGGTTTGGTTTTGGCAACACTGGTTTTGACAGCTGACGTGTGTTTAGTACCTTGTGTCACTGTCAAACAGCTTCAGTTTGGTTTGCAATTTAACCATGGATCGTCTTACAAATGAACAACGCTTGCAAATTATTGAATTTTACTATCAAAATTCGTGCTCGGTTCGAAATGTTCATCGCGCGCTGCTTGTGTTCAGCGATGAGGCTCATTTTTGGTTGAATGGGTACGTAAATAAGCAAAATTGTCGCATTTGGAGTGAAGATCAGCCAGAAGCATTGCAACAGCTACCAATGCATCCCGAAAAAGCCACTGTTTGGTGCGGTTTATGGGCCGGCGGCATTATTGGGCCATATTTCTTCAAAGATGATGCGAATCGCTACCGAGCGATGATAACAAACTTTTTTTTGCCCGAAATGGAAGTTCTTGACTTGCATGATATGTGGTTTCAACAAGACGGTGCCACATGCCACACAGCACGCGAAACAATGGCGCGATTGCGAGGCGAGTTTGGTGAACAGTTAATTTCACGTTTCGGGCCGATCAATTGGCCGCCTAGATCGTGCGATTTGACACCATTAGATTATTTTTTGTGGGGGTATGTCAAGGCTAATGTCCATAGGGACAAGCCCGCTTCGATTGACGCACTGGAAGCCAACATCCATGCATTCATTCGTGAGATACCGGCCGATATGTGTGAAAGAGTATGCCAAAATTGGACTCAGTGGATGGGCTACCTGAGACGCAGCCGCGGTCAACATTTGCATGAAATTATCTTTAAACATTAAATTGCAAGGTTCAAACTATCGATTCAAATAAATATTACATTCATTTTTTCGAATTTTTTGTGTTTTTTTTTTTAAAAAAGTTCTACACCTCTTAAAAAATCACCCATTATAAGTCCTGTTAACACAAACCCGATACAAGCATACAATAATTTTGTTTGTATAAAGTCCTTTGAGCACGAGTCCTACACAAGCATAATTGTTCATACTGTCCTGTCAGGCACAAATCCGCGAAATGCATTTATTTCTATAAGTTTGTCTCAGGGAAGTTATGTCAACTAATGTTGTTTTTATTGTGTGTGTATCGCACATTGTAGCTTCGTGTGGTCAGTTTTGGTGAAATATGGTCCAATTTGGCTTCCCATGGTAAGCTATAGATTAACTGCCTATAGGCTTTTGTTTTTCATGGCAAGCTCATTATTGCCGTAAAAAGCATTTGCTTTTCATTACAAACTACGGCTTTGCATGAAAAGTAAATACTTCGCATATGTTAGAACTTAAAAGCCAATGAAATTTAGAATTCATGAATGCGGTGACCACATTATGTTTTCTGGTTCATCGGTAAATCATTGCTTCGTAAAGAAATCGTAAACTGATTTGTTGAGAACGGGAGAAAAATTTCGTGTCTCATCAGCAGCGTAGGTACTATAGGATTAATGAAATCATAAATGAAAATTATCGTTGTTTTCCGTTCTGCAGTTTCGGCGAGCAAAATTGATAGATAGATTCCAAATCACACTGATTTGCACTTAAATAACATTTTATTCTGATATACAAACAAAGAACAGCCAACAGCAGATGATACGCGTTAACATAAATACAAAAGTCATCTGTGCCTACGTTCTGTAACTCTCGCATCGATAAAATCAGTCGAGAAACGTTGAAAATTGAAACAAATCGTATGAGTTTTGTTCCATTTTCCATCGTTTCTCGACCAATTTTAACCATGCGAGAGTTACAGAACGTAGGCACTGATGTGTGAATTCGGTAATATTAAATATGACCAAAGTAAGTCTGATTCCCGGACCCGCAGCCTGATCGCTGCAACTAATTCATCGAATTATGTAAAAGAATGGGTAATTAACAAAACTTACAAAAATACAATCACTTGCAAATAAAAGGCCGATGGTCACCGTATTTTTGAACTATGTAGTCAATTTTATCTAGGAAGCTTCAAGGAAGTTCTTGGGAAGCTATTTTTGGTTTCAACTGGTTCCAGTATGGTACTCAGTTGCCATATAGCAGATTGGCGTGATGTGTAAGGCACCTGACTCTCAACCAGCATATCCTTGGTTCAAATCCCAAAAAAATCATCAAGTAAGTAAAATGTTTTTCTATTATTAATAATAATTATACATTCAATTTCAGAAAATAATTTCAGCTTGGTTGAAAAAAATAGAAGAAAACGAAGAAATAAATATTAAATTAATATAAATGAATTTAATTTATTTTTCATTTTATTTATATTGTGCTTCTAATAGGCTTTGTATGAGGTCTTATAAGTATTCTGAAAGGTCTCAATCTGTAATAAATAGAAGCTCATAGCGGCAAGCCGTTTTAAACTTTCCCAGTGCTTTCTGACACAAACCGTAGCCTGCAGCAAAGACTTGTTAATTGTTTGCCTAGAAAAGTAACAACCAGCGACATTTTTGTTATACTGATAACTGATTATTATTTGTTTCTATAAGGCTTTTAGGAAAGACATTTAGCATCTCTGATCAACCTGTACATGATTGTTTAAAAGCCTTTCGAGCTTCTCAGGTGGGCCAAATGCATTTCTCTAAGGCCTTATACAAGCAATTTTGCTAAACTGAAAATAGCTTCGATAAACCCTTACACAAGTTAAATTGTTAGTTGGGGTGGTCACAATTTATATTCATCCTCGCCAAAAATTTACAAAAGATGACCTTTTCAACATTGTAGATCAAATAAGAACACCCATTATTTAAACAGGCGACGTAAAATCGTGGAGTGTACTCTCGGGGTCTCCAATTGCCAACCACAGAGGTGCCCTCTGATTGAAAATTTTGTGTCTTATTCTAATCTTATAATTTTGAATGATGGTTCTCCTACCCATTTGTCCACACATAACTTCCTAACTCATATCGACACAACATGCTGCTCTCCCGAACTGCAAAATAAAACATCTTGGTAAGTTTTAGATGATCCCTATAATAGCGATCATTTTCTTATAATTTGCCAAACCTTTTATTAACCGAAAGTTTAAAACTGATCTTGCTGACTGGGCTTGTTTTCACAAACACATATCAGAATATTTATCAGCTCATAGTCCCTCATCCAACATTAACAAAGAGGCTGCTCTCTTTCACAAAGCAGAGCTTAATGTTTTACAGAATGAAAAAGTATAATCATGGAGGCTTTTCAAAAAGTATCCAAACCAAGTAAATTTTATTGCTTTCAAAAATACTAATGCCAAATTCAGAGGAGAACTTAAATCAGCAAAAGCGGATAGCTCTATTAATTTTACCTCATCTATTAATGGAAACTCTCCTACCAAGATCTGGCACAATATTCGCGGTTTGACTGGTGAGTACAGTTCCTTTACAAAAAATAACTCTATTTCTACTTCCGCAACATCAATAGAAAATAAAATCTCCCTCCTTGAACTCCAAAGATGTCTAAACAAGATTAAAGGAATAACACCCGGCAGAGATAGGATATCATATCCTATGTTAAAAAATCTTCCTCCCGCCGCTACCTCTAGGCTTATGCAACTATATAACAATGTTCTCGACGCTGGCTGGTGGCTGGCATAATTCCACAAAATTGGAAACAAGCGACATTATTCCCGCTGACTAAACCAAAAACGGACATCAACAATGTAAATGGTTACAGACCAATTTCACTCATACCATGCATGGCAAAGTACTTGAAAAAATTGTAGCTAAATGTTTGCTTTGGCTTATCAATTCCAAAAACCTAATCAAACCGAATCAAGTGGATTTTCAACCAAAGAAAGGCTGTGCCCATGCACTTCTTCACATTGACTTTTACATATCTAATGCTCTTTCTGCTCACAACCATGTAACTATTCTCTCTTTAGATTTTGGAAAGGCTTTCGACAAGATAGGTATTCATTCTCAACAAACTTAAAAATTGGGACAACAGGACAAAAATGTTCAATTATATTGAGGTATTTTTTACTATAGTCTGTCAAAGCTCTTCAAATCCAGAAATCTCACCATAACTTCAAAACTGCTGCTGTACAGGACCATGGTCCTGCCAGTACTCACATATGAATCCGAGACTTGGGTGCTTAGCAAAAGGCACTCCGACCTCTTAGCCGCGTTCGAGAGAAAAGTCTTAAGGAGAATTGTTGGCCCCATTTGTGAGGAAGGACGATGCCGGAGACGGTACAATCATGAATTGTACGCAATCTACCTTGAAGCAGATATCGTGACAAAAATTAAGCTCGGTAGACTTCGGCGGGCAGGGCACCTAGCTCGCATGAGCGAAGAGGAAACTGCTCGGAAAGTTCTTTGTGGTACATTCTATGGTAGACGACAGCGTGGTAGACCATGCTTGCGCTGGAGAGATGGCGTAGACCAGGACGCCCGGAGCCTTGGGGTGCGCAACTGGATGGCGGCGGCTCGAGACCGGGATGGGTGGAGAGACTTGTTGAATGAGGCCAGGACCGGACCCCGGTTGTCGAGCTGACGATGATGATGATGATGATGATTTTTAACCAATAGAAAAATCTGCGTCAAAACAAGCAATTGCTTTTCACCTTTTTATGCCTTGTCTAATGGAAATCCTCAAGGATCTCGGTTATCTATAGTGCTTTTTATTATAGCCTTCGATGACTCAAGTTCAATCATTTCAAATCACAAGCAACCTGATCACACAACTTATGCTGACAACTGCAAATGTATTGTTAACCAACGTTCTCAATGACATTCTAGCCCGGTCTTCTCGATCCGGAGCTAGACTATCATTAAAAAAATGTAAGACTGTACACATTTGTCAAAAGACGTCATGTAATCAAAATCCTCTTTCTTTTAATAATATAAATATTAATAATGTTCATAGTTTAAGTATCCTAGGTCTGTTTATTAATAATAGATATAATTTGAAAACTCATTATTCGGAGTTAAAAAAAAGCTTAATCAAAAGAACTAATATCATTAACTATTTAGCAAGTAAAAAATGTAATGCGCATGTAAATACGCTCTGTAATATAACTAGATCTTTAATTTTAAGCAAGATTGACTATGGGCTCATCATTTATGGAAACTCGCCAAAATCAATGATAAATATTATTAAACCGCCATACCAACAATTTGTGCGAAGAAGCTTAAATTCATTTCCAACAAGTCCCATTAAAAACATGCTGGTTAAAGCTGGACTGGCCTAGATGAAAGAATAACATCAACTAATTCAAAATTGTATTTAAAACTGGCTTTCTCAAACGGTTCTAGTATTGACAAGGATTTACTTGGTGCAATTAAACTTAAAGCTCCAAAACGATTACCATCTGCAATATCCCGTTCAAGAACATCAGATCTTGGCCTTCCCGTTAAACAACATGGTAAATACACGCATCACTTCCCTCCATGAAACATGCAGCCTAACACATTTATGATGTATTTGTCAACCTTCAATACAAACAACACATCCAAACAAGTATTTTCCCAAGCCTTTCTTAGCCTATCAACAAAATTAAAAAAAGAAGGAAGGGACTTCATTTTATCAGACGGCTCCAAAACTGCAACTAACACATCTTTTACATCAGTTCGAGAAAACGGCTCAGTTATATGTGTAGGGCTACTAAATAATAAAGCTTCTATATTTACTGCCGAGGCCCTTGCTGTTCTTAAGTCCATAACAACATGCGCTTCATACACTGGAAAATTTGTAATGTCATCAGACAGTCTATCTGTAATAAATAGAGTAAGAAATCCCGACCACAATACTGTAATAATTAACAAGATCCGGGACTGTCTTATCAGAAAACCAAATAAATTTAAGCTTATGTGGGTACCCAGCCATATGGGTATAAAAGGCAAAGAACTTGAGGTGAGACCGCTTTGCAAGTCCATCGTGCTCCAGTTTATCACTTTGAACCTGTCACCAAACTCGATCTATTAAGCTGTATCAATCAAGAACTTAAAACCAAAGTGCTTTCCGAATGGAACAACTACAATCATCATTATTAAACAATAAACCACCAAAGGAATCAACCTATCTTCCCAATCACTACTTCAAAAGCTATGAATTCAACTTTCATTAGACTACGCCTTGGTCATACAGTCATTACACACCAACACCTTCTTCGTAAGGTAAGTCCGCCTCCTTGCAGATCTCGAATATTATTTTGAACAACTGCCCAGCTACAACATCTCATCAAAACTCAACATCAAATGCATCCATCTACGAAGAATTGAATTGAATTGATTTTATTGAGACTTAAACAAAAATTTTACAGAGTACAATTCATTCGTCGTTTACTTATGGCGATTTCCTTTCAACAAAAAATTCGAATTTTTTCTAAACAGAATCGAATTTTTTCTAAACAAAATCGATTCTTTTCTGTCAAAACAAATCTTGCGTTTTTAGCAAGATTTCACACTGATTTGCACACACACTATGAAGACTTGACATTTCTAATACGTCAAATTGAAAGTCGCGGAATTTTTGGAAGACGAGTTGTTTATTTTTTGGTTGCAACGAATTCTACATAATTTAACATAATATTCAACAATATATTCAGTCAATATATAGATATACAAATAATTTATAGTGCGTTGTTCATTATCAAACACAAATTTGACAAAAAAAATAGCTTCCGCGAGTGAAAGACGTGTTAAAAACTTTCAGTGCAAGTGATGAAAACTTTTCAATAATAATTTTCTTTAAAAATATATGTGCAAATAGAAGTTCAAACAAATAAAATGCAGCG
This sequence comes from Leucozona laternaria, assembly GCA_932273885.2. Taxonomy (NCBI): domain Eukaryota; kingdom Metazoa; phylum Arthropoda; class Insecta; order Diptera; family Syrphidae; genus Leucozona; species Leucozona laternaria. Next base: position 167,026,983 of record OW026366.1, on the reverse strand, counting down.
TATAAGCTGGCTAATATCTGTTATTTATTAATTTAATTCTATTGGTAAAACATTTATCTCACAACAAAAACAAACAACCTTAATAGATTTGTGAATAATTTCTTGACGTTTTGCGTCAATTGCAGCTATAAAGTCACAAACACAATCACACCAAAAAAAATCGATTCTTTTACGAAATACGAATTCCTTTCAATTGACAGAAAAAATTCGATTCTGTTTAGAAAAAATTCGATTTCTTTTTTGAAAGGAATTCGCCATTAGTAATAATACACATGTGAAACTGCGGCTGTAAAGTATTGCCCGCTCTATCTGGTTACATATATTTGTTCGCCTCTCTTTTTTACGCACATAAAATCTACCTGTCTCACCGATGCGCTCTTCAGTAAAATGACCCATGGCATCAGGCACTATGATTGCAACAAAATATATATACATTATATACAAAATGTCTTAAATCTAAAATACTACACTATGAGACAGCAATATTTTTTTAAATTTCATTTTATAATATGTTTAAAAGCGAGAATGCTCTATAGTTAAAACATATTTATTATGTTGATTGCGTTTGCATATGAAACAAAATGAAAAGAGAGAATGTTAAAAGAGCGAGATCGCCGTATTTAACTATGCACTGGTTCGTTTGATTAATTAGCATTCGATTAAAACCTACAACTAAAACATTTTTCTTATATTGCTGTGAATATATAAAATAAACAGTTATTGTCATGAGTAGAAAAATGAGCTCAGCTCAGATTACTTTAGTTCTACGAAAATGTATAGCTATCTACGATTTGTTTAAAAAAGAATAACAAATTTACACTATTATGACACTGATGTGAAAATAACTGTAGTCCGGATTGCGGTTTTGGTCCCCACGCTGCACTGATGTGCAACCATATATATGTAGGTTTTATTACTTTTTACAGTTGAGCATCTTTTCGTCTAAAGTGCTAATTGTTGAGATGTTAGACGCAGTTTGATCGCCTTGTCTCCATAATGATATGGGGATCTGTTGTGGGTTTCCCTTTGAAACAGTGTTTCCAAGCATGGCTCAGAAATATTCCTTTTAGGTTGATGTACAATTCAGCATCTGTGATGTGTATGGTGCTATTAGTACCTCCTGTCCATTACGTAGTAAGAAATGCGGCCATTACCCAATGGCTAGTGCTAATTGGAGGCCATAACTTTGCCCGCTAGTCCCTTATAACGGAGTTATGTTTTTTTTTCCTTTTGTTGTGTGAACGTCTCCCAGTTTACCCAGGTGGAATCCCATCCCTCAATGGAGTTCTATCCTAAGATTTTGAAAAAAAAGAGAAATTAATTATTAAGAAATAATTTTACGGTTACTGTTTTAGATTAAATTAAAACTGTGCGAGGCTGTCCTAAAGCACAACCTGCCTGGTTGCTTTCCCTAACTGATCACCTCCATCTACGAAGCTCTAAGAACCCCTAGTCATGACAATATAAAATAAAAATATACTACTTCCTTAAAAAATGTAACATTGATATTTAACCTATTTTTACATGCAATATTTATATATATATAATAATATGTTAAGATAATAATGAATTAATAATAGTTTAAAAATATAAATTATATCTTATTTTACGTCAGAGCCGGAAGTCCTAGTAACTTGAGCTTGTTTATCATGTAAGCATTATAATTTTAATTATATGTTAATAAATTATAATAAAAAAAATATTTTTAAAACAGGTTTCTTGAACAAGCAATGCTAATGGACTGATGTCATTTAATAGGAGATCTATTTCAATTTGTTTATCTCGTGAGAAAGAATTTACGTTACAAGTTAGAATGCTTAAATTCATGGTCAAGTAGGGCGAAAGAAGCGAGGAAGATTAAGTAAGCTTCCGGTTTTTGGTTGTCGTGAAGTTTTGGATAATTGGGCCAGAAGTCCCTAATTTTGATAAACAAGATATTGAACGGGACTCCGAAAAGATTTTCGGCTTCATTCATGAAGGCATTAATAACGCCCCCAGAAGCAGGAGTCGAAGACGGAATTTCTGTAGCGTTACTGGCACTACCCCTAACAGCTTCGGCAAAATAGAAACCCTCCTGAGGAGGGAAATTCACAGATTTCATCGAAGTATTTATAAGATCGTGTTTGCCATTTGTGGCATATAATCTTGATTTTTTTTTTTTTACAATTTTCATCCGCTTAGAGCAACCCTTGTAACTAGCTGGGTGGCCGACAGATCCGAATGCAGCGATTGTGTTATCATTTTTTGCACTTAATTCGCAATTGCCTACCTCGTGTTCCTTTAAACACTTAACACACTTAATCCCATATGTGCAATAGTCCGCTACATGCCTGAAACGTTGACATCTATACCATTTTCTGATGCCCGCACTCTGACTGACTCCCATCTGACTTTATGTCTCAATAAAAGTTTTCGAGTTTTCACTCTAAACAAACTCTCCCTGTCCTCCAGGGCACAAATGAACATGTCCAACGGGCACCCATTTTCTTTGGACCATTTGATCTCAAACCTTCTCACTTCCACCTTTAATGAGGGGACCACATTCTGCAGTTCCGACTTAACGTAAGAGGGAGTGAATTCTCCCGAAATTCCTTTTAGGACTACGTTTAACTTTTTCCGCCCTTTGGGAGTAAATCCTTAACAAACATTTTTAATTTCCCGAAACCTTTGGAATCAAATTTCACATCTTCGAACTTAAATTTTGAATTTTTTATATAATCTATAATAGACTAAGCTATAATACCTTTCGTGAAAATTGGCGGGCACCAGTTCCTTTGGTCCAAAGATTACGACAGATTGATGTTCTTCTCATGTTTGTTGCTGATGTCCGAGCTGAAGATATTATTATGGCTGGGAATGTTGCCGATGTTACTGCTGTTGTTGTTGCTGTTGCTGCTGCTTGGGGTGTTTTTGTTGGCGATGGGTGTTCCATTGGGAGCTGGGCCTCGAACTTGCTCCTCGTCCTCATCGTCTATACCATCATCTCTGTCATTCAGGAGAAAATCTTTGCGAGTTGTCTCTGTTGCGTTGAAGCATAAGGGAGATAGCACTCCTGTTCCATATGAATTTACGTTAGCGTTTCCAATAATGACGCTATTCTCAACCGGTACTTTAGCCTCTTGCCTAGCTTCGGGAACCATCATGTTCCCCGAGGAATCTGCAGATTCCACTTCCATATTTTGAGAAACTGAGCGATTCTTCAAGCGATTTAGAATCGCTTCGTTGTCAGCTCCCCACCAGTCGATGCTATCGAGCACTTTTTGTTTGTCCTCAGCGGACAACATTTGCAACGGCAAGTTAATTGTTTTTTTTTCGGCAAATTAATAGCCGAGTTATTATCTTCTTGTTCCGGAGGGGAACCATCGATTTTGCAAAAGCAAACTTATTTTGTTAACGAGAAATTATTATTATTGATTATTATATTTAAATTTGGGCATCGAAAAGAAAAAGCGTCTAGTCGACGCGAACTGAAAAATTCGAATCACGTTTCACAATAAAGGATGCTGGTTTGACGGAAGTGATTGTGAATTATTTTGATACATTTATGAATTTACAGTGAGTACCAAATAAAAAACATTGTTTTATGCAAATTCATACATTCCAGAATATCATAGGTATCTGCGTCAATTTTGAACAAATATAATTTTTTGAACATTTGAAGGCTTGAGCCTCTACTTTATTTTGTTTAAACATGCCTTACACCCATATGCCATTGTTGTGAAAAAAGTTATGAGCAATTTACTATTTAAATTAAAAATTACATTCGATATTTTTAATTGATTTTTGTTAACTTTTTCTCCTAATGAGTTTTATTTATTAATCCATTAATTTTGATAGAATATCAATTTTCTACAAAAAGTTTGAAAAGTTAAGTGATTAAATTCGGCAGGTTTCGAGTTATACCGAACATATTGAAAAGTGACGAGTTCGACCATCCTCTCGGAAGTGCATGGGGAAACTAAATAGCCAATAATAAAAACTCTTGAACGCAATTATTTGTTACAAAAAGGTATAATTTCCTAATCGTATAAGTGTAACGGCCAAAAACTATTAACCTACTAAGCTACTAGCTTCGTTCGTTGAACTTTACTGAGGGTTGACCCAGGTTTTCTTGACAACCCCAAGAATTGTCAAAAAAACCTGGGTTTTCCAGTTCTCAAAAAACGTTCGATGGCTGTTGACATTTAAGGGGAGAAAAAAAAGTTCTGTGCTTTGATAATTAAAACTTAAAATTTGTTCCAAATATGTCTTAAAAATGAATAAGAAACAACTTCTAACGTTTCCACTTTCTATTTCTGTTTATTAGCATTAAATTTAATTCGTGTATTGTTTCAATTTATTTTTCAAAAATAAACAATTACCATCAGCACATGAATCCTCAACAAAACATATGGTTAATAACTCATGTCACTTTGGCAGTTTATTATTAACCTCAACTCGCCACAGCAAAATACCTAGTTCTACTTCAGGGCGACTTCAGGGCGACCTCAGGTCTCAAAAAACACAGAATTTTTTCACCAGGGTGACTTCAGGTTTTTCAAAAAACGCTTTGGGGCGACCCCAGGGTGATTTCAGGGCTCAACGAACAAACCTAGTAAAATGTTATGCGCTGGTTCGCATCACATACAAACTAGAGAAAGAAAAATAATAAATTTTAGTGCAAAAATTAAAAACAGAAAAAATGTTAAACACCAAACAATACAAAAGTTACTAAGTGGATCTGATACCCATTTTACATTTAAAGACATATGTAATTCCAAAAAAAGTGTATCAAAGTGTATACAAACCATGAAATGTTGTTCTAGATAGAAATTTTTCTAAATATTTATTTGAATTGAAAATGATTTTCAAAATTTAGCACAACACTAAATTTGTGACTCAGAACCGTTTAGATAATCCAAATCGAGTAAGTAGTTTTCAAAGGACATCGCTTTGTAACAACACTACCAGAATTTCGTTGAATTTTCAATGAAATTCTTAAAGTGTAAAATAATGCTAAATGAATTTTTTTTTTATCTTTTATCTATCTATCTATCAAATGGAGGAAAATATTGCAATTTGCACTTGTGTGAATACAGCATTAGGTTTAAGTTTGCGCTCATATTTTCTATTATATTATGAAATATTTGGACCATTTCAAACTCTTAAGCTCAAGAATTAATAAATATGCAGGTATTATCTAGTAGACCCAATATTTTTTTCCAACAAATAACTAACACAACCATAGAAAATAAAGACTAGGCAATCGTTTCGTTAATCGCTATCATAAAAAGAGAAACTGATTAAATTAAAGAACGCAACTAAAGAGAAAATATTCGAGACGACAAATACTCTATTCTTCATCGAATCTACAAATACAAACCAGTCCGATTTGTCTCCAAATTTAGCTTGATGTCGGTCGTCGTCGTCACATGGCATTTCTTCATTCACAATTTAATTGTTCGGCTTTGAGTAGATAAGGTTTTTATTTTGTTTTCTTTGTCTGATTTTTGTTCTTGAGAAACCGAACATTTATCTACTTATTAAGTGCAATCATATTTTTCAAAGTAGAATTGCCCCACTAATTTTAGTTGTTGTTGACGTATATTATATCTCCGCGTTTTGACAATAAACTACAAAGTTAAAGATTTTTACAGTAGTCGACTCAGTCACAACAATTTCTAGTTAATATGACGTTGTTGTTTCTTGATATGGTTATCCATCCGTGTGACAATATAATCCTCCTTGTTCCGAACCACTATCAATATGTAGTATAAATATAAAATGCCGACCAACAGATTAAGTGGTTAGTTAAAAACATCCATGGGAGAAACCACAAAATAACTTTTGTAGTGAATAAATCCCAACTTAGGAGGTATTAGTTAAACTTGCTAAGAAAATGTCAAAGTTTGCAGTTTGGGTTCAAGTTCAAAATACGATGTTATGCTTGAGAGAATAAAGACTGTGACAAATGTTTTATAATCACAGAATTTATCGCAATCCGTGTCCACCTTCTCATTTGTAAAGTGGACAGCTCTCTTAATCCAATTAAATCCACGTAACAAGAAACTATTGCAAGCTTTGCCCTAACATCGATTTCACCATTCAGTTTTATCTATTTTAAACTCTAAGTAGTGTTTGTTGGTGGGATAAGCCGCTTCTATGGGTTATCGCTTAACTTACAGATTAACTTTATCGCTTCTCTACATACAAAAAAAATAGTAAAAATAGCCCCAATGAATATTTTGAAATGTTTGTAAGTGTATCTCAGTTTCGTTAGTTATTGTGCAATCTATCGTCAAGGAATACAGAAAAATTACGTTGCGACAGAAGTGTTAACTAATATTTTATATAACAGTGAAGTTGATATTTTTTGCGTTGACAGAAGGTAATTGGTTTCGATGTTTGCACCTTCCAAAATAAATTGCAGAGCAAGGACAAATGAAAGTCCAGAAAGAGAATGTTCTTTGGAAGCAATATATCAATGGTTGGACGAAAATCCGAATGTTAACGCTTGTCCAGATAAAAATCATCTCACATTTTTTCTAAGAAGTTGTAAATATGATCTCGAGAAGACAAAGAAGAAAATCAAGTGGTAAGTATCTAGTTCTACGAGAAAATTAACAAACAAAAAAATAATAACGATTTTTTATTATTTGAATTACTATTTTACCAATCAAATAAGGTATTGACGTCGAAACATGCATTTATTTATACCTAATTATGATTATTTGTTCTTGCGATAGGTATACTGAAACGGCATTTAGGTACAATCTTAAACAAAATTGGAAATTTGAATGAAAATTAATATCTTGTGATTTCTTTTTACATTTTGTTCAGATTTTTTTGAACGTCCAATACAAAATACGAAAAATACAAGTGATTTCTTTTTAGTTAAGGTTTAAAAATGATTTTCTGATGCCGAGAATGACTTGATAATTTGTCATTCACCTCTGTTCTGATTTAAGTTCCTGAGCAAATCCTCACGGATTCAAAAAATTCAAAAAATGTATTCTGAATTTCACTTTTAGTAAAAACCAAATTCAGTAAAAATCAGTAAAAACATCCAATTTGTTGACAGAAATTACATACATACATACATCAAAGAAAAAAACAAAGAATATAAGTAGTACCTTACCTATACATATTTAGCTGAAACTATTTTTTTTTTATTTTGGACATGAGAACTAGGCAGGAGTGGAAATTTTCTAAAAAAATGACTTGTAAAAGAAAACAAATCATACAAAATCTACGGCAACACATACATTTTATAACCATTTTTAAAGCCAGAAATCCAGTGAGTAAAAATTGATAAGATCATTACTTCTTAGGGTTTGTCTTACAATGTCTGAGTAAAGTTCTGATTACTCACTCGACATTTAAATATTCCGCAAATTAAATCCTTCCATAAGTAAAAACCTAAAAAACATGTGGGGGAATATCAACAAAAATGGAAGGTATCAAGTAAGAAAATCGACTCCTCTGTGGGCTGTAGTCGAACAGATAGACAGGCATACGAATAGACAGACAGAATTGCGAGACCCACTTTTTTCGTGTTCCCCAAATAATTATGTTGTTATGAAACAACTAGTGGTGGAAGTAATCAAAGTAATCGAGTACATTTCTGAGTAACGATTACCAGTTTTTGTACCGATTACCATTAACGATTACTAACGATTAGGGAACGATTACTTTGAGTACTTTGATTACTTTGATTACTTTGATTACTTTGATTACTTTGATTACTTTGAGTACTTTGATTACTTGATTACTTTGATTACTTCGATTACTTTTCGTTTCTATTGGATTCGATTACTTTTGATTACTGTGGGATTTGATCACTCTTGGGTTTTGGATCAGGATTGGATTGCAGGAGGGAACAAAATATTCTCCGCACAGGGTGGTCCCAAAAAATGTCACTTTCTTATTCTCTGAGCGATTTCTATGAAATTGACACAGGTAATAGCTTAGGCAGAATTATGAACGAAAAAAATATTTTCAACACAGGGTGGTCCCAAAAAATGTCACTTTCTTATTCTTTGACCGATTTCGATGAAATTGACACAGGTAATAGCTGAGGCAGAATTATGAACGAAAAAAATATTTTCAGCACAGGGTGGTCCCAAAAAATGTCACAGGTTATAGCTGAGGCAGAATTATGAATGAAAAAAATATTTTCAGCACAGGGTGGTCCTAAAAAATGTCACTTTCTTTTTCTTTGAGCGATTTCGATTAAATTGACACACGTTATAGCTGAGGCAGAATTATGAACTAACAAAATATTTTCAGCACGGGGTGGTCCCAAAAAATGTCACTTTCTTATTCTTTGAGCGATTTTGATGAAATTGACACAGGTTATAGTTGAGGCAGAATTATGAACTAACAAAATATTTTCAGCACAGGGTGGTCCCAAAAAATGTCACTTTCTTATTCTTTGAGCGATTTCGATGAAATTGACACACGTTATAGCTGAGGCAGAATTGGGATCGAAAAAAATATTTTCAACACAGAGTGATTCCAAAAAATGTCACTTTCGTTGTTCTATGAGCTATTTCAATGAAATTGACAAAAGTGATAGTTCGCGAAAATTTTGTTTAAAAAAACTGATATTATAAAGGTGAAGCGGGATAAAATCAAACAATTCTTTTTGTGGTTAAAAGGTTATTTCTCGGGGATGGCTTAAAAGATATTTTTTCTTCAAGAAGTTGCTATTTATAGGGTCAATTGGGGTAAAAGCAAAAAAACGATATTCGATTTAAAATTTTTTTTTTGTGATTGAAAAGGTATTTATCGGGGATTGCTTCAGAACTATTTTATTTAAAAAATTTATATTTTTAGGGTGCAGTGGGGAAAGACGTTAAGTGGTAGGCGATGTTAAAAATTTGAGGTCTGTTTGAAAGGGCATTTTTTAGAAGTGGACTGATGGATATTTTCTCAAAAATATTTCCATTTATACGGTGAAATTACATTTCAATCCCAAAAATAATTTTTTAAATCGAATATCATTTTTTTGCTTTTACCCCAATTCACCCTATAAATAGCAACTTCTTGAAGAAAAAATATCTTTTAAGCCATCCCCGAGAAATAACCTTTCAATCACAAAAAGAATTGTTTGATTTTATCCCGCTTCACCTTTATAATATCAGTTTTTTGAAACAAAATTTTCACGAACTATAACCTGTGTCAATTTTATTGAAATAGCTGAAAGAACAACGAAAGTGACATTTTTTGGAATCACTCTGTGTTGAAAATATTTTTTTCGATTCTATTCTGCCTCAGCTTTAACCTGTGTCAATTTCATCGAAATCGCTCAAAAAATAAGGAAGTGAAATTTTTTGGGACCACCCTGTGTTGAAAATATTTTTTTCATTCCTAAATCTGCCTCAGATATTACCTGTGTCAATTTAATCGAAATCGCTCAAAGAATAAGAAAGTGACATTTTTTTTGACCACTCTGTGCTGAAAACATTTTTTTTCGTTCATAATTCTGCCTCAACTAAATATAACCTGTGTCAATTTCATCAAAATCGCTCAAAGAATAAGAAAGTGACATTTTTTGGGACCACCCTGTGCTGGAAATATTTTGTTAGTTCATAATTCTGCATCAGCTATAACCTGTGTCAACTTCATCGAAATCGCTCAAAGAAAAAGAAAGTGACTTTTTTTAGGACCACCCTGTGCTGAAAATATTTTTTTCATTCATAATTCTGCCTCAGCTATAACCTGTGTCAATTTCATCAAAATCGCTCAAAGAATAAGAAAGTGACATTTTTTGTGACCACCCTGTGCTGAAAATATTTTGTTAGTTCATAATTCTGCCTCAGCTATTACCTGTGTCAATTTCATCGAAATCGCTCAAAGAATAAGAAAGTGACATTTTTTGGGACCACCCAGTGCTGAAAATATTTTGTTCGTTCATAATTCTGCCTCAGCTATTACCTGTGTCAATTTCATCGAAATCGGTCAAAGAATAAGAAAGTGACATTCTTTGGAACCACCCTGTGCTGAGAATATTTTGTTCCCTCCTGCAATCCAATTCTGATCCAAAACCCAAGGGTGATCAAATCCCAAAGTAAAAAGTAATCGAATCCAATAGAAACGAAAAGTAATCGAAGTAATCAAAGTAATCAAAGTAATCGTTTGGCAGACCGAGTCCGGGTACCGGGTCCGAGATTCGAGTATAAAATGCTCGGTATGGATAATTTATTAAAGATATAGTTGTTGTCGTTGGAAGCCTATAACTTTGGTTTTAGTTGTCCGATCTTCAAGGTTGAGGTATTTAAATAAACGATAAATAATAGGCTTCTTATGGAGATTTTTTTTTCTTAAATGGATTTTTTAAAGGAAGGGTGGGGGGGCTGTTAAAATCCTCATTTTAAATAATTTCAATTTTAAGTTATGCGCAAATATGAATCGATCGAATAGCACACATTTACTCGATATGTGGATTGCCTTCACGTTCCACTGATGCGTTAAGTTACGCTTCTTTTATTGAACGCAACAAGCAACGGTTTGTGGCCATATCGTTCGAAATTTGGATTGAAGTTGAACCTGGCAGACTGTTTTGTGAAAACTCTGTCTCTCCTTCTGAAATAGGAAACGGAAATCTGACTTGCAAAGTTCTTTTCATATTTATTTTATTTTATGAAAAAAGTAATCAAAGTAATCACTCAAAAGTAACGATTACTTCGGAAAAAGTAACGAATGTAACGATTACTTAAAAGTAACGACATTTTGCATCACTAGAAACAACTCCGCTTAAGTGAAACACTGAACACATCCATACATTTTTAAAGCCTTAGCTACATAAGCCAAAAAGTACTTTTGTACAAAAGTAAAAATATTTTTTTTCCCGCTAGCGCAGTTGTTTTGTGAAAAAGAATATAAAATTTTTTTTTCAGACCAAAATTTAATCCTTCTGCATCATTTTTATAATTTTTCCAGTCAGAAAAACTATTCCAAAATGAGTTTGAAAATTTTCACTTTTGTTCTTTTTCACTTTTTGGGCTTATGTAGTTAAGGCTTAAAGTTTGAACCACAGATTAGTCACATGAAGATGAGAATCTTTCGTACGTTTCACCCTCCAAAACCCATTTGCTTACATTGTTGTATTTGTAATTTCATCCCGCGTCGATGAATAGATGTGAATTGCAACAACAATTTTACCAGGCCTGTGAAGATCCCTACTGTATATGTGTGAGGTTTTTATACACAAATTCTCACTTTTTATCTGATATCTGACAGTACAAGCACAGATTAGCCATATGAAGATGAGAATGTTTCGTACGTTTCGCCCTCCAAAAACCATTTGTTTACATTGTTGTATTTGTAATTTTTTCCCGCGTCGATGAATAGATGTGAATTGCAACAACAATTTAACCAGGTGTGTGAGGATCCTTACTGTCTATGTGTGAGGTTTTTATACATACATTCTCATTTTTTTATCTGATAACTGCCAGTTCAAGCTTGTAGGCAAATTAAAATGGCTGCCGGGGATTCTCATCTTCATGTGGCTAATCTGTGGTCACGACGCAAAAGTCATATACCCCTATCACACGCCTCGATCGACTGCATCGATTTATAGTGTCGGGAAGGTTTTTTGGTCGTGTAAAATGAAAGTGTGTCGACACTGTCGTTCGAACTCTGGAGATCGAAGTAGTATGCGGACGTGGCGTGTAAAAAGGAACGAACTAGTTCACCGATTCAGTTTTGTATGTTGTTATTGTTTTTTGTTGTCAACTTGTGTTTTTCATCTCGTTATTTTTAAATTCGTGTGGTAGTTTATTGAAGGAAGCTAAATACTTAAATACAAATGGAAAATAGACCACAAAAGCAAGTGTGGGTTCATTCTGAAATAGTAATTTTACTAGAAATAATTTAGAATTGACAACTTTTCGATTTGACAGCTGGTTTTGACATATAATTATACGTCGACGCATTGGCGTGTCAATGCCCATACAAGAACGAACTATTTACTTCGTCGACATGGTAAATCGATTGAGGCGTGTAATAGGGGAAATAGAGTAATAGCAGAAGCGTTGCCAGATGAAACAAAATTTCCCGCCAAACAAATTCAGACACCCTCTAGATTACCACATTTTAACAAAAAAAAAACCTTAAATTTTGGTTCAACTTCTTATTTTTATTCACAGCTTATAAATCTGTTTTTATTTTTTTTTAATTCGCAGTAGTTGAGTAGCTACAATAAAAAAAAATATTTGTAAAGAAGGCACATCGTAAAAAAAAGAAAATTTGTTCAGGGTTTTTTTTTCACAATGTCTGAGTAAAGTTCTGATTACTTGCTCGACATTCAAATTATCCGCAAATTAAGTCCTCCCCGTAAAAAAACTTAGCATTTCACAATTTGTCGAATGATAAATTTATGTATGTGTCAATGATATGTTCCAGTTCTCCAGACAAAATTGTTGACTGATGAAAAATTAAAAAAAAAAAATAATTAATATATTAATTGATCCGAATAAATTTAAATTTAAACAAACTCGATGAATAAAATATTAGAAGCATCTGTTCAGTTAATCCTGAGTTAACTCAGCAAATTCGATGGTTTAACCGTGGTTTAACTTTCATCTTGCTCTGAAAAACTGGACCTTAGAGTTTGTTTCACAATGTCTCAGTAAAACTCTGATTACTTACTCGACATTTAAACTACCTATCCGAAAATTAAATCCTTCCAGTAAATACTTTGCATTTCACATATTTATCTTAATAGTAAATATATGTTGACCAGTGGCGTATTTACGCGGGGGGGGGGGGGGGGGGGGGCAAATGGGGCAATTGGCCTCCCCCCCCCAGAACCATACCAAATTCCTATTAAATTTTTTTTATATAAACCTAATTTTGAGAAAAAGTTCCAAATAAACATTTTAAAAGAACAGAGCTGCAGATATGACACCACTTTATCATAAACTCCTTCATTATACCAAATAACTAGCCTGTACCCATTAAGCGTCCTGCTTTTCTCTTTGATCCTTCAAGAATTTTTTTTTGTAGGTATGTACATACGTATACGATTTGCATAAGATTCTTCAAAAACCTTTAGTATATGGGCTGATTCGAAAAAAAAGCAATCGTATGGTGGAGGGGATCAATTTTATGAAAAAGGGTCTTAAAATAGAAAAACAACTAGATTCAAAAACAAGAGCCGCTATAAGCTGACTATATTCCGTTATAACTTTTTTTAAAGATAAAATTCCATTTATCAACGTTCTTTTTAAATCAACTTGTTTGAGTGAATACTTTTTGTGAAATTAATTTTATTTTTAATCCGATTTTTATTCAAAATCTCCCTATATTAAGTACTACCTCCGTTTTAAATATTCAATGGTGTTATCAATTCAAAGCCAAACAGTGAAAACTTTTGCTTTCTTTTTTTTTTAAACAAAGTTGTTTTAGTGAGTAGTTTTTAAAAAATTAATTTCCAAACTAAAAATTTTGAACAAAAAAAAAATTCAAACTGTTTTTTTTTTTTTTTAATTTTATGTAATTAATTACCATTTTTGTTTTTAAAATTCAATGCTCTTATAAATTTGTAGTTAGAAACAGAAAACCGGATGCTGAAATGTGTTGTACTTTTTGAGAAAATTGAAAATATCTAAGGGCGATTTTGTTCACTCCAAGTTGAAGACAACTTGAGGATTTTTCTTTTCAATTTGAGAATTTGGTTTTATTCACTCGAAGTTGACTGTCTCAACTTTCGATATTGTAAAGTTGGGAAAATCCAAAGTTGATCAACTTTGGATTTTTCAACTCCCGAAAATTGTAGAAGTTAAAGGAGCAAACTTGGGATTTTGTTTGATTTTTATTTATTCACTCTAGTTGTTGTTCGATTTCTCTTGACATCAGATGTCGAAAATAAGTAAAAATAAAATAAACATAAATAAAAATGTTCCGTAATAATTATTTTTGGGAGGATTGGCCATCATCTTCAAGCAGCGAAGATGAAGAAAATTATTTGTACCTTGAAAGTCAACAACTGCACCTTGGTTCGACAACAATTTCTCGTCTACTTGGTTTTCAACAGTCTGCAGTTGGACCGCTGCCTCAATGCTTGAAATTGGCCTATCCATATTTTCCAGCGCACTATGCTATGAGCCTCCTCAAAGATTTTGGCATTCACATCCCCATTATTTCAACAATATGTCTCATCATCAGAGATGGCAGAATTCGCTTATATGCTATCCACCACAGATATTCCTACAGAAATGCTTTCAGAAGCATCATCAGCAGGCATTGAAAACGTCCGTTCTCAACGAACGTATTTTCAATCAATGTTAGAAATAAATACATAAAACAAATAATACAACTTTTTCCAAGCGGTGAAACATTGAATGCATTTACAATCTTGTCGCATGCCTTGTCTTTTATAAATCATTTTTCAAATTTTAAAATAAGTGACACTTTTTGGAAATCAAAAGTTAAGACTGACAAATTATTTTGTCATCTGTCATAAATATCCTAGGGAAATTTTCAAAACTGCTAGGTAGCTAACTTTTGAATTTCAACTTCTAAATTGAAAGTTGAAGTAGTGAACAAACCCAATTTTCAACTTTCCGATCAAATCTCGAGTTGAGACCAACTCCGGAGTTGGCCAACTTTGGATTTTTCACTTTGAACAATAGTGAACAAAATCGTCCTAAATCTACTCTACCTACGTAGTGGAACTTAAGTAACGGAAAGAGAGTGTTATTTCTGTTATTTTCAATTTTCTAAAGAACAAGAAGAGATTTTAGCATCTGTTTTTTGGCGTTTGATTAAAAATTAAAAAGAGCATTGACTATTCAAAACAAAAATACTACTTAATAACGCAAAATTTTGGACAACAATTAAATTTTTTCTTTCAAAATTTTTAGTTTGGAAACTATTTTTTTCAAAAACTGTTTACTAAATAAACATTATTTAAAAAGAAAATACAAGAAGAGATTTCTAGCTTTACAAAAAGGCATAGCATGGCATTGTAAGTATTACCGTTGTTTTTTAATAATTTTTTTTTCAATTCTTTTTAGAAAATTGCCCCTCCTGACTAAGCGCTGAAAGACCCCCCCTCCTGTAGGATTTTCTTGTCATTTCCCAACCTACACGCTCCAGCATTTTGTTACACCTAATGCGAATCACCCTGTATAATGTTTTGTTTTATATTTTGTTCCATCTAAAAAAAATTGTTTGCCCCCCCCCCCCCCCAGAGCAAAATCCTAGTTACGCGACTGATGTTGACTATTCAGATATTGTGAAATGTAAGTGAAGTTTATAATTGACTATTAAGTTCCAAGTTGCTTACTCAGAACTTTAATCAGATATTGTGAAACAGGCCCTTAATGTAGTAAATATACGAGTAATAAATAAATATGAAAATTAAAATATAAAGGATTTAGAAAAAGTTGTTTCCACTTCATACAAAATGTTTTAATATATTAATTATTGTCATCGCGTTGGTTTGATACATCTTCTCACTTGTGATAGTTTTCAGCAATGAATATCTCACTCGTAGAAAACTGTCAGCTCTTTCAATATCCATACGATTCCTCAACCTTTTATCTCTAAATGAATCCACCCCGATTTCCCTCCAGATTTCCCCAAACATCTCGTCCCCCCAAATTACCACCAACGACAAAAAAGTTTAAACAAGCAACCCTGAATAGCACACTAAACTTCCTAAAATAAAAAAAATTAATTTGCAATGAAAGCCTAACTGGTGCAGGTTAAGGCTATCATTGAAACCCAATATTGAAAATTCAATTTTGATCCTAACATAATTCAGAAACCAACACCCAATTATATTATAACGGACCCAAAACTATATTACCGTAATAAAACAAAAACCTTAAATTATAAATTAATATAAACATTTTTTTCAGCTTCTACATAATGCGAGCCGAACGAACAGAGTGGTTCGCTAACAGGGATCCTTTTTTACCAGAAATTCAAGATCTTCTTAACATTGGAGTTTTTCTACCTCTGGAAGAAAAGGATGAACTTAATCGACAGGTTGTCATAATACGAACAGCAGCACACAATCCCAAAGTTCATTCTCAAAATGATGTTTTTAAAGTAAGTTAGAACGGTGTGAGCTGATATACATGTACACCTTTGTGATTCCCTCATTAATTTAAGTTTTATTGTATATTAAGGTCAGCAAAATGATTTTGGATTTATTGCTTAGATCCGAACCAAATATTTCGAGTACAGGAATTGTGGCCGTTTTCGATATGGATGGTGTACAAATCGGTCACGCTTTACAGCTGACTCCCAAATTAATAAAGCGATCTGTCGATAGCTGGCAGGTTTATCCATGCAAACCAAAGATGCTCGAGTTTGTCAACACACCGACCCATGTTAATTTTGTACTAAATACATTCAGGTAAAAGAGATTTCAAATGTTTAAGGAACACAAAGCGAACAAATTTCTTTGTTACTATTTCTATCACAGACTATTTATGACTGCCAAAATGCGATCTCGTATTGTTGTGCGTAAAGGCTCTTCCGAAGCAAAAGTTAAATTGCCAAAAGATCTCGGTGGTATTGGTATGAGCTATAAGGATTTGGCTTTGAAGTGGAAAATTGCAGTGGAGCAAAATGCTGATTATTTTGCGGAGTATGAAAAGTACAAAACTATTCTCAAGTGATAGATAAAATACTCTCTTTGTTAACAATTTGGCTTATAGTATTTAATAAAATTGGGCTTAGTAACAGTTATCCAAATAAAAACCAAAAAATTGAAGAAAAAATTTTTTTTGATATTGGCTACGAAACCCCGCGTAGCCAAATTCCGCACAACAAAATCCCGTTGTACAAAATTCCGCGTAACGAAATCCCACCTATTCTTGTCATCCATAGCGGCAGTGCATTAAGAATTTCCATTTCCATAGCGGTTTGTGGCAACAATACGTGAAAATCAACAACAACGAAGTTTCCTATAATATTGTAACTTTTCACACTACGCAAGAGACTGCTCGAAGCCACGCCTCCTTTTAAAAGTATTTAAGCAGCATTACTTCCTCAATTATCTTAAGTTTTTCATGCTTCGGGAAAATAGCCGTGCTGGAATAACGTGAAATAAGGCCGCGCAGTCTTGCTTCCTTTCATAATCAAGGCCTCATTTCATTTTGAAAATGTAATGAGGCCCGCATAAAGAACCACAGATTAGCCACATGAAGATGAGAATCCCCGGCAGCCATATTTATTTGCCTACAAGCTTGAACTGACAGTTATCAGATAAAAAATGAGAATGTGTGTATAAAAATCTCACACATAGACAGAAGGGATCTTCACACACCTGGTTAAATTGTTGTTGCAATTCACATCTATTCATCGACGCGGGAAAAAATTACAAATACAACAATGTAAACAAATGGGTTTTGGAGGGTGAAACGTACGAAACATTCTCATCTTCATATGGCTAATCTGTGTACAGAACCATCCGCGGAATTATTTCAGGGCGCTTTACTTCCATCCACCTAATGAGATAACAGTGACATGCCTCATGAACATACGCGTAGGAAAGGCCTTCGACAGGGTGTGGATAAAAGGAATCATTTTCAAGGCTTCCCAGGACATTTGGTAACTATAATTAAAATGGAGTCTTTTTTCAACAGGTTCTAAATGAAAAGTCAGGAATAAAACACATCTGGGCAAGAGGACCTCAAGGATGCAAGCTAGGAACATTTCTCTTCAGCTTTTATATCGCAGATCAACCGGAGAACACGTCAAGAACGAGTGCAAAATATCACATACATATACAGTTCATAATCCTTTCGAGTTAACTTCACAAACAAGATGAAGTTCAACAAACATGACATGACAATTCTCAAGCGTACAAAATTCTCCTTTCAACTTCTTCACTAGGAAGACAGAACGGAGTCAGCAAGAAGGCGAATCTCCTCATCTACAAGCAGCTAATCAAGCCCATCAGCTATGGAGAACATCATCTCTACGAGGAAGATCGCAGGATATTCGCAGAACTGTATCGAAATCCCATTTAAAGAAGGTACTGGCTAAATAAGATGCTCTACGGGACAGCAGGCGTGACCCCCATTGACCAGAGTGTATGTTGGGACTAACCAACCGAATTTTGAAGAGCCTTGAAGGACATTGAAACCCAAAGGTACGGCAAATACTACAGGAGGAAATTCAACCCACCCAGATATATCTGAAAGCCAGAGCGAACATAGATGACGAATTCCGGGATGTATTCCACCACAAATGAAGACAAGACGGGGGATGATGCCCTGACAGCTTAAAACTACTTTTAACTATTAAAAAAAATGCATTTTATATTCATAGAAATATGTATTTTATATTAATATAAGAACATTTTAAATAGAAATAAGCAATAAGTACGGCCGCTTCTGAGCTAATATTTTAAATATATGTAAGTTAAATATAAACTTAGTTTTAATTAATTGTGTATTAAATTTTTCTCAATAAAACAAAGAATTAATTTAATCAAAAAAATGTGAGTACCGGGACTCACGGTTGGTGTGTGTAAACATTAACGTTGGTCCAAGCGCCTAAATGTTGTTACTGAACGTACTCGAAAGAAACATGGCTATATTTAGTTGTTGTTGCATTTAACATGTGAATTGATTAGCCCCGACGTTGTTTTTTTCAACCAATTTCTTCGGGGCAAGCAAACAAATACAGCTATTATCATCCTTTTGCACTCTTTACTTCACTTGCTTAAACAAAGTTATCTGAAACAAAAACAATAGAGAAAGGCAATAATATTTATTTCCTTTTTCGTGACCTTTTTTATACAAGTTTTAAGCTTCTCCTAAGTGGGCTTTAGGTCTTGTTTATTAATATTAACTTCGATATATATAAAATATAATATAATATATTGTTAAAACTGTAAGGTATTAAGATTGTAAGTATCATTTATTTAATTAATTTTTAAAATAGCTATAAAGTTTATATTTTCGAGACCTGAAGAAGAACGTAACCACGTTTGAAACGTCGTCTTTTCGAAGTTAATATCAATCAGTGGCGATTCCTCTCAGTTGGCTAGTTTGGCAGCGCCAAACCTAAAATTTCAACTTAAATGTACACTACAAACAAATTATTTGTATTAAAACTTAGATATAGAACATTCTTTTAAATACAAAAAACATAACATCCCTATGCGTTTAAATCATTATAAACCAACAAAACCTATTCAAATAACTACAACTCCAAAGTGCTATATTAATCCAATAGTCCAATATGGACACCGTCATACAAAGTATCTCGCTTCATATTTTGCTTTCAACTTCGGTGTTGAGTTGGCTACAAAATTTGCGCCATCAATTCTCATACAAACTACACTATTATTCCCGATATAAAATATTCACAAAGGTTGGCTCTAATAAAAGAGCCAAAGTGGGTAGAGAAATGCGAGACAAAATGTAGTATTTGATTTTTATCTTTTTAAGGGGTGGTGGTATAAGGCTGACATTTTCGCAGATAGTAGAAATTACTCATCTAAATATGAATACAAAAAATTATAATCCTAGAATACCCTTGAACGGTGATAACAGCAATTTTTGAGCGCTTTCACATATGAACTCATATCTCTTGAGTGCATAAATGGATATCTTTGGTTTTTATTATCTTTGCATATAAATAAAATTACGGTTATTTCGATACCTCATTTATTATCCTAGGTGGAATATAATCATCACAATCTTGATTTTAAATCGATTGAAAAATCAAAAAAATTGCATTGAAATTACCCGTTTGGATCATTGCCGACTAGTACCCACCAGTGGTGAACCCCGTTATCTGAATCGAATGTTTTAATTTGAATTTGATATGGTTGGCCTTAACAAATCATAACTCTCGTTCTACTAATTGGATCTTCAATGTTAAGGCATCTGAGTAAAGCCAACATAACACGCTACATTATGTAAAAAAATCATTGAAGATTGACAGGCATTTGTATACTAAAAGGCTCAATTCGATTTGCAGAATTCTAAATTTAAAAGTTGATGAAAAAATTCAAAATTTGAAAAAAAACAAAACATGCTTATTTATTGCTTAACCTCTCTTCTAAATTATTTTGTACAATATTTTAACATCAAGGCTACATACAATTATTTTAAATGTTTTGTTTTGCAAATAAAATGCATTTTAATTAAAAAACAAATCGACATAGATTCTTTAATAAATTTATTACTCAAAAAGTTCTGCATAAATCTTTATGATTAAGGTCTTAAAATACTATCATTTAAGGCATTTATTTGACTTGTGAAAAAAATTATCAGTTTTTACATTGAAACTTTGAAAAAAATCTTAAAACAATTTGAGTTAAAGTCGCGGGTATACAAATTGGTTTAGAGTGAAAAAAATCGCTACTTTCGAGCCTAGAAAGTCAATAAAAACTTGAATATTAAGAAATAAAAGGCATCTATAATACAGAGTTATGAATCCTAATTTATGCCAAAAATACCCAATAAATAGAATTTTAACTGAAAAATAACTTTACTTGATAGAAAGAGATGTTATTTATCATTTGGGAATATATACCTACTCCTGGACTAGGACGCTTTTTTCGTGGGTCGTTTTGGAGTATATTAATAAAATGAAGCAGCTTTAAGTGCTGTGCATCAGCAAATATCTCATGTATTTTGTAGCCAACCCAGAACTCAAGACCAGAAATTGCCCTGATATGAATAAACAAGACGTAAAGCCCACTTAGGAGAAGTTCAAAATAAAGAAAAGCAGAAAGAAAAGCGATCACTCTACAATTTGTTCAACCTCTGCAATTTTGTGTACCCCAGCCACCACATACGTCCCTCGCCAACGTGCTTAAAAATTGCAAGAAGAAATTGCATCATTAAAAGCTGTATATGTAAACGTAGAGTAATAGCCTTTTCACACAAAACCCAAAATCCGGTTTTCGCAAAAAAATTGGTTTTGGCGTAAAACCTACATCGAAAACACAAGTTTGAAACATCTGGGAAATACACATATGCGACAAACTTTCATACGATTCTCGTTATCTCTTTTATTTAGGTTAGGTTAGGTAGAAGGGCTGACAGTTGATCTTGTTACCGTCACACTTAGATCTATGTAGATCCGTTGTGATACCCTAGGAAGTTGTATCCCACTTAATGTAAAAACCTATGTGTTCTGTTAGCAATCAAGCCAATTAGAGGCATTGACGAAGTTCAGAAGACTGTTCGCCGAAGTTCTAGAAAGATCCTCTAAATCATCAAAGAAATGATTACCTAAGTGTTTCTAAGTGACAGAGTGCTGGGCAGTGACAAAGGAAGTGTAAGGTGTCCTCATGTGCTTCTTCATCGCTGCAGCCTCTGCAAAGGTCGTCAGTACTGAGCCTCATTTTCTTTCTGTGGTATCCCAGTGGGTTGTGTCCGGTGATTATGCTGACAAGGGAACGAAGATGTTTTTTGTTCATTTGCATAATTTTGTCTGTCCTCTGCTTATTGAAATTGGGCCACAATTTTCTAGTTGTGGCGCATGTTTCAAGCAGGTTCCATCTTTCATTGTTTTTTTCTGATATTTTGTTACCAATATCCTGTTTGATGTTACAGTTCGGTACTTTAATATGTCGTTCGGCTTGACTTGAATCAAGTGACGATCCCGTTCTCGCCAGTTCATCAGCTCTTTCGTTTCCTTGTACATTGCTGTGACCAGGAACCCAGCAGAGTCTAATGTTATGCTGCATGCCAAGAACCCTAAGCTCTTCGCGACAGCAATTTACAAGCTTCGAATGTATTTCGGTGGCGGAAATTGCTTTAATTGCTGCTTGGCTATCAATAAAGAGGGTGATGTCAGCTCGTGGTATCGCCATCATTGATATTTGCGTAGCTGCTTTGGTCACTGCCAAGACCTCAGCTTGGAAGACGCTGCAAAAGTCTGGAAGTCTGAAGGAGCTAGCTAGTCCCAGAGTTTCCGAGAAGATTCCTGCACCAACTTCAGTGTCCATCTTAGAACCATCAGTGAAGACGGTTATCGTAGATTCGTTACTGAGAGGTTGGTTGTTTTTCCACTCCTCTCTATTAGGAAAAGAGGTAGTGAATGGTCTGTCGAAGTTTAAATGGGGTGTTATGTAGTCTGTGCAAACATTAATTCCCACATATCTGTGAAGAATCTGAGTATGACCCGTTGTGCTTTGCTTCCAGCAGTTAGTCTGGCTTAGTCGCAAGGCACTGTATGCTGCTGATTCTTGCACGAATAGATCTAAGGGTTTCAGGTTGAGTATCGCTTCCAGCCCCGCTGTGGGGGTGGTTTTCAACGCCCCTGTAATACCTACGCATGCTAATCTTTGAACTTTTGTTAAGATTTTCAGGTTTGTTGTTTTCTCTGTCGCGTTCCACCAAACTAGATTACCGTAGGTTAGTATCGGTCTAACTATTGCCGTGTACATCCACCTGATAATTTTTGGGTTTGGTCCCCAGGATTTTCCGAAAATCCTGTTGCAGGAATAGAATGCGACCATAGCTTTCTTTGCTCTTTCTTTGGTGTTGAGACACCAATTCAGTTTCTTATCAAGGATCACACCAAGGTATCTGGCCTGATCTGAGATTTTGAGTGGTGTCCCTTCTATTGATGGTAGTCTAAACATTGGTATTTTCCTTCTGTTAGTGAAGAGAACCAATTCTGTTTTCAATGGATTAACCATTAGACCACATTTCTTTGTCCAGTTGTTGACCTTTGACAGGGCAAACTCGATCTGTTCACTTATAGTGGATGGGAATTTTCCTGTCGCAAGTAGTGCTAGGTCGTCCGCATAGGCTACTACTTTGACTCCACTATATTTTAATTTTACAAGAATTTCGTTCATAACTAGTATCCAAAGAAGTGGAGAGAGTACCCCTCCCTGGGGTGTTCCTCTAGATGTGGATACTTTTAAACGTGATTCTCCAAGTTCTGTGTTTATATGCCTGTTTCTTAACATGCACATAGTCCAATTTATAATTGAACTTTCTATATTCAGCTCTACAAGGGTTCTCTTAACTGCATCACTTTCCACATTATTGAATGCTCCTTCAATATCCAGAAAGGCAGCGAGAGTGTATTCCTTGTCTTTGAGAGTTTTTTCAATTGTATTAACAACACAGTGAAGTGCTGTTTCTACGCTTTTGCCTTTTGTATAGGCATGCTGCATTGGAGAAATTACCTCCGGGTTCAGTGTGCTGCGAATATAGATGTCCAACAGTCTTTCGAAGGTTTTAAGAGTAAACGACGTGAGACTGATTGGTCTATAGTCTTTAGCTTCCGTGTGACTAGGTTTACCAGCCTTCGGGATGAAAACAACCTTGACTTCACGCCATACTTTAGGTACATATCCCCATCTGAGGCTGCTTGAGAATATGTTTTTTAGGTGCGGAGTAATGAGGTTTTCACTTTTTTGTAACATCATTGGAAAGATGCCATCTAGTCCCGGGGATTTATAAGGGGAGAAAGAGTTTATTGCCCATTTAATCTTGTCTTCCGTTACAATATCCGACGGTGCTCTGTGCTCTGTATGGATCTCACTCACCTGGTTATAGCTCGGGTTAGAGTTACACCCGGGAAAATGAGCATTAACTAAGAGTTTAAGAGTTTCACTGCATGATTCTGTCCAACGACCATTTGGTTCTTTTAGGGAACCCAAGGTAGTTGGCTCTTTAGAGAGAATTTTCCTTAGTCTAGCTGATTCATTGGTGCCTTCTACTTCATCGCAGAAGGTTCTCCACGAGCTTCGTTTGGCTCGCTGTGTTTCAGCTTTGAATTTTCTTTGACTGGATTTGTAGTTCTCCCAGTCTATGTCTAATCTAGTGTGTTTGGCGATATTGAAAAGTCGCCTAGTTTCTTTCCTAATATCGCCCAGTTCTTTTGTCCACCAAGGTGGTTTTTTGTTGCCTCTACTACCTGATTTTAAAGGACATCCTTTGACAAAAGCATTGCTGAGTATTTCTGTGAATTTCTCGGCAGCTTTGTCTAAGTTATCAGGATTATCAATTTCATTGGTATTAAACAATGTGATTCTATTCTCTACTTCCCCATTAAAAATATACCAGTTAGTTTTCCTAAAATTTCTAAAAGGTTTTTGAGAATTTGTTGTGTTAAGTATAAAGAATTCAATTAACCTATGATCGGAAAAAGATTCTTCCTTAAGTACTTTCCACTGTTCTATTGAGACGGTATTCGAGTTGCTCACAAGGGTGATATCGAGTACTTTCTCGCGGTTCTTAGTCACAAATGTTGGTTCATTACCTCTATTCGCTACTAGTATGTTATTTCCTATGATAAATTCAAAAAGAGACTCACCTCGATCGTTGATGTCGGTGCTCCCCCATTGAGTATGATGTGCATTAGAATCACATCCTATCACAAGGTCCCATTTCTCCACAGCTGCGCGTTCAACAAGTTGGGACGTGATATTTGCAGGTGGTCCCTCCGTTCCATCGTAAGGCATATAGCATGATGCCAAGATAAGCGGTGGAAGCCCATCGCGCTCCAACTTTATCGCAGTTTGGTCTAGGTTACTGTATGTAGATAAAAGAAAGAGATTAATCTGTTTTCTAGCTACAATACATGCTCTATGATTACTAATTGTACCTGCAAAAGAGGATTTAAACAAAGTAAGTCCCTTTGAGTGGAGCCCCCTAATTTTGCCGCCTGATACCCAGGGTTCTTGAACTAGGGCATTGTCTATTTGTCTACTCTCCATGAGGTAGACCAGGTTGGCGCTGGCAGATTTACTGTGATGAAGATTTATTTGTACAAATTTCATTATAAGTTTTTAACTTCCACCCCCTTATTTACCTGTTTTTTCTTATTGGCTATCATCCTGAGCTTGCATCGGTTTATACCGACGCGTACTTTGTAGCCAATTTTCCGAAGAAGTGGCATCGATTTGTGGCTTAAACTCACGATTACTTCGGTGCCATCTTTGGTGGGTTCGCCAACCTTAACAACCTCCCAATTCTGGCTGAGTTGGTCGGTGTTGAGGGACTTGAGGTACCGCTCTATCCTGTCTCTTGGGATCACGGGTCCTCTCAGTGTCAGCACTGCTTTTGGCCTACTAAGTTCGCTGATTTCCTTCTTGCTGATCAGACGAAGGTCAGCGTTTGGCCAAGGAGCTTCGGTCTTCTCGATGAACTCTCGGAGCCATGTGAGAGTGTTGCCATCTTCACATGTCATCACCTTGAATCCATGGACAGTGCTGAGGTTACCGAATAGCGGCGGAGGCCTGTTTTTGACGATAGCCTCATTTACCCCGTCCAGAATTCGGAGTTCCATCAATTGCCATTGATCATCCGTCAGTTTCCTTGAAGGGTTGCCAAAGTCTGCTATCGCAGTTTGTTGGCCCTCCATGGTCACCCGGGAGAATTTGGCTTTCTTCTTCTTGTTCCCTGGTGAGGGAACAGCTGGTGACGTTGTGTCGTCGTGCCTAGCTCTTTTGGAACCGCTCGCGGTTGGATGAGGGCTAGGCGGGGGCAAGAGGCCATCCTTTCCTTTCCCTTTCACCTTCCTTTGAGCTGTCCTCGAGTTCGGCTCGTCCTTAGTTCGTCTGTCCGTACTATCTGTCCGTGACTTAGTGTCGTCATGCCTAGCTTGATAGGACGTACCCGCAGTTAGGTGAGAGCTAGGTGGAGGCAAGAGGCCGTCCTTTCCTTTCTTCACCTTTCCTTGGGCAGTCCCCAAGTTCGGCTCGTTCTGGGTCAGTCTGTCCGTACCCGTATCATCCGTCCGTGACGGATTGTCGTCTTGCCTAGCTTGGTTGGACGAACCCGCAGTTGGGTGAGAGTCAGGCGGAGGCAAGAGGCCATCCTTTCCCTCCTTCACCCTTCTTTGAGTAGTCCTCAAGTTCGGCATGTCCTCAGTACGTCTGTCCGTACCCGTGCTAACTGTCTTAGTCGAAAGTCTCTGAGTACATCTCTCCAGAGCTAGCTTTTCCTTGGCCGTTAAGGATTCAGGATTTCTTTTAGCTAGCCGCCGGAGGATCCTCTCAGCGTTCCGTTTTTGCCTGCGGAGTATCTGACTTTCGTTCAGGAGACCTGTCACCTTGCGCTTGCAACGCTCAGCTCGGGCCTCCACAACTGTCTTCTCGGTGTCCATTGTTGAGTCAGTCGGTTTGCAATCCCCTGTCTGAGAGGAGGTGGACGCATTCAGACTGCATTCAGGGTTGTGGTTCCTAATGCAACCCGAGTGCGATTCCTCCAACTCGACCACTTCCGGTTCATGCGTCCTGTCTTTTGGTATGTCCGTCTTTGCAAGCACAGCCGATGAGGCCAACCCCTTCCTTACCTGGGATTTACCAGCAGGGGGTTCGGGTGGTCCCATCAGCGTGTGCACGCGTGTGCCCTGCACAGAAGGAGCCTTCTCCGGTGTTAAGACAGTAGGCCCAACCTCCTTTGCAGACTCTTCCTGCAGAAGCGCACGCGCGTTATGCAATCGTTTCCGTTCAAGTTCCGTAAGTTCTTCCCAACTCCTTGTGCCAAGTCGTTCAATCACTCTTCTGCAGTTGCGGTATTTACTCCGCACCGAAGAAGAAGATAACCGTGAGATGCTGGAGCTGGCAACGGAAAGGCAGTCACTGATGTCGTCAGTGTCAACAGTTACGATGCTGGCCCCATCATCCACACCGAGATTGGCAAAGGGGTTGAGAAGAAGGTCTTCCTCTTCCTGAGTCAATTCCGTCGTTGTGTCGTTCTTGTCTTTGTTATCGTTTGCGTTTTTTGTCACTGGCGACTTCTCCCTTCGTTCGATACGAGGGGCCAAGCCCACGCCGGTAGCCGCGACTTCTACCGACGGTTTAGCGTATATCCCCGCTAGTTTGTTTTGTCTTTTGTGTATGTTGTCCATAGTTTTTACGTTTGGGTTCCTCTTAGTTGGCCTAGAATCTTCAGCTGTCCAGCTGCGGATCCCTTAATCAGTCAGTCGGTACTATCTGTCGTCCGTACTTGCCGTCATGCCTAGCTTGATTGGACGTACCCGCAGTTGGGTGAGAGCTAGGCGGAGGCGAGAGGCCGTCCTTTCCTTTCTTCACCTTTCCTTGAGCAGTCCTCAAGTTTGGCTCGTTCTAAGTTAGTATGTCCGTACCCGTATTATCGTTGTCTTGGTCTTGCTTAGCCTGGTTGGTCATAATCGAAGTTGGGTTAGGGATGGGCGGAGGCAAGAGGCCATCCTTTCCCTCCTTCACCCTCCCTTGAGCAGCCACCAGGTTCGGCTCGTCCTCAAGCAGATCCAGGAGGTCCACAGCTGGCCAGCTGAAGACCTAAACGTAAGCCTCCCCACCACTACAAGGTGGAAACCCGTCGGGGAGGATCTCTTTTATTTTGTTGTTATTATTCTGCGTTTGATTTATTCTGTGTGCTACTCTGCAAAATCATTATAATAAATTCAATGTGATAATTACGAATACATGAAAAAATCAATGAATACAAAAGCAAATATTCGTATGCAACAAAAGTGAATAAATAGGGGTATTGTGATTTGTGAGGCAAACATTGGAAGATGTAAATGATTAAAGCGAAACTGAAAGAGAATATGGATGTGTTGAAATGAAAAATCGAAATGTATGAATTCTGACGGCAATGAAACACGAGGCTTAAGTTGCTTACTGTTTCGTATGATTGCTAGAAATGTATGATGTTACATATTTGATTTTGTAAAAAATTGCTTCAACAATGTTAATTTTTTACCGATTTTATATGATTTAATGTCTTTTTTATATTATGGGCATAGCGTCACGACTCTACGCTGCTTAAAGCGAAATTATTTCACTCCAACCACACTTAAACGAGTTTGTTTGGGGAGAGTACGATAACTAGGGCGCCGCAAAATAATAACGGATTTTTGTAGAAGGGTAAAATACAACAATTTTTACTACGGGAGGGGGGGGGTGTCTATCTCCCTCCGTTTGGGCGGGAGGGGCAATTTTCTAAAAAATGACTTAAAGTAAAAATAAAGATTTAAAAACAACGGCAGCACTTACAATGCAAAATGATATGTTTTCTGAAAGCCAGAAACTTGTTCTATTATTGTTTGTTGCAACCAAGTTATTTGTGTTAATAGTTTTTGAAAAAAATGCTTTCAAACTCAAAATTTCTCCAAAAAAACATACCTAAAAATAAACAAAACATTTTTCCAAAGGCATCTTATTAAGCCTGTGGACCAGGAAAGATAGGTTATAGCAAAGACAATATAATACAAAGATGTCGCATCCAGTACAAGCAAAGTGAACCGAAAATAAAACCGTCCGTATCTGATATTGGATACGACAACATGTTGCGAAATGTTGCATTGGTCAAATTAAAGAGCGAGAGCGAAAAATCTCTCTGGAAACAATTTAAAATTTGAAATCTCTTCAAAATGCATATCTCAATTACAAAAATAATGTTTTCGTTGTTTTTGTCCTTGGTTTTTTTTTTTAGTTTCTTGCTTATAATTTTTTGTGATCATGATGATGGTGGGCACAGATTAGCCACATGAAGATGAGAATTCCCGACAGCCATTTTAATTTGCCTACAAGCTTGAACTGACAGTTATCAGATAAAAAATGAGAATGTGTGTATAAAAATCTCACACATAGGCAGTAACATTTTTTTTCTTTCGTAGCAAATCGCGATCTTCGTAAAAGGTAGCAAGGATTTTCTTTTGGTGTTATTTATTTTTGTGAGGTTGTTTTGTATTAATTGAGAAATTAAAAAAAAATCATTTTCATTAATTTATTTTACATAGGTGAATTCATTACTTGTGAGGAAAGCTGATTTATTAGTCAGGTAGGTATAGATAGGTTGGTGTGAAATGTGTATGTTCCGATTTTAATGAATACGTCCGTCGTAAAAAGATACATTTTTGCAATGGTTTTATATGTAGGTAGGTACCTAGGTACTTCAGGTTTTTTTTTTTAATTTTTCATTCGTCTCGATTGTTGGCAAGAATTTTTGTTTTTATTCCTTCTGAGAATTTTTGTAGGCCAGAGAGATACATGTATGAAGAAAAGTTTCAAGGAAAAGTTTTTTTTAAGGATTTCTCTGTTTTCATGTTTGAGGGTGGAGAATATATTTTTTTTATGGACGGCTGTTTTGAAACAGGTAGGCTTAATTGCATTCTTGCGTCCGTCTCGATATTTTAATAATGGCAAGCATTATCTGTTTTGCTAGTTTCTAGGAATTTTGGTTGGGATAAAAAATGTAGGTAGATATGAAGGAAATAGGTATCTCTTGTTACTTTTTGGGGTGGAGAATATTAGCCGCGTTTTGTTATAGCTTAAGATCCATACCGATCATCCCATAAAAATAAAACGGTACGGATCTTGATGACAGCTGTGTTGTATACCTATCTCTATTTTGCTTACGTTGGTTCATTTTCATGTATTCGTTGTCTGTTTTCCTTACACTGCATTTCATACTACCTTACCCCGAGAAGACATCTACCCGCATTAGTAACAACTAATTTTCGGATCTTCAAAATAGATCCAGATAGAGAGCAGGATACCAAGTTGTTGTTGTATTACGTGTTAAAAAATTATCCTGAGCCAGGTCCGTAGATAATAACGGGTGATTTTTTAGCTGGTTTGGTTTTGGCAACACTGGTTTTGACAGCTGACGTGTGTTTAGTACCTTGTGTCACTGTCAAACAGCTTCAGTTTGGTTTGCAATTTAACCATGGATCGTCTTACAAATGAACAACGCTTGCAAATTATTGAATTTTACTATCAAAATTCGTGCTCGGTTCGAAATGTTCATCGCGCGCTGCTTGTGTTCAGCGATGAGGCTCATTTTCGGTTGAATGGGTACGTAAATAAGCAAAATTGCCGCATTTGGAGTGAAGATCAGCCAGAAGCATTGCAACAGCTACCAATGCATCCCGAAAAAGCCACTGTTTGGTGCGGTTTATGGGCCGGCGGCATTATTGGGCCTATTTCTTCAAAGATGATGCGAATCGCAGCGTTACTGTCAATGGTGAACGCTACCGAGCGATGATAACAAACTTTTTTTTGCCCGAAATGGAAGTTCTTGACTTGCATGATATGTGGTTTCAACAAGACGGTGCCACATGCCACACAGCACGCGAAACAATGGCGCAATTGCGAGGCGAGTTTGGTGAACAGTTAATTTCACGTTTCGGGCCGGTCAATTGGCCGCCTAGATCGTGCGATTTGACACCATTAGATTATTTTTTGTGGGGGTATGTCAAGGCTAATGTCTATAGGGACAAGCCCGCTTCGATTGACGCACTGGAAGCCAACATCCATGCATTCATTCGTGAGATACCGGCCGATATGTGTGAAAGAGTATGCCAAAATTGGACTCAGCGGATGGGCTACCTGAGACGCAGCCGCGGTCAACATTTGCATGAAATTATCTTTAAACATTAAATTGCAAGGTTCAAACTATCGAGTCAAATAAATATTTCATTCATTTTTTCGAATTTTTTGTATTTTTTTTTTTTTTAAAGTTCTAAACCTCTTCAAAAATCACCCATTAAAACGTGGCTTTTACCTACCTATTTTGTTTGTGTTTTTTATTTATTTATTCGGTAAATAAAAAATATGCTTAGAAATATTTATAAATGATAAATAGGTAAGTAGGTATCACGGAAATTGGCTTTCACGACAATGTACCCCCTAAACCGATTACTAAGCAGTAACACATCAAAAATCCATACCTACCTATAGTTACCTTCCTAATCTTTATCTTTATATAAATGTAATTATGTATATTTATTTCGTTAAGAAGGATAATTTTCCTCTTGCAAATTATTATCTTCAAAATTGGGTATACCTACCTACACCTATATTTTTTAATTCTTTTAGTTTCCAAAAATAATGTTTTTATTAAAGAATATGTACCTATAGGTATTCCTCCCGGTTAAAAGAAACAGCTCGTTAAAATTTGAAAAGTGTGCAAGCGCTATTTGAATTTGTGTAATATGTACTGATATTTTTTAAACTTCCGTTAATTAAAAATCATTCTCTTTTTAATATTCCATTTCATAAAATAAAACAGTAAGACTTCTCATTTCTTTAAATCGAATTTTCTATAACTCGAATTTTTACTTGTGATATATATGTACTATATGGCAAGTTATGCATTCGTACAAAAAATCGAACTCGAGATTTTGATCAAACTCGACATAACGATGATAGGGAAGACGAACAAAGTGGGTCTCGCAAAAACGTCGGTCTGTCTGTCTGTCTGTCTGTCTGTCTGTCTGTCTGTCTGTCTGTCTGACTGTCCGTTCGACTACAGCCTAAACGGATGGGTCGATTTTCTTTAAGCTTGGTACCTAGCGTTTTTTGCACATTCCCCCCACAAATTTTGTTCTCTTTTTTTAAGGACCAAAACTAACAGTAGCTGTCATACAAAATTTCTTGTCCAAAAAGGAAAAACTTATTTTTCTCAAATTCAGCGCTACAGATTTTTTTTTTAAGAACTCAATAAATTTAAATAGTTATAAGTTGCCGTTTAATAAAAAATATGGTTCCGAAAAATGGTTATTGATGGTACCTCCCAAAGAACCATTTTTTTGATTTTCGCTTTTCTCGAAAACTGTTTAACAGATTTTGATGAATTTTTTTTATGAACAAGAACTAATACATTTGAAATAAAATTGTGTATCGAAATTCTCAAAAAAATATTTTTTGGATTTTTAAAAAAAGTTTTAAAAGTTTTTTTTTAAAACTTAATATTTTGAAAACAACGTTGTCGATTTTTACTAAACTTGGTAAAAAGCAGTTTTTTAACATTATATAGAAGCTTTTTGACAGAAATTATTCTAATACTCAAAAATAACGGTACCTCCTATACAAATATTTAAAAATCATTAAGAAATGTATTTTTTTTTTTCTCAAAAACGACTCCTACGATTTTGACAAAATTTTGTTTGTGTATTAAAATTAGTTCGGTCTACCGTTTAAAATTTTTAAATTTTATTTTTTACGTTTATTAACAGTGCCACTCATAGAACGGTTTCTTTGATTTTCGACTATCTCAATTTCCGTTTAATTGAATAAAACAAGATTTTTCATACAGAAGCTTATAACATATATAAATAAAAGTGCATATCAAAATTTTCTAAAAAATGATTTTTGGATTTTTAAAAAAGAATTAAAAATTATTTTTTGAAAATTCGATATTTCGAAAACGGTTAGCAGATTTTTTATAAAGTTCAATTTTTAAGTCAATATTAATAAATACTTAAAATTGGCGTACACATTTTTTCTCGAAAATGTTAACGAAATTTTATATATAAAAAATTAATTATTTTCAAAACCGCTCCTACGATTTTTAAAATTTTGTTCTCATAAATTAAGATGTATATAAGAAATCACATGGTGTACATCGCGTTGGGTTAAAACTCATTTTTTTCAAAGTATTTTAATGAATTTCTTCCTAATGTTGTTGACTTAAAACAATTTTCCAGTTTTATATAATAATATACATATATATATTATAATTTCCTTGCATGCATATTGCATATGTGCAACAATGGGCTATATTGTTAATTTTTGAATACTCACATAGTACCACCTGCAACTAAACTAAGTTTTGGCAAATGGATAAAATAAAGACTCCCATAGCTAATTTATTTCAGCTATAGAACCACAATGTGATCGCACATATGAGCAAGTTCGTGCGACCTAGTCGTGCATATTTTTTCTCACATTTTGAGAGTTTGACTTATATGGAAGTTACCTGTATTTGATTTTTATCTTTTTAAGAGTGAGCCATTTTGACAGATGATAGAAAATATTGATTTAAATATGAATACCTACCTACAGCAAATTAGAATCCTGGAATTCTGTTGAACGGAGATAACGGCAATATTTGAGTGCTTTAACATATGAACTAATATCTCTTGAGTGCATGAATGGATTCATTTAGTTTTTATTAATTTCGCATATACCTACATAAAATAATGGTTATTATCCTACGACCTACGAGGTATAAAAGCGCCAAAATCTTGATTTTAAATTGATCAAAAATATATAAAATTGATACAGAGAAAAAATATCGCTACTTTCAACCAAATTTGCCTAGAAAATCAATAAAAAACGTAAATATTAAGAAATAAAAGGTATCATTATTATGGTATAATGAATCTTAGTTTATGCTTTACATATGTATGTATAATATGTACGATCCACCTAAAAACAGCAAAACAAATAATTTCCCACGGGTACTGCCCGTGTACCACCTGCAACTAAACTAAGTTTTGGCAAATGCATAAATTGATTTAAATATGAATACCTACCTACAGCAAATTAGAATCCTGGAATTCTGTTGAACGGAGATAACGGCAATATTTGAGTGCTTTAACATATGAACTAATATCTCTTGAGTGCATGAATGGATTCATTTAGTTTTTATTAATTTCGCATATACCTACATAAAATAATGGTTATTATCCTACGACCTACGAGGTATAAAAGCGCCAAAATCTTGATTTTAAATTGATCAAAAATATATAAAATTGATACAGAGAAAAAATATCGCTACTTTCAACCAAATTTGCCTAGAAAATCAATAAAAAACGTAAATATTAAGAAATAAAAGGTATCATTATTATGGTATAATGAATCTTAGTTTATGCTTTACATATGTATGTATAATATGTACGATCCACCTAAAAACAGCAAAACAAATAATTTCCCACGGGTACTGCCTCTTTCGAAGGATTCACACAAATCCTCCAAAACTAGGTAGGCTTAGGCGCCCGCAGGGGGGCACTTGCTGATCATACAAATGGATTTAATTTTTCATTTCATGTTGACAAATTTTTCACATAATTGTTTTGTCATACGAACAAATATTGTTAAATTGTGTGGGGTAAGGAAAAAAATAAAAGATT
The DNA here is from genome assembly GCA_932273885.2 of Leucozona laternaria. Taxonomy (NCBI): domain Eukaryota; kingdom Metazoa; phylum Arthropoda; class Insecta; order Diptera; family Syrphidae; genus Leucozona; species Leucozona laternaria. The sequence continues at coordinate 166,993,200 of OW026366.1, read as the reverse complement.
TGTATCGAAAGGCACACAAACTGAATTAAGTATGATAAATGATGTAAAGGAAGTGTCCGAGGTCAGAAATGCCGTTGGGACGATAAAAGAAATAATAACTTTATTCCGGGACAGTTCATAGCGAAGAAATTAAATTCTCAGCATCCCCCTGTTCTTTGAAACAAGATGTGAAAAAAGTCTACGAAAATTCAGGGAAAACATAGTCGTTGTAATGGAAGAACTACAGAAACTGGGGGAGGCGGGATACCATGTTACAAAACATAACGAGCCCTTCAACTTTGTTCCTCGTCTTCCAATTCGGCTTTTTAAGTCTGCTTGTTTATAATGAGTGGCTCATTACTCGTCGATATTCACAAAAATCTAGTTAAAGAAGATACGGAGTCTTTTATAGTAAAAATATACCTAGGTACCTATACCGTTTTGGTAAACAACAACGAAAATTGCAATTCCAGTTTTCAAACAATTGAAAAGACCAAAAAAATATGTTTTGTTTTATGAAATAAGCATTATTACCTATAGTAGGTATTTATTATTACCATAAAAGAATAAATGTGAGTACCTACCATAAGAAAAATTATATCAATATATTCAAGGAAATATAACATCGCCTTAAAAATTTTATCAAAATATTTTGTTTACCCACAAACACTAGCCCCCTTCACCCTGAGAAAAGGCGCCTATGTAGGTAGGTACCTTTTTTAAGTAGTAAAAGCTGCTTTTAGATTGCCGTTCGGATATACATACATAAAGTTATATATTCTCCAGCCCCAAATGTGAAAAAAAAAAGAAATCCTTAAAAAATAATTCCTTGAAACCGTTCTTCACATCTACATATCTAGGTACATGAATTTCTCTGCCCTACAAAAAATCTCAGAAGGAATAAAAAGAAATTCACCTGTACCTAAATAAATTAATGAAAATGATTTTTTAATTTCTCAAGGAATACAAAACAACCTCACAGAAATAAATAACACCAAAAGAAAATCCTTGCTACCTTTTACGAAGATCGCGATTTGCGACGAAAGAACAAAAATGTTACTGCATAGTGCATGTCTATAAAATACTAAATTTTTTTTTAGCTTGCATGTCAATTTAATTGTTTTTAAAATTGATTAACAAAAAAAGCATGCAATTCCAAAGTCTCTCTTTACTTTATACACACCTGTGCCTGCGTTCTGTAACTCTCGCATGGTTAAAATTGGTCGAGAAACGATGGAAAATGGAACAAAACTCATACGATTTGTTTCAATTTTCATTGTTTCTCGACGGATTTTATCGATGCGAGAGTTACAGAACGTAGGCACTGGTCGCACTTTTCAATTTTCAACAAAACAAAAAAAAGTAAAATCGAATTCGACTTACTTTCGCATGAAAGTGACGACCGCTATCGTAAATGTGAACTCCTACTCCAGTCGAACGACTATTTTTCTATTTTGTATGTAAGATTTGACGAAAATGGTTTGCATTTGAAGTAAACAGCAAAAAGAGAGCGGAAAAAATAAAATTGATTCATTAGAATTAGCGAAAATAATGAAGTTCGCAACATGTTCTCTCTCTGAAAATTTGCTTGAAAATGATGTCGGTACAACTTCTATTTGTTCCAGATTGAAACATTTCAGAAGACTTATAAGGCTCTCCCAAACCAACGCGAATATTTCAAAGCGACGACGAAACTTTCGCCTGTCTTAATTTATTTACATGGAGATTAATGGGAGCACCCACACTGGCGCGATGCGAATCTTCGAACATTATTCAGTCGTCGCATATTCGCGCGAATGTTTCGCGTTGGTTTGGGAGAGCCTATAAGACCTTATACAAGCCTATTACAAGCACAATATAAATAAAATGAAAAATAAATTAAATTCCTTTATATTCATTTCCATTTCTTCTATTTTTTTCAACCAAGCTGAGATTAACTTCTGAAATTAAATGTATAATTATTATTAATAATAGAAAATCATTTTTCTTACTTGATGATGTTTTGGGGATTTGAACCAAGGAAGTTGAAAGTCAGGTGCCTTATGCATCACGTCATTCTGCTATGTGCTAACTGAGTACCAAATCAGAACCAGCTGAAACCGAAAATAGCTTTCAAAGAACTTCGTAGTCTTCCTGGATAAGATGAACTAATTTAAAAATACGGTGACCAGTCGGCCTTTTATTTTATTTGAAAGTGATTGTATTTTGGTATCTTTTGTTAATCACCCCTTCTTTTACATAAATCGATGAATAAGACTAACTTTGGTCATATTTAATATAACCGAATTCACACTTCAGCTGACATTTGTATTTCTGGTGTCGCTTACCATCTGCTGTTCTGATCTGGTTTTGCTCGTCAAAACTGCAGAACGAAAAACACAACGATAATTTTCGTTTATTATTATTTCATTCTCAACAAGTCAGCGAAATCCTTATGAAAGCACAGCAAAAAATATGGGTGGAGAGCTTAACCAATTGCCAACAAAAAAACACACATAATGAACGAACCATAAATAAAAAAAAAAAACAAATAAAAATCTAATTTCATTTTTACGCACGCGGGTTTCAGAGAGCCTAAATATTTAGGTAGGTAGGTAAAAATGGCGGCCCAGAGCAAACTAGCTCCGCGGGCCCAATTAGCGCCGGAGGGCGCCGTTTTGATACCATAAACTCGTATTGACCTGTGGGTTGAAAATGGTTTTATTGGAGGGGTTTATATTCCCTTACGGGTCTGAAGGTAGGCACCCTTTTTCAGCTCACGTGCTGTCTGAGGAGTCTACCGGATACGGTAAAGAAGTTAAGTCAAAATTAAGCTTAGAACCACTTCGTTGCGTTGAGAAAAGCTATCAAATCTTTGATCTTTATCTCAGAAAGTTCGTTTAGGTTTTCAAGAAAGGCTTTTCCAAATAGTCTTGCTCTCAATTTGGCCAGAGCAGGGCATTTACAGAGGAAGTGAACTACTGTTTCCTTCTCCTGATGGTCCCCACAACTACGACAAAAGGTATTGTATGGAATGCCCATCTTCGCCGCATGTTCTCCTACTGGCCAGTGACCAGAACATGTCGCAACAACCCTGGCTATGTGTCGCCTGGGCCTAGCCGTCAGGTCAGTTGTCCGGGACTTACTATAGATGGGCCATATCTTCCTAGATATAGCACAGTTTGTTAAACTTTCCCACCTGCTGTTGGATTCAGTAAGAAAGATTGAGAGTATTCTGCCCTTCACAACTCCAAGTGGAATGTTAACTCTTTCCGCAAGTGAGCTGTGAAGGGCCGTTCCTTGCCTGGCCAGTTCATCAGCTCGCTCGTTTCCCTCAATGCCACAGTGACCTGGAACCCATATAAGAGTGACCCTAAGGTTGACTTTAAGGCTTGAGAGCTCATCTCGACATTGCTGGACCAGTTTAGAAGATGATATAGCTGAATCAATGGCCTTAACCGCTGCCTGACTGTCTGTCAAGATAGCGGTGTTTCGGTTTTGGTTAGGGTCTTGTTTGAGTAACCTGCATGCTTCCCTGATCGCTAGTAATTCAGCCTGAAATACACTAGCAAAGTCAGGTAGCCGAAAGGACCTAGAGATGTTCAAGGATTCGGAGAAGATTCCTGAACCAACACCACACCCCATCTTTGAACCATCAGTAAAAATAGTTGTGTCGAAGTCTCTCGTCACGACGTCATCTTTCCAATCCTTTCTGGATGGAAATAAAACCTTGAAATCCCTATTGAGATCCAGAGCGGGAGTGCAGTAGTCGGTCTGCATTGAAAGCATATCAATGGGAATCAAACCTGTGATATTACTATGACCATATGGTTTAGCAAGCCAACAGTTTGACTCCTTAAGTCTAATCGCGCTGCAGGCTACTAAATATTTAATGTGTAAATCAATTGGTAAGAGGTGCAGAAAGACGCTTAAGGCATCCGTCGAGCAGGAGCGTAGGGCTCCTGTGGTGCCAACGCTCGCTGTTCTTTGAACCTTCTTAAGTTTGTTTATGTTATATGCTTTGTTAAGTGCGGGCCAGCACACAATAGAGCCATACGTAAGAATCGGTCGTACCACAGCTGTGTACGTCCACAGTATCATCTTCGATTGGAGGCCCCACTTTTTCCCGAAGGTCTTACTACAGGCATAAAAGGCTATACAGGCCTTCTTTACCCGTTCTTCAACATTGATTTTCCAGTTTAACTTGGGGTCAAGAATGACGCCCAAGTATTTCGCACTGGAAGAAAGTGAGAGAACTTCGCCGTTGAGTCGGGGTAGCGTGAAGGGAGGTATTTTAGTTTTGGTGGTAAAAAGCATCAGTTCAGTTTTACTTTTGTTAACACCTAGTCCACAACTCGTAGCCCAGTTACTAACTTTTCTCAAAGCCGTCTCTGTGATCTCGCTGATCACATGTGGGAACTTTCCTGAAACCAGTATCACCAAATCATCTGCATACGCGACCGCCTTCACGCCACATCTCTCCAACCTAACAAGAATTTTGTTCATGACTAGGATCCAGAGAAGTGGAGATAGAACCCCACCCTGTGGAGTGCACAGATTAGCCACATGAAGATGAGAATCCCCGGCAGCCATTTTAATTTGCCTACAAGCTTGAACTGGCAGTTATCAGATAAATAATGAGAATGTGTGTATAAAAACCTCACACATAGACAGTAGGGATCTTCACATACCTGGTTAAATTGTTGTTGCAATTCACATCTATTCATCGATGCGGGAAGAAACTACAAATACAACAATGTAAACAAATGGGTTTTGGAGGGTGAAACGTACGAAACATTCTCATCTTCATATGGCTAATCTGTGGTGGAGTGCCTCTATTGACGTGTTTGGTTGATTTTGTACTGCCTAGCGTCGCTTGAATCCTTCTATCGCTGAGCATGGATATTATCCATTCCCTGATGTAGTCCTCTACGCCAAGGGCCACAAGTGTTTCTAGAATGGATTCAGTTAGGACGTTGTTAAAAGCCCCTTCTACATCTAAGAAGGTGGCTAGTGTGTATTCTTTGAAGTGTATTGTTTTCTCAATTGAACGCACTACCTCATGAAGAGCCGTCTCTGTGGACTTACCCTTGAGATATGCATGTTGAGAGTTCTCGAGAGGACATTCTTCCAGGATGTCTCTTATATAGGTGTCAAGAATGCGTTACAAAGTTTTAAGTACGAAGGAGGTAAGGCTAATTGGTCGGAAGTCCTTCGCGGTTTCATGCCCTCGCTTACCGACCTTCGGTATAAAAACTACTCTTACATGTCTCCACGTCTCGGGTACATGATTGAGATGGAGGCATCCTTTGAATATCATTTCCAGCCACGGAACTACCACATCCTGCAATTTTTGTAGCATGATTGGTATTATACAGTCCGGGCCAGGAGACTTGAAAGGTGAGAAAGTTTTAATTGCCCAGGCAATATTTTCTCTTGTTATAACGGTATTTATATGCTCTGCGCGAGATAACTGCATACTATGGGTCCTAAGCGGTTTAGGGTCGCTGTTCACACAGCCCGGAAAGTGCGTTGCCATCAGTAATTCTAGGGACTCGGATGGAGAAACTGTCCAGCTTCCGTCAGGCTTTTTCAAAAACGAAGGACAACAATGTTCCTTCGAGAGAACTCTGCTTAGTCTAGCGGAGTCTTTAATGTTTTCAATTGATTGACAGTATTCTCTCCAACCTTGTCGTTTAGCCGATGCAATGGAACGCTTATAGACCTTAAGGCAGTCTTTGTACGGTTTGTAGAATTTGTGTTTATGGCAGATATTGAAGATTGCCCTGGTCATCTTCCTAAGAATAGACAGGTCTTCATTCCACCACGGAGGTAGGGTTTTCCGGCTATGTTTGATGGGACAGGAAACCTTGAAGGCAGTACTCATGGATGCCTCAAAGGTTCTTACTCTTGCCTCTAAATCTTCAACCGATTCTGGACTCAGAACGGGTATATTTGCTATTTTTGAATTAACGATTTGACCGAATTTCTTCCAGTCAATTCGCTTGGGATTTCTATAGGGAGGGGGGATATCAGACTCAAAATTTAAGTTAAAGAGAATCCATCTGTGGTCCGAAAAGGATTTTAGATGGGACACTCTCCAATTCTCTACCAATATATTGTTATTATTATTAACTACTGTAACATCAAGTACTTCCTCCAATCCTTCGTAGTTTTCAGAGCTCGGAAAAACAAAGGTGGGAGTGTTACCTCTATTACAAACCGCTAAGTTGTTTTCAATAATAAAATCAAAGAGGGACTCACCTCGTTCGTTGGTCTCAGAGCTACCCCATAGATCGTGTCGTGCGTTCGCATCACATCCAATTACCGCCTTAATATTTACTTTTGTATTGCGTTCTGTGTGTATAAACAGCCTAATTTATTAGAATTCGCTAGGTGGCGCATATTTTGGCAATGTTAGCATTTCTTCTGAGGACTAAAAAGTGCGTGCGGGAGATTCCTACTAATCCGTGACACGTGTTAAACTTAGCCGATTAAAAACAAAAAATACTCAAATTTTTGTATTGACATTATTTAACCCCCAAATGCGTTTAGCTTATAATGCCTCTATTCAACTTTGCATAACTTTTATTAATAATATTTTCCGTTTACAGGTATAATAACGAGTGTATACTCCTTTGTACTCGCTATAATGCGGTTATAAATTAGGCTGAAAATATAATATGAAAAAAGTTTGCAATTTCTTTACTTGGCAATGATTTACCGATGAACCAGAAAACATAATGTGGTCACCGCATACATGAATTCTTAATTTCATTGGCTTTCAAGTTCTAACGTATGCGAAGTATTTACTTTTCATGCAGGGCCGTAGTTTGTATTCATAAGCAAACGCTTTTTACAGCAATATTGAGCTTGCCATGAAAAACCAAAGCCTATCGTGTTAATTTATAGCTTACCCTGGGAAGTCAAATTGGACCATATTTCACCACAACTCACCACTCGAACCTACAATTTCCGATACAAACACAATAAAAACAACAATATTGGACATAAAGGGTGTTTTTTTAGACGTGTGGTTTTCAATCTGACAATACTTTTTTCGGAGTTGGTCTTTTTGACAGTAGTTGTCACTTCATTTATACTCAGTTTGGTGTGCCATTTCATAATGAATAGACTTACTCCTGAACCACAGTACACAAATCTAAGGTAATATATTGCGCAGGTTGTCAGTCAAAAATTAAACATGGCGGCTCGAGTGCTCACGAAAACTGCACATGGCATTACTATTTAGAAACAACAACAAATATAAGCATTTTGACAAGTAAAGAGACACCGGATCCGCCATTTTTACAGATGCGCAGAACTGAACTGAAACCTGAAACTGAACAAAAATTGAACCAATAAGTTTGTTCGTTGAGCCCTGAAGTCACCCTGGGGTCGCCCCAAAGCGTTTTTTGAAAAACATAAACATAAAGTCACCCTGGTGAAAAAATTCTGTGATTTTTGAGACCTGGGGTGGAATCGGCTAATGTGATCGGTGATTGTCACATTTATGATAATCAAATATGATCAAACTAATTTTTCCGCCTGCGTAAAGTGATCACCAAAAATTCTTCAAAACTTGGCATTACTTTGAGAGACAAGTACTGACAGTTGTCATAAATACGATTTTGGATTTATTTATGGGGTAAATTTTATTTTCAACAGTCACAATTTTGTTTCAAATTGCTTAAGAGTTGAGGAAGTCACCTCACCCAAGAAAATTCAAAATAAGTACCAGCTGGAGGATAGGAGGAATGTGGGTTGACCCCACCCGAGCTGGCAAATCCAAAAGCCGAAGAATATATGTACATAAATGGATGATGTATCTTTCGTCATCCTAAAGTTTTTTTTTAAGAACCTATTGATTTTGTAATTTCCAATTATAAAAAGGAGGAATTAGTGTGTGTGTACTAAGGTACTTTGGATCTGGTAGGTCGAAAATATCAAATTTGTTTCTTAGGCCGGACATAGCTATTATGTATGCGATTTTCATTTTCCACATTCTCAGGTCTTAAAAATTATTGTATAGTTTCAAATAAATTCATTTTTCTTGAAACCTTGTCAATTTTACATGAAAATGACACCAAAATAGCTATCACAAGAAAAAGTCACAAAAATATGATTGTCACATGTGACAATCACACTACGCAGACCGAATTTGTGTATTGTGACTGTCAATTATCACAAATCACCTTAGCCGATTCCACCCCTGGGGTCGCCCTGAACTCGCCCTGAAGTAGAACTAGGTATTTTGCTTTGGTAAATCAAAAACTGCCAAAATGACATGAATTGTTATGCATATGTTTTGTTGTGGATTCACGTGCTGTAGGTTATTGTTTATTTTTGGAAAACAAATTGAAAGAATATTCAAATTTAATTTAATGCTAATAAATAGCAATATAAAATGGAAACGGTAGAAGTTATTTTTGTTAATGTTTAAGACATATTTGAAACAAATTTTAAGGTATAATTATCTAAGCACAGAACTTTTTTTTCTTGCTTTAAATGTCAGCAGCCCTTCAACGTTTTTTGAGAACCGAAAAACCCATGTTTTTTGACAATTCCTGGGGTTGTCAAGAAAACCTGGGTCAACCCTGGGTAAAGTTCAACGAACGAAGCTACTATTGATATTACCTTTAATATATGTACCTTACATTTTGCGCGTTTGTGCCTGACAGCACAGATTAACCATATGAAGATGAGAATGTTTCGTACGTTTCACCCTCCAAAACCCATTTGTTTACATTGTTGTATTTGTAATTTTTTCCCACGTCGATGAATAGATGTGAATTGCAACAACAATTTAACCAGGTGTGTGAAGATCCCTACTGTCTATGTGTGAGATTTTTATACACACTGTCTCATTTTTTATCTGATATCTGCCAGTTCAAGCTTGTAGGCAATTCTCATCTTCATGTGGCTAATCTGTGCCTGACAGTATAAACAATTATGCTTGTGTCGGGCTCGTACTCAGAGGACTTATACAATCAAAATTAGAGTATACTTGTATTGGGTTTGTGTTCACGGACGGACGTATACAATATAAATAAGTTAACACAACTTCCCTGAGACAACTTATGGAAATAAATGCATTTCGCGCATGTGCCTGACAATACAAAAATTACGCTTGTGTCGGGATTGTGCTCATAACTTTGCTGAGATAAACTTATCGGAGGAAAAATGCTGCTCGTGCATGTGCTTGAAGTTATGCTTATATGAGGCTTTCCTACAACAAAACTTATCGAATCTGTGGATTTTCGGACTACATTCCAAACAATAAATAGTCTCTTGTCTTTTATTTTCGGTGCTTCTATATTCGAATTTCAGGAGGCCTCATTGTCCAAAGGAAGGTTTTTCGTAATTAAAAAAAAGGCCTTTAACCGAAAAGCGATATAATTCAATTCGGTATGGACAAGTTACTAAATTCTGGTGGGTTATGATATAGCCTATCACCACTTTCAGTTTTGAGCATTTATTATGGGACACCCTGTATATATCCCTATCCTTCGAGAGCTGCAGTTACTTCCATTATAGTTCTCTCGCCTTTCATTTTTAAAGCTCTCTTTTGAATTCTATCTAATAGACTCAAGTGGGTTATTGCTCAAATATGAGAATTGTATTCTATTTTCGGAAGAATAAAAGCTTTATAGATTACAGTCAGATCAGCGTGGGAGACAAATTTCTTGCATCGACGGAGAAAATCTAAACCCTTAAGCTAAGTATACACGATTGGAAGATCTTCCAATACTGGTAGACCTGTCAGAAGTCTTCCAATTGCATCCAATAACCGTTTACACTGTTGAAGTTCCGTCGACATCAACTTCGGACATAGGGACATAGACGTTCGGACGACATGTCGAATTCATTTCTATTTAGTTTGATAATCAGAAATGTACAAGACTTCGTTGTTCAAATGTGACTGGTCGCGGCTGCATCGTCCCAGAGGGAAACTGAAATGAATAAAATATATTTCCCTCCTTCGAAAATTTGGAACGTAAATAATGGTTGGAAGTATCCATCGAAATGTAATGGTATCGGGAATAAATTTTCAAGGTGAATTTGGCTATCATTTCGATAAGCAAAATTTTAGCTTACGAAGGGGAGTTGAAAAGTATTGGCGTTTAAAATTTTCGAAGATGGGAAACATTCCCAGGGAATTTTATTCACGATAGTCCCCAATTAAAATAAATAAACAAAAGATTCAGAAAATATATATGTATGTAGGTACTCACCACCACGGGTAGTTGCTTGATAATGAGGTTGAACGCATCCTGAAGTCTAGACCTAACGTAGGAACTTTGGTCTTCTGGAAGTGCTCTCGGTTTCAAGGTTTTCTCCAAAAAGTGCATTGGGATTGTTGGTCCGTATTTTTTACCGCATCTTTTCCATGTTGAACTTGAATGTTGTGCGAAGGTTCGACCATTTCGCATTATACTCGTTGACGGCCATCTCAATAGCGTCCCCAACGTTTTGCCAAACTGTCTTTAGGGAGTTTATAGTCCGCACAACCTGCCTCGTCTCGATCTCCAGGATGAACTGCAAAGTCTGCTCCGGCGTCCATTCCTTTTCGACTTTCTTTTTATATGATTTTTTCTTTGCTATTTAGGCGGGCGGTGACTTTGGTAATTTTTTACCACTTTCTGCTTCCATTTTTTTTATTTTAAGAAGCACTTTTAAGTTATTTTAATTGTTTTGTAATCAAAAATCCAATAGTGATTTACTCGACGACAAAAAAAAACAGATCTGCCAATTAAAAATTTCAACATGTTCCAATATCGAATTAGTCTGTCAATCATTTTAAGGGTCAGGCTGGACAAATGCTGTTTAGCAAACTGTGCTGCAAACAAATTGGCTTTTTCTAGTGAACTGACAAAAAGTGTGTCGTTGAAGACAAGCGTTGGAACCGAAGACGAAGTAGTATTTCGTATGTTTTTTAAAAATTACCAAAAATTTTGACTACATTTGGGACGTTCCAGTATCGTTTGCTTTAAATTTTGATCATGCAAACATTTGGTTCGTGGAATATGACCGTTACAGGTCTTTCTAGCTTGCTTGAGCTTTATAACTTCGGAAACTTACTTATCCGACCCTGATAGCCTCTTTACAACTCAAATCAAACCATGCGTTTTCTTTCGGTTTGATAGATGTTTCCCTATTCAGGATAAGTTTTCTCATCCCGAAAGAAATTAAGTTTGTAATCATATCTGCACTGGAGTCTACGTCACTATCGAGGAAGCATATTCACCAGTTGAAGTTTTTGAAGAAATTGATAAGGCGTCCGTAGATAATAATTTTACATTTAAATTTTAATTTTTTTATTACTAAATCATTCTAGCTGAAACAATCTATAATAATTCACTTTTTATAACATCTATTTTTGAGCTTAGTCAAAATAAAAAAAGAAGGCTTTAACGAGAGTGAACTTCCAAATAAACAAGTTCTTTTAAATATATTGCTTATTATTATAATGCAGATGAAGAATACAAATGGAAAGTGTGTTATAATATTATTAATCCATTTCAATTTCGTTTTTCTATTATTATATTATTATTTGTACACTTATTATACTTATTGTTTATTATTCTTTGAGAAGTTGTGTGATGCCCAGTTCAATGAAGTCTTCCACGAATTAGCCAAGGCTTCACTAAATTTCGAGCGGAAGTGTTCGCGTGCGTTTTCTTTAGTCAGTTCCAGCACCTATGAAAAATCAATTGTCTTTAGATAATGTTTCTTTTTTTTTGTTTGTTCCTTCAAGACTTACCAATGTTTCTTTTAGGTAGTTAAGATCCTTTTCCGAGGACAACTCGGGTAAACCAGTCGAAATCATCATTGAAAACAATGAAAGGATTAAGCAACCGTGCTCTCGTAGAATGAGAAATGCCTGCACGAAAATTATATTAGACGTTATTATATCTTGTTCAAGCCTAGTCTCTAACTGAAGGGAAATGTATTTATTCTTTGGTGTTCAACACGAGACGATAAGCAGAACTAAATTCTTCGTTTATGATTCGGTTGGGCCAGTTTTGCATTGAATGTTTAGTTGCGCAGCACCTGGCTTAGCAGTGAAAAAATGTGTGAGTGCTGGGACTCACGGTTAATATGTGATAATGTTCAGCGTTCAACGTTCTTCCGAGTGCCGGATTATTGTTATTGAACGTACCCAATATACATGATGCAACCTTATTGTAACGTGTTCGTATGACACGTAGCGTATTACAACATTACAAGTGACGTATTTTATGTAACGTATAACACGGCGGTCAGCCATCAGCCGAATAGGGGGAATAACATGTAGCATACGAAAACATGCACGTGCCGTAACTATTCGGACTGGTGGAAGTGTGATCATAGCCTCTTCGCGGCGGCCGCTAGAAACAAGCCTTTAAAAAGGTTTGGCTAATATGACCAGGCTGGTTCCACAGGTTGGCAACAGGTTAATTCCCTGTTCCGTAAAACAAGAAGAAGAATTACGAGACCAACAACAAGCCTCGGAAACGGACTGATCTCACGACGACAACCCACGCACAGAAAACGGAATAACGATTTACGAATTTTCTTATGGAACGTACGATCGCTCTATAGAGCTCGAGCTGCTCAGCAGCTAGCCGATGCCCTGTCAAAATATAAAGCTGACATAACAGCACTCCAAGAAATAAGATGGACGGGGAATGGTGTTCTACAGAAGAAAGATTATGACTTATACTAAAGCTGTCATACAAAACACCATACAAAACACCATGTGCTCGGGGTAGGCTTCCTAGTCGGCGAAAAAATGAAGTCTGCCATCATCGGCTTTAACGCTATAAGCGAAAGGCTATGCACCCTTCGCGTGCGAGGCAAATTTAAGAACATCAGCCTCATTAACGTTCACGGACCTACGGAGGAGTCCTCAGACGAAGAAAAAGAGACTTACTACGAACAAGTCGAGAGCGCCCTCAATGCCTGTCCAAGGTATGACGTAAAAATCATCCTTGGGGATTTGAATGCAAAAATAGGTCGGGAGCCGGTATTCAGGCATTACGCAGGCACCCATAGTTTGCATGAGAACACTAATGACAATGGACTTCGAGTCTTAGAATTGGCAGCATCGAAAAACATGGTCGTTGCGAGTACCAGGTTCCCGCGTAAAGATATCCACAAAGCCACCTGGGTATCACCTGATGGAGTCACTCGTAACCAAATTGACCACGTGTTGATAGACCGTCGCCACTACTCGAACTTGATGACGGTACGAACGTACCGAGGTGCCAATATCGACTCGGATCACTATCTTGTTGGTACGGTTTTCCGAGGGCGGATTGCCTTGCGAAGACGTATTGCATCCGCCGATCAGGTTCGAATCAACACGTCTGCTCTACGCAATGAAAACACCAGTAACACCTTTGGTAATGCGTTAGGACTCGCCCTAGAACTGGGTAGAGTAAGTCCTGGAGCCAGTATGCTGGGCGTAGATGAGAAGTGGATACGCCTTAAGAATACTGTCATTAGTACTGCCAACTCCATCTTAGGCAGCAGTCGTAGAAATCGGAACGACTGGTTTGATGATGAATGCAAGCTAGCGACTGAACGTAAGAATGTTGCGTACCGAGCAATGCAACAATCTCATAGAACGCGGGCACGCGAAGACGAATATAAAGAGCTCAGAAGAATTGAAAAACGGCTTCACAGACAGAAAAAATCAGCCTGGGAGAAGAACATAATCTGTGAAATAGAGAAAAGCCGAGAGCGAGGTCCGCACCAGGCGCGGAAGTTCTACCAATCCGTCCGAAACATGACGCAGTACACACCACGCTGCACATACTGCAAGGACGGAGAGGTAAATCTGATCACCGATCCTCAAAGCATACTGGAGCGATGGGAAGTGTACTTCAATGAATTGCTAAATGGTCAGCTCACTGCAGAAGTGGAGGCTCCACTACTTCAAGAAGAGTACCCTATGTTGCCGCCACCAAGCATAGAAGAGGTTGAGAAGGCTATAGGCCGGCTAAAGAAAAACAAAGCCCCGAGAGCCGATGGTATACCAGCCGAACTATTTCAACACGGTGGGCCAGCTTTACGTCAAGCAATTCATGAGATTATAGTGCACGTGTGGGAGCATGAAGAAATTCCAGAAGACTGGCGAAAAGGTATAATTTGCCCCATACATAAGAAGGGAGATGTCACAACGTGCAGCAATTATAGAGGTATCACGTTGTTGAGTACCGCCTATAAGATACTCTCCTCTATCATATCAGTGTGGTTTCATTCCAGGCAAATCAACAACTGATCAGATCTTTACCCTTAGGCAGGCGATGGAAAAATGTCTAGAATTTAACATCCCAACATACCACCTGTTTATAGACTTTAAGGCCGCCTACGATAGCATAGCCAGGGTAGAACTTTACAAAGCCATGAGAGAATTCGGCATCCCAAATAAATTGACACGACTATGTAGGTTGACCATGACCAACGTAACAAGCCAAGTAAAAATAGCCGGATTGCTATCCAAACCAATCAACATCTTTAATGGACTCCGACAAGGGGATGGTTTGGCCTGCCTCCTCTTCAACCTGGCGTTGGAGAAAGCAATCCGTGACTCTGGCACGGCAACAAGAGGGACCATCGTCAACAGGTCCAGCCAGATACTGGCTTACGCAGACGACATCGACATCATCGGAAGAACTGAGCAAGCTGTACATGATTCCTTCATCCAGATCGAGCAGGCGGCACAAAATCTGGGGCTGCACATTAGTGAAGGTAAAACAAAGTACATGGTGGCGTCGAATGCGAGAGGAACAGTTGGTCAAACAATCAAGGTAGCGGAGCACGAATTTGAAGTGGTGCAATCCTTTAAATACCTTGGGTCAATAGTAGCAGCCGATAACAATATAGAAGAAGAAATACGCGGGCGGCTTCTCAAATCCAACAGAGCCTACTATAGTCTGTCAAAGCTCTTCAAATCCAGAAATCTCACCATAACTTAAAAACTGCTGCTGTACAGGACCATGGTCCTGCCAGTACTCACATATGGATCCGAGACTTGGGTGCTTAGCAAAAGGCACTCCGACCTCTTAGCCGCGTTCGAGAGAAAAGTCTTAAGGAGAATTGTTGGCCCCATATGTGAGGAAGGACGATTCCGGAGACGGTACAATCATGAATTGTACGCAATCTACCTTGAAGCAGATATCGTGACAAAAATTAAGCTCGGTAGACTCCGGTGGGCAGGGCACCTAGCTCGCATGAGCGAAGAGGAACCTGCTCGGAAAGTTCTTTGTGGTACATTATATGGTAGACGACAGCGTGGTAGACCATGCTTGCGCTGGAGAGATGGCGTAGACCAGGACGCCCGGAGCCTTGGACCGGGATGGGTGGAGAGACTTGTTGAAGGAGGCCAGGACCGGACCCCGGTTTCGAGCCGACGATGATGATGATAACACGGAACACATTACACGTAACTTATTACACATTACACGTAACAAGTAACATTACAAGTAACATATTACACGGATTTCACGTAAAGTGATAAACGTAAGTCCCACAATTGTCTTAAAATTAATGTGTATTTTAATTTTAAACCACTTTAACTAAAATAGTAAGTGAAAAAATAATATTAAGAACTTTTCAAGGACCAGCTACCGGTACACATGCATATCTTCTGCAGTTAGATCAATACTTACATCTTCACACAGTTTTTGGAAATACCGAAACTCTTCGGCTTCCCTATCAGTCCTCCCTTTGTTAATAACATACACAAAATCATGTGTCAAGACAAAAGGAACTCGTTCGCGTCTCACGCCGAACTTCTCTTTAAAATGCCCCAGTATATGACCGAAGTCGATATGGAAAAGCTATATTTAAAAAAAAAAACATTTTTCAATAGTTTTTATCAGTTGGAATAACATTTCAATTTACCTGTCCGTTTTTCTTCACCATTATATTATCCGAATGACGATCGGCAACTCCTAGAACATATGTAGCAACACAATATCCCGCACAACTTAGAGTAAATTCTTCGACTGCTTTATTCATTTCTTCTTCCGTATTATTATGCTCCTTGAGCCAACTAAATAAAGAACCTTTTTTAAAAGGCGATGTGGCAGAGAACATACCCTTGACTTTTTGAATATTCGCTATGGTTTCAGCATTAAGAACGACTTCGATCATACCAAGACGTCGTTCCATACTAATACAATTATAGATGTTCATTCTAAAGTCGAGACTAAGCCCATAGAATTAAATTAGTATTAAAATGTTTAAAATGTTTTCAATATTCTTTTACCCTTCGTTCTTCCACAGTTGATCCATGACTCGTAGCATCTGAAGCGTCAACATATCTTGTCTAAGATCATCACCGTTCTTAAATATAATATAGATATCATCACAGAGCATATCTGCATTTTCAAATACGACCCACAATGGTCGCATTTTTGAGTCCATAACCTTGCACTTATCCGGTCTATGAATATCGCAATGAGTATTTTTTTATGTAAACCTACCAATACTCACTTTACTCCTTTGCAGCGAAAGCTAGGATTTAGGGGACTTTGAATACCCTTAAATACTGCACCAATACGGTCGTTAGCTAGAAAGGTTTGCAATGAATGCCTTGATTTCTCCTTACTTCCCTTCTTTGCTGACTCGGAACCCTGCTTTAGTTTTTCCAAGCATTGAACTTGTTTATGCAGAAGTGGAACATGTGACTTACAACCTTTAAGGTAAGCTTCGAGAAGAAGACCAAAACGAACTTGCATCGAAGGTGTTTGCATTTCGGAGCGTAAATGCCAAAAGAAATAATGTCCAATACGTTGATTTCGTAAAGCTCTCCCCAAAACAAAACACACAAGATCAGAGTCCAAATAGGATTCGTGCTTAATTGCTTGAACTAATTGTAAAAGATAGAGAAGTAATTCCTCATCTCTGTGAAAAATTTAAATTTATTCAATACAACAAATTTTAATTAAAAAAACCCAATATTACTTACTTCAGCTGCCGAAGACATCGAATTGAAAAATTTCGAACTGCTGGATCCGGATATGCGTAATCTAGAAGCTCTAATGATCGTTCAACAGACACCTGTGGCCAGTCTTTTAGGAGACTCCAAATTTCAGCGACTTCGTTGCGTTCGTTCCAGTTTACGCAGTGCAGTAGTATAGATAACTCTTCGGGACATTCGTTACGGCAATCCAATCTGACAAAAAAAAGCATTGAAAATAACCCATTAAGAAGCCGAATGAATACTAGTCTTAGATTTAAATAGTGTCAAAAAACGCCAATGTAGCCAAAAATTGAAGATGCATGCTAATAGTTCAATAATGTTATGATATCTTTTACGAGAATATGTTAAACAAGTCAAAAGAACTAATCAAAAATGGAGTTTAATTTTTTTTGTTTAAACAATATTTCAGATTGCAGATTATAAAAACATCAGTACAACCAATGACAAGATATTTTCTCTAAAAAACATAGAATGTCTATTTCCGCTATGTGATTTTTTTAAACCTAAAACGTAGTTTTATTACAATCACTTTGTTCATTACAGGAACGAGGTTTAATTAAAATCGTTAGAGCCAATTAAAAAAAAAAAAATATCGTTGTATGGCAGCTACCCGTTCTAGATGACCTAAAACAAAAATTGAAATTTCCCCTCTAAAGAAATTAAATTGTATGTACCAAATTTGAAACAAATTTGTTTATCTGTTTAGGCGCTATATCAAATTACACGGGCCCAACAACGCAAGGATGCACGTACTGACGGCCGGTAGAGTGAAACCCAATTCTTCGGAATTCTCGATCATCGTAGTGTAGGTTTTGATTACAACCTCGATATTTTTTCTACACGAAACCAATAGTTCACCCTACAGAGCAATTAAAAAGTTTTGATTTCATATACATGTCGGATTTTAAATAACGAAATTAAAATGTTGGTTCCACGGTGAATAAACAAAATAACAAAAAATCTTTTTTTTTAAATACAAATTTAATATACATATTTTTGAAACAAATAATTTTTAAAACGTTTCAAATCAATTAATAATACATAGTGATTCTATAAACCATAAGAAAAGGCTTGATTTGATTTATTGATTTCGATAAGACATTCAACGGGCTAGAACGAGCCGTCCTGATCTACTACACTATACCGTCTTAAGAATCTACATTTTATTGTTTTTGCTTTCCGCGCCACATTAAATTATATAATTTTGATAAAACGGTTTCTTCAAAAGAATATGTATTATTTTATTGTGCGCATATAGTAGTATAGTATAGTTTAGTAGTATAGCAATTTGTTTGATAACTTAGAAAATTGGACTTGAGACTTTTTTTTAGACACCTAAACAAATTACTTGAAACTTCCTGTCAAACTTCTACCTCGTGTTCTGCATAGACAAAAATTATCTGCCACAATATAATTCCTTGTTATTAACGTGTTTAATTAACAAAAAAGTAACACCTAAGTTAAAAAATGAGAGGGGGGACGGTCCCCTCAAGAAAAAACCGGTTTTTAGAGCTGGACTGTGAAGTCCCTCTTAGCCGGCATAAAAAAACTAAACGTACATTACCTGATGAAGAATTCCCCGAAATACCTAAAACTAAAAATAACGATGTTAACATCCCCCGTTTTATTGTAATTTCGGGACTCGAAAAAGATAACGACAAGTTCAAGCCCCTCGCAACTTACAACCCTTTCCAAATAAACCGCGGTTTAGAGTACATCTCAAAAGAAATTTTGGAGGTTAAACCCATGCGCTCTGGTGACCTTTTAGTAAAAGTTTCAAATCTCCCAGTCGCGGAAAAATTCTTAAAATCTAACGCAATAGACTCAATCCCAGTGAAAATAACTTCCCACGCCACACTTAACTCAGTTCAAGGACGAATCTTTTCTAAATTCATAATTGACATCCCGGAGGAAGAACTACGCAATGAATTAAAAAAACAAAAAGTTATCGAAGTGAAAAAAATTCTCAAGAGAGTTAGTGAAGATACCTTTGTTCCAACTGGCGGTGCCATTCTTACGTTCGACTTGATTCGCCTTCCAACAGACATTAAAATCGGATGGTTAAACTGTCAAGTAGATGAATATATCTCAAACCCCATGAGATGTATTCTATGCCAAAAGTTAGGACACACTAAAAAACGGTGTACAAACGAAAAAATATGCAAAGAATGCTGTTTCCCGCCACCACACGATGCCTGCTCTAGAATCCACTGCGTAAACTGTAAAGTCGACACCCACACGTCTTACGATCCCGCATGCCCCTCGTTCTTGCGCCACAAGTCTGTAAATAAAATCAGAGCCAACCGACGTTGCACTGTTCGTGAAGCCTGGGAAATCTTCAACGACAATCCAACGCTACATCAACTTCCAGCCCCCACTAAACATCCCTTTGCCAAACCTACAATGGCCGAGGTTATCAAAAATAGAATTTCGAATAAAAACAACAGCTCAACACTTCCCACAAATGTATCTACACAAAGTTCAACTACATCTTCCCAAATAAATAGCCAAGTCTCTACATCTAACACTAGCTTAAGTCTTAACGAACATACTGTAATTAATGCCCAAGAAAAGATCATTAACTTAAGTAAAAACACATCAACTTCTACACAACTAAGCGCAGAACCCCCCACAAAAATCCATAACACATCCACAACCATTTCCAACAACCCTCAAAGCACACCACTCACAATACCAACAAACACAACCTCAATAAATTCAATCAACACTCCCTCCACAAACATCCACACCTCACCTATCACTTCTCTTACAAACGAACTTTTACAAAAAAAACTCTACTACTATGAAAACACACCAATGGACGATGATGACATCTAAAACTAACTTATTAAATCCCCAAAACCACGACTCTGCTGGTCCGTTGTTGAATCATTCGGGCTCCTCAAGGAACCCTAATGCTTCAACATCGAGTCAGCGGAGTCACAAAAATATTAATCATCCCTCATATCTAAATTCCCCCCAACCTCAAAACTATTTCAGAGCTCTCCAATGGAATATACAAGGATATATTAACAATTATGATGAGCTAAGCATTTTAATTAAAGATCAATCGCCGTGTGCTATATCTCTACAAGAGACGCATTGTGCGTTTGGATCTTCACCAATTACACCCAAACCATACACAGGCTACTTCCATAACTCTCCTCAAAATACAACCAATAAACAAGGTATCGCCATTTTAATTAAAAAGAATATACCGCATAAACAAATACATATTATTTCCAATATTTTAACACTAGCTATTGAAATAAACCTGCCCTTAAAATTCACAATAGTAAGTCTTTATATTCTGCCAAAACAGATATTCTCAAGTCACGATCTCGAAAACATAATAAGCCAAATTAACACACCCATCCTAATTACAGGCGACGTTAATTCATGGAACATTCTTTGGGGATCCCCAACAACCAACCACAGGGGTTCGATCATTGAAGATTTTTTATTGAAATCAAACCTTATGATATTGAACGACGGTTCACCCACACACTTCTCTACACACGCCACGTTCACTCATATTGATATCACATGCTGCTCCCCATCATTGCTTCCATATACATCATGGCTTACAATCGAAGATCTCCATCACAGCGACCACTTCCCCATTGTTTGTACGATTGTAACAAGTTCCATGAACCAAATCACCCTCCCCTCTCCTAAGTTTAAAACTGATTTGACAAACTGGAATCAATTCCAAGAAATCGTTACAAACTGGCTGTCGAACAAAGATATCTCCACCGACATCAACAAAGAAGCCGCTGTCCTCCAAAGAGGTATACGGTCAGCTGCAAATTACACCATTCCTCAAACCCATTCTAACCCAATCAAACGCAAAGTACCATGGTGGAATCCTGCTCTTAAGTCCTTAAGAGATAAGAAAATGAAAGCTTGGCAATATTTCAAAAAACACCCAACCCAAAGAAACCTCATCTCTTTTAAAAAATCTAACGCGGAATTCCGAAGAGAAATGAAGTCCAGTAAAGCCAAATGTTTAATAGAGTTCACTTCGTCAATAAATCCTAACACCTCTACTGCTAAAATTTGGAATAATATCCGCTCTCTTACGGGAAACCTCATTCCCCTACACATTAAATGCATCGTTACGACAGATGGAGCTATTTCTTCCTCCCAAGATATAAGTAACTTTTTTGCTCAAACTTGGTCTAACCTTTCTGACAACTCAAACTTTTCAGAAACGTTCAACTCATTAAAAACTAATTGTCTCGCTCATCCTACCTTGATTTTCCCTGATATCTCCGCTCCAGCCAAACATCTAGAGAGCCATATAAACAATGTTGAACTTGACCTTTGCCTTAAAACCCTGAAAGGTAAAACACCAAGTAGAGATCGCATCTCTTACCCAATGCTTAAAAACCTTCCCTTAGCAATCAAGACAAGGCTACTTCATTTATATAATAACATCTTTGTAACTGGTATTATACCACAGAGCTGGAAATCGGCCACAGTAATCCCAATACCAAAACCTAAGAAGCCAATCAATTCCGTAGATGGGTATCGTCCCATATCACTTATTCCCTGCATATCGAAGGTTTTGGAAAAAATTATTGCCAAACGACTTCTCTGGTACATAGAATCTCAAAAACTCACAAGCATCAATCAAGTTGCTTTTAAGCCTGATAGAGGTTGTACTGATGCCTTACTACACATCGACCACTACATCTCAAACGCACTATCAGCTCGCAACCACGTCACCCTGCTCTCCCTAGATTTCGAAAAAGCATTCGATAGGGTTGGAATACACCTTATCCTCAACAAATTAAAAGATTGGGGAGTTGGTCCAAGGATGTACAACTACATTAAATCCTTTCTTTCCAACCGACAATTTTCGACAAAAGTTAACAACACCTTTTCCTCCTCCCGCCCACTCCACAACGGAATCCCTCAAGGATCTCCCCTATCTGTGATCTTATTTATAATAGCTTTTGATGAAATAAGTGTAATCATAAATAAATATAAGCTTTTAGACCACTGCATATATGCAGACGATATCTATATACTTTGCAAAATTAATGATTTAAATAGTGTAAAAAGCATGCTTTCGATTGCAACAAATGATATTTTAAATTGGTGTACCACATCGGGTGCTAAACTCTCACTAGATAAATGTAAGACACTGCATGTTTGTCGCAAACAAAATTGTAACTTTGAATTCAATTTAAACAATGTAAATATAGAACATGTTAGCAACCTCAAAATACTAGGAATAATATTTAATAACAAATACAGTTGGAAACCCCACTGTACAGAACTAAAGAAGAGTATTGCTAGTAGGGCCAACATTATAAGCTATCTTTCATGTAACAAACTAAATGTTCACTTAAACACACTTTGCAACATAACACAATCCTTAGTTCTAAGCAAAATCGACTATGGCTTATTTATCTACGGGAAATGTCCAAAAACAACGCTCAACCTTCTGAAACCACCCTACAACCAAGCAGCTAGGAGAAGCATCAATGCATATCGCACAACCCGCATCCAAAATATTATGGCAGAAGCTGGCCTTCCAACCTTAGAGCAAAGACAAGAGGATGTTTTTATTAAGCTTATCCCCAAACTCAACTTCACCACCAGCTCAATCATCAACAAAGACATTGCCTTGGCAATAAATTATAAAAAGTTAAAACGTCTGCCTTCAACCATATCAAAAATGATAAATACTGCAAGGGAACTCCAAATTCCTCTCGAATGTTCAAAACAAGAGAAACAAACATCCCCACCTTGGAACATTAAACCAAGTTCAATTCTACTTAATCTAGCCAAATACCAAAAAAACAACACTAACAATTTCATCTACCGAAAGCTTTTCCTGGAAATAACATCACATCTGCACTCTAAGGGTTGGAACACCTTTTTTACCGATGGCACTAAATCCTGCCACAACACCGCTTTTGCAATCACTTCTGAAAATGGTACCCTAGTAAGAAACGGACTCCTACCAGACTTTGCCTCTATTTTTACTGCTGAAGCAACCGCTATACTAGAAGCAACTAAAACTTCAGTCAAATTAAATTCAAAAACTATAATTTGTTCTGATAGTCTATCAGTTCTCAGGGCGGTTTTAAACCCTGACCACAGATCTCATCTTACAAACAGCATAAGAGATCTAATTATAAGAAATGAAAAATCAATCAAACTTATGTGGGTACCCAGCCACACCGGAATTCGAGGAAATGAGTTTGCAGACCACGAAGCAAATCTTGTTAGCAGATCTCCCGTTTACCTATTCAACATCTACACGAAATTGGACCTCCAAAGACTCATTAACAGTATAATTAAAAAAAAACATCTAGAGATATGGAATTGCAATCAAACCCATTACTCCAGGATAAACACAAACGGCCTTGCTCCAACCTATCCTGCATCTACGTCAAAAGCTCTCACCACAACCTTTGCCCGTCTCCGACTCGGGCATACCGCAACCACCCACCAGCACATTCTAAAAAGAGAAAATCCACCTATTTGCTCAACATGTAACAACAACCTGAACATACCACACTTGCTTGGCCAAATAACTTGCTCTAACTCCGCAAAACTCAACACCATACTTTCTGCAAATGAAACAATTTTCCTACTACTTAATACAATCAACCAAAACAACATCTCCAAAGTTTACAACTTTTTCAACGAAGCTGGACACATAATCTAAAGAATCAACACAGGGCTGGAAGTCCTAGCTGCTAGGCCCTATCTAAACTAATCATTTACTATATAATTTTTTATTATATGTAAATAAATAATAATAATAATAATAATAATACTTGAAACTTGCAATGAAATTTCTTTTCGTAATAGTTCGTTGGAACTATTACTTTTAGGCTTCACACAAAAATAAGACCCTGTTTAATGA
Source organism: Leucozona laternaria (assembly GCA_932273885.2). Taxonomy (NCBI): domain Eukaryota; kingdom Metazoa; phylum Arthropoda; class Insecta; order Diptera; family Syrphidae; genus Leucozona; species Leucozona laternaria. The sequence goes on along the minus strand of OW026366.1, from coordinate 166,969,375 downwards.
TTCCAAATATGCCCCCAATTCCATCTTTTAATTTTGCCACTTGTATCCTTTTTCTTAAAAAGGCAGTATAATATACGGCATGTTGAAAAGCAGAACAAGAAATAATTTATCTGATAACAACATTGATTTTGTGATTGAAAAGTTGAAACTCGTTGAGCTATTTCAACATCACTGCATTCAGCGCAAATTTGGAATATTTACCGAAGTATGAGCATTAAAACAAAAAGATGTGCTTGATAGAAAGACTAATTTCATAAAGCTTCCATGTTGAAGAATATATTTCTTGAACAAATCAAGCACGACTTTTAAACAAAGTTTCGCAATCACAATGTGGTTCTAAAATCTGAATTAAATTGGTCTTAAGAGCCTACAAATATTGTATCCATATGCCAACACCATAGTTTAGTTTTAGGTTACGTTACGTGAGTATACAAAAATTAACGATACTGCCCCGTGTTTTACATATGCATGCATGCAAGCTATATTATTTAAACTGGAAAATTGTTTTAAATAAAAAAATTACAAACAAATTGACTAAAATACTTCTGAAACTTTTTTGTACCCAACGCGTTGTACCCCATCTGATTTCTTATATAAATCTTACTTTATGAGAAAAAAAAATTTTAAAATCGTAGGAGCGGTTATAAAAATAATTAATTTTGTATGTATGTATGTATGTATGTATGTATGTACATACAAATTTTGTTAACATTTTTAAAAAAATTCCTACGCCAATTGTAAGTATTTATATGTATGTAGAGTAAAGAATTTAATTTTACAAAAAAATTATTAAAACTATTTTGAATTTTTTTAATAAATTCAAAAATAATTTTTTTTGAAATTTCGATATGCAATATTATTTGAACTTATTTCAAGCTTCTGTATAAAAAATGTACTTTTAATCGGTTAATGGGATGAGATAGTCGAAAATAAAAAAAAACGTGAGAGGTACTGTTAGACCAGGCGCGCACATGCAACTAAACGGTTTGGTATCGATTTTGAGCACTATGGGATTATATGAGAGTCCGCTCACATAAACCAGGTTCTACATTTCACTTTCACTCAAATTGATGATGGACTTCAATTTCATTTCTAGCGAAAGTGAAATGTAGAACCTGGCTGATTAACAAAGTTCGATTTCAGCTTTCTTTTTGTGATTGAAAGGTTATTTTTAGTGGATGGATTAAGGGATATGTTTATTTTTTTAAATTCGGTATTCATTGGTTGGGTAAAAACAAAAGTAGGATAGGTATCCTATTCTGTTTTGTTTGAAAGATTATTTAAAAAAATGCTATTTATATAGTAAAATGGGATAAAAACAAAAAAATGGATTTCTATTAGAAAAGTTTTTTCTGTGTTGGAAAAGTTATAAAGGTTGGACTTAGATAATCGTATATTTACGAATTTCGCCACGTGAAGTGGGTCAAAACCCAGTTAGTAGTATTCAATTACAAAGAGTAGCTTAAATATTTATCTATATTTTCTTTTGTAATTTTTATGCGAAGCTTAGGTTTGTCTTCCCGTGCGGCGCCGGGCGGGCCAGCTAGTCTTCTAAATAATCTTAAAAACTGCTTTTTGCAAGTTTTTGATATATGTATTGAGATTTCAAATAAAAATTTTAAAAGATTTTTTAAAAATTCAAAAAATAACTTTTTTAAAATTTTGGTACACAGTATGGTTCTTTGGGAGATGCCATTAATAACCATTTTTCTGAACCATTTTTTTACTTGACAGCTGCTTATAACTATTAAAATTTACTTTTTTTTAATATGGGGAGCCGATTTTGAGCTAAATAAGATTTTACTTTTTGTCAAAAAATTTTGTATGACACGTACCTTTATTTTTGGTCCTAAAAAGTAAAAAAGAAAAAAAAATGTCGGGGGAATGTCCAAGAAAGGCTAGTTACAAAGTTTAAGGAAAACCGACCCATCCGTTTAGGCTGTAGTCGAAAAGGCAGACGGACGGACGGACTTTTTTCGTCTCATCGTAATGTTAACTTTGATCGAAATCTTGGGTTCGATTTTTTTTTACGAATCCATAACTTCCCATATATGTATGTAGTACCTATTCACATACATACATATGTATGTATATATCTCAAGTAAAAATGAACTTTATTTTAAAATCACCTATTCGACCAAATATCATTTCGGTCTTGATCGTGCATCTCATCGAGTTTGTCACTCCTTGAGTAGCTTGCTAAAACCTTTTGGATGATCTTCTTATCTTGTGATTTGGAGCGATTCAGGTTTTCTGTCTCCGCCAATTTCGCAGCATGCAAAAGAACAGTTTCTTCCTCTGGATAAATAATTCCATTTTCGCAGTTGTAGCTAAAACGCAAGTAATTCAACATTACTGAAGTATTGTCTCAAATTTTTTTTTGTATTACTAAACTTACTTGTGGAATGTTAACTTAACAACAGCACAGTCTTCATTCCGAGGATTTGGTTCTACCGTACCCAACGGATGGAAAATTTCGTCCGATTGTATGTCATCTGCATTTGTCCATGTGTGAAGGGTAAGTTGACCAGTTTTAAGCTGATGCTTATAGTCGAACAGAGTTGTATTTACCCAAGCTAATGGGCTCGTGTGGTACTCTCGATTATCTTTAGCGCTTTCTTTGTTATCTTTACTCTCTTTGCCATCTTTGCCATCCTTGCTGGTGCTTATCTTCTTTGATCGTGATCCACTTAACTTCACAGTCTTTGCGTATATAGAAATGCATAGTCGAGCACTTCGAGGCACATTTTGCAGGAAGATATCAAATGCTATTGCTTCATTGAGGACAATTTTACCATTGTTATCTACGGGAAGCTCTGTAGATTTTTGCAAAGCACATAGTCTTCTTTCACCGTGGAAGAGACCCAGATGAACGCCTATTTTTGGCGTTGGATTAAGATCACAGTTAACGTTGTCGATGCCGTGCAATTCTAGGCGAAATGGCTCCTGTATGTCCCAAGATAAGGCGTACTTTTGACGTTTTCGTATAGTGCTTGTTTTATAATTGAGGTTCTCAGTGGTTTTCGGTTTATATTCTATGCTGAGTTGTTTGTGATTTATGTATGTGGGTAGCGTGTGTATGGGTTTAAGGACAATCAATGGAACACCATCGCGTGATAGGCTTTCCTAAAAAAAATGTATATTAGTGCATACAAAAAAAGTATTTTTAAATTTATATATATTATATAACATGCAGGGTGTTTTTTAAAGATGTAACAAAAGGCTAGAGCCTGTAGGTTGGGTCAAGACTACATAAAAACCGCAAGGGAGGTGGGATCTATTTTTGTAATTATTGGTTGAGATGTTTTTTAATTTGGTTTTTAATGTTTGACTGAAACTTGATAAGAGCATGTAATATTAAAAAAAAAATACTACTTAATAACATACAATTATGAACAAAATTAGTTAGAACAAATTTTTTATAATTTTTGTTTTTTTTTGTTTAAATTTTGAGTTTTAAAATTAATTTTTCAAAAACTATTCAGTGAATAATACGAGTACGGAAATGCTCGCACACGAGCGCTTTTAAAACGATGTCAGCTCATATTTTGTCCATTAACGTACACAGGGTGCAAAGGCTCGCGAGCGCAAAAACTCAATAGCGAAACGCCCGGTCATGGGCCAAGCGAAAACAGGATTAGCGAAACGCCCGCTCATGGGCAAGAGCGAAAACAGCATATGGCCCATGGCTCGCGGGTAAAACTCACTAACTAACGAAATACACATTGGAAGAAATTTGATTGAAACATGTGAAACTAAAAAATATTTCGCGAAATGCAATAATTTTTGTCTATTAAAAAAAATAAAATATATTTTTTTCTACACTTGTGAGATTTTCCTTCGAACAGATGATATGCAAAATGACATTTGTTTCTCATAGGTTCATGAGCAGGACTACCTACCTACAATAGATCGCACTTCTTAGAAATACGATCATGAAAAAATCAGTTTCAGAAAGAAAGGTTCTAGTTTTTTTAAGTTAGGTAATAATATGCAGTTTATTCGCGTTTTTTTTTCCTAATGGTTTTTTTCTGTGTATAATAGGTAGCACAAGTGGGTTTCATCTTATTCTTGGAATTAGAATATGCACCCTTTTTTGCAAACATGTGTATACAGTAGAGTACGCTTGTAAGGAACTTGATCACAGGAAATCTCCGAATTATAGCATCCAAAAATTAAATTTTAACTAAACTGAGAACAAAACTTTCAAAAAAATTTCTTGCTAATATTCTCCTTTATAAATTAAATAAATAAATGCGCCATGACCAGTTAAACTATCAACTTTTTCATTGAGAACTCAAGATATAAGCTCTTTAAGCGAACCTTATCGGCTTTTTTTGGAGATTTTATGCACGGCAAAAAATCAACTACAAAAGTCTTCATACAAAATCCGATAAGTTCGCTTGAAAAGCTTATACCTTGACTTCTATTAATCGGATCGTCAAGATAAAAGTCTTTACACCTAGGAAAAATGACAGTGCATCATTTCTTATTTAATAAAGATGAATTTAATGGCGAATTCCTTACAACAAAGAAATCGAATTTTTTCTAAACAGAATCGATTTTTTTCGAAACAAAATCGATTCTTTTCTGTCAAAACAAATCTTGCGTTTTTAGCAAGATTTCACACTGATTTGCACACACACTATGAAGACTTGACATTTCTAATACGTCAAATTGAAAGTCGCGGAATTTTTGGAAGACGAGTTGTTTATTTTTTGGTTGCAACGAATTCTACATAATTTAACAAAATATTCAACAATATATTCAGTCAATACAGCTATAAAAATAATTTATTGTGCGTTGTTCATTATCGAACACAAATTTGACAAAAAAATAGCTTTCGCGAGTGAAGGACTTGTTAAAAACTTTCAGTGCACGCGAAAACTTTTCAATAACAATTTTCTTTAAAAATATATGTGCAAATAGAAGTTCAAACAAATAAAATGCACCAACAAATTGGCACAGTATAAGCTGGCTAATATCAAACATTTTTCTCACAACAAAAGCAAACAACCTTAATAGTTTTGTGAATAATTTCTTGGCTTTTTGCGTCAATTGCAGCTATAAAGTAACGCAAACACAATCACACCAAAAAAAATCGATTCTTTTACGAAATACGAATTCCTTTCAATTGACAGAAAAAATTCGATTCTGTTCAGAAAAAAATCGATTTCTTTTTTGAAAGGAATTCGCCATTAGATACTCGAGTATCCATGTATTTTTCTGAACGCGGCCAATAGTTAATGGCGAATTCCTTTCAAAAAAGAAATCGAATTTTTTCTAAACAGAATCGAATTTTTTCTGTCAATTGAAAGGAATTCGTATTTCGTAAAAGAATCGATTTTGTTTGGTGTGATTGTGTTTGCGTTACTTTATAGCTGCAATTGACGCAAAACGTCAAGATATTATTCACAAAACTATTAAGGTTGTTTGTTTTTGTTGTGAGAAAAATGTTTTAACAATAGAATTAAATTAATAAATTAAAAATATTAGCCAGCTTATACGGTGCATTTTATTTGTTTGAACTTCTATTTGCACATATATTTTTAAAGAAAATTATTAATCACTTGCACTGAAAGTTTTTAACACGTCTTTCACTTGCGAAAGCTATTTTTTTTTTGTCAAATTTGTGTTTGATAATGAACAACGCACAATAAATTATTTTTATAGCTGTATTGACTGAATATATTGTTGAATATTTTATTAAATTATGTAGAATTCGTTCCAACCAAAAAATAAACAACTCGTCTTCCAAAAATTCCGCCACTTTCAATTTATGACGTATTAGAAATGTCAAGTCTTCATAGTGTGTGTGCAAATCAGTGTGAAATCTTGCTAAAAACGCAAGATTTGTTTTGACAGACAAGAATCGATTTTGTTTAGAAAAAATTCGATTCTGTTTAGAAAAAATTCGAATTTTTTGTTGAAAGGAATTCGCCATAACTATTGTATAGAAAAAGAACCCACCACTGGTATGGATACTTTCCATGAATTGCTTTGTCCCCTTTCACACGAGGAAACAAGTTGCTGGAGATTTTTTTGACGTTTTCTTTTAATTTCCTTAAAAATCTCCTGTACCTTTCACACGAAGAAACAAAATCGTGGAAACTTTCTGTATTTTCCTTTTAAAATAGCTTGGTTGAACACACTCTACTGTGTGTGTGAAGAGGAATGTCAAAAAAATCTCCTCAAATCGTTGACCGGGGAGATTTCATTTTCCCCTCTTACTTCTTGCCCTTCTCACCAACAAACTGATTGTTGCTGGCAACTCAGTTTCCTCGTGTGAAAGGGGACTTATTGCCAATCTTTGGGACTGATACTCTGGCTCTCAATTTTTGTTTTCCACCATTGAAAACTACACAAATTTCTGATATTTCTATTTCGAAATTCTTTGTTTTGTGTGTCGGTGTGGCTATATGTGTGTTACTTGTGTTACGGAATGAATTTTTTGTTTTAATACACAGTTGAAGACACTGGTTTGGTGTGCATAGGGCACTTAACATCTTAATTACGGCCTGAGGCATTTTTGGTGAGAATAGTTTCCAAAAATATTCGGAAATACGCTCGCACGAAACTGTTAGCAAAAAAGCTTTAAATTTTATTGTTATAAGTACTATCCTCAGTACAGTGGACATTTAAATTTGTAGGGTGTCTGATTTTCATCTTATTAAAGGGATTGATTGAAATTTTGGGAGATGATGGTTTAAAATTATCAAAATTACATTTTTGATCGATTGTCAATCATCATTAAGTAGAATTCGGTAATTTTTATAAGATTCTTTTCCTATACTGAAGGTAAAACTTAAACAATGTTCAAGTGTCAGGCTATTTATCAAATATATAAAAATTATTGGGAAGAGGCAAAAACATCATTGTTTTGAAGGATCAATTTTGCAGCTTTTAATGTACGCTTATATCAAAAAACACATCTACGCTCTATTCCAAGTAGTCCCCTTATAGTACAACAGCCGACAGCATATTTTCATACTTTGGGAGTGGATGAATAGCAAAATTATGTGTATCAGCATTAATCTTTATAAACCCACTTATATAATTTTTCGATAATCTGAAATTTCTTAGGTATCAACTTTTGCATTTTTTAAAATGAAAATCAAATTAATAACAGATGGTTAGTGTCCTTAGTCCTTACATAACAATTCTTCTATGTAGTCTGAAATTTCATCATAACCTTGAAAATCAGACAATTAGAAACAAAGTTTACTATCAGTTGATTTTTTTCGGTTTTTCAAACTGTTAAATATATGTACTTTTAACGAAAAATATTAGCTATTAAAAAATAATTATAATATTATTATATTATATTATTATTATAAAACTAGTTTCTACATTTTTTTTCGCTCATGAGAACAAACTCTGAAAAATTCATCAAAATCGTAAGGTAAAGCCGTTTCTCAAAAACCAAGAAAAAATTAAAGTGATCATTGCAGCAGGATTCAGGAATCATTTGATTTGTTTCCGAGAAATAGAGCCGTTAACGAGAAACCAAGAAATAAGACAATTGGGCGGTATAGTGGCCGGTTTTGACTAAATCTTGTTTTTAAACTTTTTTATCGTTCATTAGTTAAAGCAGTTCATTACCGTTAAAGCAGTTTCTGATATACCACTAAGAAAGGAGGAAAGTTGCAGTGGGTGGATTTAACTAAGTCTTACATTTACATTTTGTCCTCGTGCATAAAAAGAAACTCATTTTTATTTCCTTGCTCATAAAAACAAATTCTGAAAATTTCATACTAATCGTTAGAGCCGTTTTCGAGAAACCAAGATATGATAAGAGTGGGCGTCGCAATGGGCGGATTGTACTAAAACTATTTTTTAATTTTTCTCTTGCACAAAAGAACAAACACTGAGAATTTTATGCAAATCATTTGAGTGATCTCTAAGAAATAGGGGAATTTCCGAGAAAACAGGAAATAAAAAAGTGGGCTATTCTAGTATATATACGGCTCAAACGATTTTGATGAAATTTTCACAGTTTGATTTAATGCACGAGAAAAAAAAATTTTTAAATAATTTTAGTCAAATGCGACCACTGCAACTTTTCTCCTTTCTTCTCGTGCATTAAATCAAACTGTGAAAATTTCATCAAAATCGTTGGAGCCGTATATATACAAGAATAGCTCGTTTAAAGTAATAAGATAGGTCCCAGACGATTCGGTTTCAGCCTTCGCCCCTCCAGACGGCTCCTAAGTTTGCAAGAAAATCATTTTTTTTCGTTTGAGGTATAACCAAATAAATGATACACCGAAAATTCAGAAAAAAATTTCCTGATTATCAAAATTTAGGTCTCAGACGTTTTGTCTAGAGCCTTAAGCCTGCCATTAAAGTATTTTAAGATTCATTTTCAACTAAAAACCTTAAAACTTTTTTTTTCAAATAAAAACATAATGCTGGTCACATGGCAATACGCTTTCTTCAGGTCTTTAGAAAATGTATTAATTTCTTAGCTTTTTAAAAACAAACAATTAATGCCGACACAGCAAATAGGTTGACTGGAGTTTCGTCCTTTACAAATTCAATAGCTCCCGCGCAAAAATGGGAGAAAACGCATGGAAAAACTGCAAATATTTCATCCTTGTACAACATGTTGGGCCTATTGCGCAAGGAAGATATAACGCGGGATTTAAAAAGCGGATATATGCACCGGCAAATGTGCATCTAGGTTCACCAAAGAGTTGCGTTAGTTTGAAGTAAGTGGGAGGACAAAAACGAGACACATTTGTAAATGACTGCCAAATTGATCCCAAGAGAATTGAAAATACAATTCAAAAAACGAAAAAATAAATTTTGCTTGAGAATACAAGTTGAGAATTGACAGTTGCACGTGGAAAAGTTCGTTAAATCAAAATGGAAAGGAATTTGGTCGGAAGGCTTCTTTTCTTAGCGCCACAAAATGTTTTGGGCATTTAAACTGAGAAATCTGTTTTTCTTCGACATCTTGAGAAAATGACAGTAAGCATTTCTCCAGCCCATGTTGATCCCAGCCTTTTTATTTTATTTTATAAAAAGTCTAAGGAATAGGCCCTTCAAGAAAAGATTAAATGAAATGCTTGTTATGATTTAATAATAAATAAAAATTGAATTTGAACACTGAAAAGTATAATTTTATATTTTCATGTGACCAGCACGGTTATATTTGAAAAGAAAAAAGTATTATTATTATTATTATAATTTATTAACATCAAATTAAAATTTACATGTTAATAAAGGGTTTTCCAATAAGAGGTGTTATTTTGAATAGCCCGCTATTTCGGTAGCTGTCACTTTTGAAGCTGTCATTTTTTGACATTTGACAAGTAGAAACTACGCCATTAATAAAAATGGAACGATACACGCTTCAACAACGCATTGAAATGGTGAAAATTTGGCAGAGACGGTTCGTAAAACTAAAACATTTTTGGGTCGTCGTGAAGCACCTTGTCGGACCGCAATACAGAAATTGGTGGACGAATTCGAGCTGTTGGGACAAGTTAGTGATGTGAAGAATAAAACCCGTGGATGGAATTGGATGGCATTGATCTGAACAATGTTTACTTTCAACAAGACGGCGCTACGTGCCACACAAGCAATGAAACCATTGATCTTTAACGGGAAAAGTTTCCGGACCGTGTTATCTCTCGAAGAGGTGATCACAATTGGCCACCGAGATCTTGTGATTTAACACCTTGCGACTTCTTCCGTTGGGGCCACGTGAAAGATAAGGTCTACGCCAACAGCGATTCAAGACCTCAAAGATGGAATTCGTGAGGCTATCGAGGACATAGGGCAGCCATTTTGGGATTTGGTTATGGAAAATTTCATGAAAAGGATATGGTCCTGTAAGCGTGGTCGTGGCGGCCATTTGGCTGATGTTGTGTTCCATTATTAACGGCATACCTTCCTCTTTATAATGAAATAAACATCCGATCATTTATCTCAAAAAATGCCATTTTTCTTTGAATATCAAAATAACACCTCTTATTGGAAAACCCTTTATAAGTATGAGCACTAGCTGCTTGGAGCTTCTGACTCATGAGTTTAAAAAAAAAGAGTTGCGTTTTTAAAAATGTGTTATTTGAAATTAAAAATAATATTTAAAATTTAAATGCTTTTTGTTTTGGATGATTAGATTACAATATTGTGCAATTTAATAAAGCTGTATATAATTTTAATATTCTCTGGGTCTAAGTTTCTTAAGATTTCTTCCGTTGATGAGGGGGGGTTGCAAACGCTGGTGTGGGAGGTCAATGATTTGCAAGCTCCTAAACCAAGAATGTGTCCTATATCTATTATCGCTTGGCAGTGATTGCAGGAAGGTGGATTTGTCTTTTTTAGAAGATGTTGATGGGTGATTGCTGTGTTTCCCAGCCTTAGTCTCACGATGATTGTATTCATCTGCTTTGAGGTGGTGACAGGATAGCAAGGTTTTATTCTATCAATATTGATGGATTTGTAAGTCTAAGTTTGTTCTTAACTTCACGTATTAGACCAGCATATGGTTATATTTGAAAAAAAAAAGTTTTTAAAGTTTTCAGTTCAAAAATTCATTTGAAAATACTTAAATGGCGTCTGACAGGGTTAAGGCTGAAAACAAAACTTCTGAGATCGACATTTTGATAATCAGGAGAATTTTTCTGAATTTTTGATGTATCATTCATTACGATATATAAGAAAAGAAAATAGTTTTTTAGGTTTTAAGTTGAAAAATATTTTTGAGGATAATTTAATCACGTCTGGTGGGGGGTTGGCCGAATCTAATATGTCTGAGACTTACATATTCGTTATAGGGAATATGTGCAGCGTATTGCCATGTGACCAGCATATGGTTATATTAGAGAAGAAATAAGTTTTTCAGGTTTTAAGATTAAAAATGCATTTGAGTATAATTAAATGCCGTCGGGTGGGGGGTTGGCTGAAATAAATTTGTCTGAGGCTTACATATTCGTGATAAGGAAAATGTGCAGAGTATTTCCATGTGACCAGCATATGGTAATATTTGAAAAGAAAAAAGTTTACAAAATTTTAGTTAAAAATGCATTTGGAAATACTTTAATGGCGTCTGGCAGGCTTAAGGCTGAAAACAAAACGTCTGCGACCGACATTTTGATAATCACGAGAATATTTTTGAATTTTTGGTACACATTTATTTGGTTGTACCTCAAACGAAAATAGAGTTGTTCTAAAGATCCTATTTCCACTACGTAGGTAGTAAAGCAGATTTAGTTAATTTTCTCAAAAAGTACAAGACAATAGCATTGAATTTTGAAAACAAAATTAGTACTTAATTACGTAAAATTTTGAAAAAAATTGTTTGAAATATGTTTTTTGAAATTTTGAGTTTGAAATTTTTCACCCTGTAAACCTACATACATACCTAAATACATAACTACATACATACCTACATACATTATAAAACACATATGTATGTACATAATGTATGTATGTAAAACTCAAATTTCTAAAAATTTTAAGCTAAATAAAGAAATTCATGCACCTGCAACAATTAAAGCACTCAAAGATAATATTTAAAGTGCTATTGGAGAAATAGCCTTTGCTGGAATAGATACATGATGGAAAATTTCCAGATAATATTATGGTCGTCGGTAAGGAGAGTAGAGGTTGAATTTCTTTTTAGATGCAAATACAAAATAATTTCACACAACATCTTCTAAAAAAGACAAATCCACCTTCTTGCTATCACTGTCAAGCGATAATAGATATAGGACCCATTCTCGCATCAGGAGCTTGCAAATCATTGACCTCCAACATTATCATCAAAGGAAGAAATCTTAAGAAACTTAGACTCAGAGAATATTATAATTACATACAACTTTATTGAATTGCACAATATTGTATATATAATAAATAATAATAATACTATTTTGTAATAGTCAAATAAAACCTATTGTTGAAACGGGTAATATGTTGTAAAAATAATTTCGGAAATAGGAAGAAAAATTAGAGTTTATGGTTTTCTCCCCAAAAGTTTCATGAAGTCTAAATTTGTATATAAAATAGCCGCGTTCTTTATTTGCTAGGTAATTAAAAGGGAACGCATATAATTGATTTCCCTACAAATCTCATCTAATCGTACATGGGAGCAGTAGTAGTACATACTGGATTATCGTTTGCTTCAACTTATGAGTAGTTCGTCACCTCAAAGGACCACGGCTAATGTCAAAAACTTACCTGAATGTAAATAAACTGAATCAATGGAAACTCGCCAAACAAATACTCGTCTCTTCCACCAACCCTTAGTATATACAATGACGTTGACTGACCGTTCAATCTGACCATCGATCTAGACATCTTTGCCAGTGCCATTTCGATGAGCTTCGTTGGTGTGTCGGCATCATTCGCTCGCAAACTAAATATACTTTCATCATTCTCCAGTTTCACAGAGACAACAAAGCTATCGTTGCGCAAACGCCCCTTGATCGTTGGCATTCGAGGTGTGGCCAGTCTTAATGGATGCTCATATAGTAATTTTTCACTCCACGACACAGTAGCCCTTTCGTTTTCGATTTCTTCACTCAGCAATGACATCTTATAACGAAAGTCACTCACTTCGGGGCTCTTCATCGCTCGAAAGTCATCGACTGACTTGCCAATCATATAGCTTATTAAATTGCAAAGCTCTTGGTCGCTCGAATACTCTGTCGATTCAGCGAGCTCTAAAAGGCAAAGATACGGTTGTATATCGCACAAGCGACCCGAATCCTTGAAGTTCTCCACCGTATTGAATTTGGTTATGCCACGTAGAGCGTACATCGAGTGTTCCTTGAGCATTTCGTAAAGTGGATAGGACTTGGAAGCAGCTAAAAGTTCCTAAAAAACATATTTATGTACAAGGAACTTTCATGTTACTTTATCATCGCTAACTCACCATCTTTATTTCCCGGATTGTTGCCGTCGCGCATACTTCATGGATGAGTAGAACTCCATTGGGAAGGAGGCACGTCACATGCACCAGGTCGGGAGGATCATTAAGCCAGCAATCCATGGAAAAATTCGGACTCGGTGAAGGCACCATAGTAGTAGGCAGTTCACTATTAACAAAAGGCAGAAACGGTGTGATTCTCCGCTTTCTTGTAGTCTAAAGAGCGAGAACCTCTTAGATGATGACTTTCTTTTTTTTTATTAGTGCTCCTCGAGACTGTTCTAATTTTTTCCTTCTTAGGTGAATTGAAATGCAGTTTGTCCAGCGTGAGTCACTTGGGTTGTGTGTCGATTGAACATAATGTTTATTTTTTTTACTTTTTATTTTTGTCAAGGGGTTTTTAATGAAGATTTTTTTTGAGCGAACGTATTTTCACATAAATAAAAATAAATTCTGTTTTGTTCTTGGCCACCTCTATATTTTTTTTTCGTACAAGTTATTTTTCTATTTTGCTGTATTCTTTGGTTCCCTTCTTTGTGGGGCTTATTCTTTGTTTTCTATTTGCCATTCTTGACACTTGATTTCGGTGATGGCTTGATGGAGGACGGCGCGGCTAGTGACTAGTTAGACCCTGGTTAGACTGTGACTGCTCGCTACGCAATGGGCACGTTCGGGTAATTATGTCTGCTATTACACGACGACTTTTGCGTCTTGAAGCCTTAACTACATAAGCCAAAAAGTACTTTTGTACAAAAGTAAAAATATTTTTTTCCCGCTAGCGCAGTTGTTTTGTGAAAAAGAATATACAAATTTTACAATTTAAGCTTTCTGCATTATTTTTATTAGTTTTCCAGTCAGAAAAACTATTCCAAAATGAGTTTGAAAATTTTCACTGTACTTTTTCACTTTTTGGGCTTATGTAGTTAAGCCTTTACTCTTCTTCGAATTCTTCTTTGAAATTTCGTCCTGTGAGTCGTACGCTATTATACCATGACTTTTGAGTCATGACCCAAATTTGGCAATCCTCTATAATTTTTTTTTTTTCGGTAATGAAATTCTCGTAGCAACCAAACAAACAACAAACATAAATGAAACGATTTTGTTCTAGCATAGAAATTCTCTATGCTCTACACCTATCCAAAGCTATCTGGATTAACAGCCCGATTCTCCGCTTGTGAGGAGTCTCAAGTCATAAGCTGGACTATTCCTTATGAGGATTCTTGTGACTCTATAAAATTTTTGGAATTCTCCCCCAATCATCACAAGAAAGCTCACTTTCACATTCCCCACTTTTCTGACTTTGAAACTGGCCCTTATTATTAATATATCATATTTCTGTCAATATTGTTATCATTTTTCTATTGTTTGTGTTGTGCCTGTTGTGTGTTATGACCACCTCTTGTATCCCCATTAAGGTTATCTTCATCAATTGCTATGAATTTTCTCATATTTTTCTTTTTCTTGTCATTGCTGGCAGATTGGACAATAATTGCAAATAGTTTAAGAACTCAATAAATCTAGTAGAAATCATTATTTTTATTTAAAACTAAATTTGCAATCTTCACTCATATTTGTTTTAATTTTAGAATAAATTAAATAAATTTAATTTTAAAATTTAGTATAGTCTTTTTCACAAAAAAACTGCGCTAGCGGGAAAAAATATATATTTACTTTTGTACAAAAGTACTTTTTGGCTTATGTAGTTATCCCTTGACGGTGTTCACATTGGACTGACTCATCCGATTTTTTTTGACGTGAATCCAACTTGGTTTGTTCAGACACAAACTAATGTGAACACATCGGACTAACTTTGACGTTTAGCAGTCGTTAAAACAAAGCAGAAATCTGTGCAGTTTGAAAGATTAATTACAATTTTTTCACTTGCACAATGTTAATCTTCTTTAATAAATATGTTTCCAATTGAAAAAAAATTATATTCTGTAAGATTTAAGTGCCAAAGATAAATCACAGACAGAGAAAACAGGTGTCACAAAAGAAGACGTCAAAAAAAATCCACTGATTTTTAAATAATTTAAAAAATCCTGCCTTTCCTGGCCATCTCTTTCTCACAATGAAGTGGAAGTGATCAAAAGCACAGAGAAGTCAAACAAAATCGGAGGAGTCAGTCTAATGTGAACACCGTCCTTTAAAGCCTTAAAGGCTTAACTACATAAGCCAAAAAAGTGAAAAAATACAAAAGTGAAAATTTTCAAACTCATTTTGGAGTGGAGAAAACTTATAAAAATGATGCAGAAAAGTTAAATTTTGGTTTAAAAAAAAATTTGTTTATTCTTTTTCACAAAACAACTGCGCTAGCGGGAAAAAAATATTTTTACTTTTGTACAAAAGTACTTTTTGGCTAATGTAGTTAAGCCTTAAGTGCGTAAAAAAGAGAAGTTAGATTCCACCCAAATTTCACCGATACGCAGGTTTCACTTATGTGGTTTTCGTTTCGACAAAAAAAATCGATTTTTCTTTGATTTTTTTGATTTGTGACAAGTTTTTCGTTTTCTTTCGACCAAAAAAATCGAATTTTTGTCGATCTGAAGTCGATTTTGCAGATCTAGATTTTTAGCAAGATTTACACAGATTTTCACACGCACTTGCACACACATCAAAGAAAAGTGACTTTTACCCAGTGTCGTTTTAAAAAAGGCACTCATACAATCATAAAACAAAATAAAATCACGTTTTGTGTTCGTTTTGCCGGTAAAATTTAAGATCTGACACCCAAATCTGAATTGGTCGAAACGAAAGCCACATTAATATTTTCGGATTCAGCATGAAACGTGTGAGTGAGATATAAAAATATTAAGGGTATTCACGCAATGAGATAAGTTTACTAATTGTGTAAAAAGATAAGTTTACGTGAACGTCCTTTTCATTCATTTGGATAAATGCTATTCGTCAAACGTCAAAAATTTATCTATGCAAAAAATAATTTCCTGAAAAATTTAAAAAAAGTTAAATAAAACATGCTAAAAATAAGCAAAAAACAGAAATTAGTGCAATTATTTGAACAAATTGCCTTTAATGATTTACTAGAGGCGTGTTTTTTTTGCAAGTCCATATGGATTTGTCGAAAAAAACAATATTGGAACTATTTAATAGTTATTCTAATCTAATAGAAATTCTCTATGCTGGACTCAAAAGTCGTCGTATAATAGCAGACCATGTCTGCTATTACACGACGACTTTTGCGTCGTGACTCTTCTTCGAATTCTTTTTTGAAATTTCGTCCTGTGAGTCGCTATTACACCATGACTCTTGAGTCATGACTCAAATTTGACAATCCTCTATAATTTTTTTTTTCGGTAACGAAATTCTCGTAGCAACCAAACAAACAACAAACATAATTGAAACGATGATGTTCTAGCATAGACATTCTCTATGCTCTACCCCTTAGCAACCATACAGCTATAGGTACATGTGGGCTCCACAAATAATGAAAACAAATAAAGCAATTTGCTAAAATAACAAACAAGAAATAAAAAAATGTCAAAAATGAGTCGCAGAAATTTGGCCGACGACTCATAGGGCAGTTTGTTTTCCGTCTCATTTTTCTTCTCTTTTCCACTCATTATGTTCGAAAAGAGTCACGACGCAAAAGTCGTCGTGTAATAGCAGACCATGTAATCACGATAGTTCAGTAAGGCCTAGAGCCCACTAGGCAACTAAGTTGCCAGCAACTCCGAGCAACAAAATTTGCTTGCCCTCACCCGCTAGGCAACTTCCGAACAACTTTTAAGAATTTATGTTTGTGTTTTGTTGTATTTAGTTTTCTATAAAAACGTGATATACCTAAGCCTATATAGTCTGCTATTATACGACGACTTTTGCGTCGTGACTCTTGTCGAACATAATGGCGCAAAATTATAGTCGAGTTAACTCGACACTAAATCAATTTTAGTGTGACACTATGTGAAATTGAAGTTTTTTTAAATTATAGACCATTTAAAACCTTCTTTATATTTAAACACTTGCATTAAAGTTAAAACCATCAAACCCGAATTTTAATTTTTTAGTGTCACACTAGCGCGTATGACATCTGTCATATTTCTCACAAATTTTTTTCACAAAATGTTTTCGGAGGAGGAAGATTTTCAAATTTTTGAAGATTTTGAGCTTTTTCGGAAGCCTAAAGAATATAAAAAACGCAGCGACCCTTTCACCGAGCTGGACGATGAAGAGTTTTACTCAAGATATAAAGGGTGATTTTTAAGCTGGTTTGGTTTTGGCAACATTGGTTTTGACAGCTGACGTGTGTTTAGTACCTTGTGTCACTGTCAAACAGCTTCAGTTTGGTTTGCAATTTAACCATGGATCGTCTTACAAATGAACAACGCTTGCAAATTATTGAATTTTACTATCAAAATTCGTGCTCGGTTCGAAATGTTCATCGCGCGCTGCTTGTGTTCAGCGATGAGGCTCATTTTTGGTTGAATGGGTACGTAAATAAGCAAAATTGCCGCATTTGGAGTGAAGATCAGCCAGAAGCATTGCAACAGCTACCAATGCATCCCGAAAAAGCCACTGTTTGGTGCGGTTTATGGGCCGGCGGCATTATTGGGCCTATTTCTTCAAAGATGATGCGAATCGCAGCGTTACTGTCTATGGTGAACGCTACCGAGCGATGATAACAAACTTTTTTTTGCCCGAAATGGAAGTTCTTGACTTGCATGATATGTGGTTTCAACAAGACGGTGCCACATGCCACACAGCACGCGAAACAATGGCGCAATTGCGAGGCGAGTTTGGTGAACAGTTAATTTCACGTTTCGGGCCGGTCAATTGGCCGCCTAGATCGTGCGATTTGACACCATTAGATTATTTTTTGTGGGGGTATGTCAAGGCTAATGTCTATAGGGACAAGCCCGCTTCGATTGACGCACTGGAAGCCAACATCCATGCATTCATTCGTGAGATACCGGCCGATATGTGTGAAAGAGTATGCCAAAATTGGACTCAGCGGATGGGCTACCTGAGACGCAGCCGCGGTCAACATTTGCATGAAATTATCTTTAAACATTAAATTGCAAGGTTCAAACTATCGATTCAAATAAATATTTCATTCATTTTTTCGAATTTTTTGTGTGTTTTTTTTTAAAAAAAGTTCTAAACCTCTTAAAAAACCACCCTTTAGATTTGATAAAGCCACAGTTCAGTTTTGGGTCGAAAATATAGAAGGTCCGGAACCTACAACAAATCGTGGACTTCCTATTCCTAAGTCACTGCAAGTCCTCGTGGCTCTTCATTTTTTTGGGAGAAACGTTCATCAAATTGATGTTGATAAGGAAAAAATGTAATTTAGGAAAAGACACTCTGTACGCAGGAACATATAATTTCAGGAGCCTTGCATGGAATGGGACAGTCCGCTGTAGGGAAGATAATTACAAAAATTTCAAAACGCATTGCTTCGTTACTTCCTTACTTTATAAATTTCCCTTCATCAACTGAAGAATTTGACAAAGCCAAACGAGACTTTTACAAAATTGCCAAATTCCCCAAGGTAATAGGAGCTATAGACTGTACCCATGTTCAAATAAAGCGACCAACTAGAAGAGTGGGACCTGTCATGGTCGGGCATTATATCAATCGAAAGGGTAGGTATAAACATCTTTTCCTATTGATATTTGAAGAATTATATTGCTTTTTATCGCATTTTCAAGGCTTATATTCGCTAAACGTCCAGATTGTGACCGATGCGAGTTGCAAAATTATTGATATCGTCGCAAGATCCCGCGGTTCCCTGCATGATTCTAATATTTGGAACCATTGCCTTCTCAAAAGCAAATTTGAAGAGAGCAAAAATGTTCATCAGGGTGTACTGCTCGGTGACGCAGGTTACGCATGCAGCAATATATTACTTACCCCAATAAGAAATCCATGTAATCATAAAGAAGAGAGACATAATAACAGCCACACATCAACAAGGAGCAGAATTGAATGTCTAAATGGACAATTGAAATCAAAATTTAGATCACTCTTAGATCGATTAAGAGTTGACCTGCATACTGCGAAAAATGTTATTGTTGCTGTAGCCGTTCTTCACAATATATCCAAAGAACGAAGTATCCCATTTCTTGGCGATGAAGGTCTTACTCCGAGGTCAATACAAACCTCAAACTTATCCAATGATTCTTTACAAATAACAGAAACAACAGGAAGAGCATTCCGAACTGCATTTGTTAATCAACATTTTTAAAAAATTTATTGAGGTACAAACGTTAAAACTAACAAAAAAAACTTTAAAAATTCATTTTGAAAACAGAAAAAACTTAAACTTTAAAAAAGAATGAAATACATACATAAATTCTTTCATTTTTTTCTTATAATACTCTTTCATGAGCTGAAATTCTAAAGTGTGTTTTTCACGCGCATGGGCGGTTGCTTCCTTTGCTTGTGTCAAGCAGGGTTACCTTTGGGGACACTTTAGTGTCATTTTGACACCTTTTCAACACCCGGACACCAGGACACCTCTTTTTAAAAATATATCGATTTTGGACACTTTTTAGAAATCTAGCAACCCTTTGGACACTATTTAAAAAGAAAAAAAAAAAACAATTTGTTCGAAAAATTGAACGGAACCCGTTGTCAGTCAATCAAAAAATCAAAATACCTGCACCACACATATCTTTTTCTTGTTCCATCTTTCATACTCCCCAAATTAAAGACCATGAAGTACTTTTAATAAAACCCAATGTTTTGAAATATTATCAAAAAATATGTGAACAAGTCACAGCTAAGAAATTATCTGTGTAAAGTTTCTTGGACATAGAAATTATAAAATTGGGAAAAGAATTTAACTATTTTGATTTGGTTTCTGAATAAAAAAAAATGAATTTATATTCTCGGGAAAGAGTACAAAGCTTGGAAGTTAAAACCCAATAAAATGATATTGATTTCAAAAATTGTTTTAAAATTAAAAATATAGAACAGTTTGGTTCAAAATAGTAAACTTAAAAAACTGGTATTAAGGAAATAATATGATGAAATTTAAGATTTTTTTAAAACTTTTTACGCAATTTCTGAAATACTTGTTTGTTCATTCAAATTTGAATTTAATCTTGTGTTTTAATTGAAATTTCTGATGGACATCTTTTTTCCTCTCGGACACCTTTTTTGACACTTTATGAAAATTCTCAGAGGTAACACTGGTGTCAAGAGCTCCTTGTCCAGCATTAATACCTGCTTGGCATGCTCCACTTGGAGCACATGTAATTCTGCTGCAAAAGTTGAATCATTTATTTGTTGTTGTCGTGCAGACATCACTTGACCTTTTGATGCTTGTTTATTCGGCAACTGCCTCAAATAAGAAAGTAGATTGTTTGGTTTAGCAACTGGTTCAGTGTCGGACGCATAGAGTACCTATATTACCTAGAGAACCGACTTAGGCGGTCGTTCTCTTCCACCCTACAAGCTGTACTGAGAGGAAAATGCCCATTAAGTTTTGTATGGGGTTGTTGTCCAATGCATTTTAAATGGGACCGAACCAACATGGCTTCAATTGAAAGGACTTCGCTCAAATTGCTCAAAGTGCTCAATAAGGTGGATAAGACCGCCCAGGGATTCAAAAAAAAAAATCCGTTAAATTCAAAAATTGAGAAATTTATTAATTTCGTAGTCAAATTTCTTTTTTTAACCTTTTGTCAACCTAAACTATGAAGAATATCGGTCATTGTTGCTCCCGGGTAATAAATTAAATAATATTTTTGAATATTTATGTTTAAAAAAAGAACAAAAACACCTACCGAAAATTGGAAGCGCACTCTAGTTTCTTAGCTCAAAAAGGTACGTGTCTACGATTTAGGTGTGCAAATCGTAGACACGTACCTTTTTGAGCTTATGCCACCACTTTGTTCACAATTAAACCGTAGATACGTACCTTTTTGAACTAATTTGCCAATTTGTTTTTATATCCACCATTCACACGGATTCACGGATAAGGAAAAAAGAGTAAACTAAGAGAGTTTTCACTTACCCACCTCAAATAAAATTTGCGGGTGTTTAAGGCAAGAGGGTACCGGTCGGTTCTCTAGGTAATATAGGTACTCTATGGTCGGACGGTTGTTTGACGGCAGTAGGACTTGAAACCTGACAAGGCTCCGGTGATATGAATGGCTGCTCTTCAATCTCCTCATAATCATAACGTTCTTCCAGATCCGATGATATGTTGATGTTGCTGGCCCTCACAATTGTCCGATTGCAGCTTCTTCTACAAGACTGGTCAGCGGCAAAGTTAGAACAAACTGGTGGGATCACGGTATTGCTGTCAATATGGATGGTATCATCAACTAGCTGGTCGCTTATCATAGCTTGGACTAAGGTATCCGATGGATCAGCAACTGGTATAGATACCATATTGCCAGTAGCTTTAACAGCCTGTTTCGTTTTAGTTCTAGCTTTTTTTGCTGCAATTTTCTTTCGCGACCATTGCTGCTTTATTTTCACTGAGGTCCTGTTGTAACGAGCTGCAATCATACCTACTATTACAGCTTCCCAAGCTGCTTTTTTCTTCGCTATCATTTTCAAATCGTTGCTTTTGTCCTCTATCACTTGCAGCTTACATTCCACCAATTGCCGCAACATTTCCTTCTCAGCTCAGTCCCAATTCATCTCACGATCACGTTTTGTCTAAAATAAATAACTTTTGTAACTTTAACTTTTATATTTATTTATGTATACCTTTTCGTCTTCCATCAGTAAGTCTGTTATTATACGACGACTTTTGCGTCGTGACTCTTCTTCGAATTCTT
Organism: Leucozona laternaria; assembly: GCA_932273885.2. NCBI lineage: Eukaryota > Metazoa > Arthropoda > Insecta > Diptera > Syrphidae > Leucozona > Leucozona laternaria. Next base: position 166,947,739 of record OW026366.1, on the reverse strand, counting down.
CTTTAAAATTTCGTCCTGTGAGTCGTACCCTATTACACCATGACTTTTGAGTCATGATTCAAATTTGGCAATCGTCTATAACTTTTCTTCGGTGATGAAATTCTCGTAGCAACCAAACAAACAACAAACATAAATGAAACGATTTTGTTCTAGCATAGAAATTCTCTATGCTCTACACCTTAGCAACCATACAGCTATAGGTACATGTGTGCTCCACAAAAAACGAAAATAAATAAAGCAATTTGCTAAAATAACAAACAAGAAATAAAATAATGTCAAAAATGAGTCACCGAAATTTGGCCCACGACTCACAGGGCAGTTTGTTTTCCGTCTCATTTTTCTTTTCTTTTGCACTCATTATGTTCGAAAAGAGTCACGACGCAAAAGTCGTCGTGTAATAGCAGAGTAAGCGCATTTTTCCGTAAATTATTACGAAAAAGCTCCTGTGAGTTCAATGAGTATAACAAATGAAATGAGACGTAGACGAACCGTTAAATTTGTATGATCAGATAGTCTATTCGGCGACTAAAACATCTTTGAAAATTATTTCGCTCGACGAAAAGGACAACAATACATTCAATGACATATGACATCTAATTTTTTTGCTGAAGGTTTGTTCCCTTAAATTTTCGAACGAACTGTCATTGTTTAAGGTGCGTTCAGCAACAATTTCTTAATGCAATGGTTTTAGTGCGACACTAAATGTGTGTACATTAAAATGCGTTCATAATTCAGGAAAAGTTAGACAACTACATTAAAGTTAAAAGATTGTTAGTTAGTGTCACGCTAAGACACTTAAAATAGGCTGTCTATAATTTTGCGCCAATGAGTGCAAAAGAGAGAAAAATGAGACGGAAAACATCTGCCCTATGAGTCGTGGGCCAAATTTCGGCGACTCATTTTTGACATTATTTTATTTCTTGTTTGTTATTTTATCAAATTGTTTTATTTATTTTCGTTATTTGTGGAGCGCACATGTACCTATAGCTGTATGGTTGCTAAGGTATAGAGCATAGAGAATTTCTATGCTGGAATAAAAACGTTTCATTTATGTTTGTTTGGTTGCTACGAGAATTTCATTACTGAAAAAAATTGCCAAATTTGAGTCATGACTCAAAAGTCATGGTATAATAGCATACGACTCACAGGACGAAATTTTAAAGAAGAATTCGAAGAAGAGTCACGACGCAAAAGTCGTCGTGTAATAGCAGACATATCAATTTGACCTGTCTTAAATGCAAAATCAATGTAACATTTCAATGGACTACAAATAAAAACGTTATATTTTCAAAAGTTTCTGAAGGTTGCTCGGAAATTGCTTAGTGGGCGGGGGTCAGCAACTAAAAGTTGCCCGGAGTTGCCGGCAACTAAGTTCCGCGACCAACTTAAAGTTGCCGGCAACTAAGTTGCCCAGTGGGCGCTCTCCCATATAAGCCAATGGGATTGAATCGAGAGCAACTAAAAGTTGCCAAGTGGGCGGCAGGCCTAAAACGACCTTCAGTAAAAATACTCATGTAATCAAGCTTGTAGGGTAAAAGAGAATGGACCCCTTAAGTCGATTCTCTCGTTAATATAGGTACTCTATGAGTCACAAGAAGAGGTGAAATTGATATTGCGACTTTTTCGAATCCTCCCCCATAGTCACAACTTGTGAGAGTCACAAAAACAATCGAAATTGTAATCTCCTTCATAGAAGGTCGCAACTCACAAATTACTTGTTTTAAAATTTTGATTTATAATCTAATTATTTTTAAGCAATATTGAAATTTTATTAGATTATAAAGCTTAGTATACAGTTCTTTTGAACGAAAAAAAAACTCATGGTGAGAAAGAAATTTTTTTTCCGGAAGAAAAACATTCGTGGTGGCAAACTAGATTTTTTTTCACAAAACAATGTCACTGACATTGTTTTGCGGGAAGAAAATCGTGGTGAGTATAATTTTTTTTCCAGGGTTAAGTTCACAGTTCGATTAAAATATTTTTCAGTCGAAAAATTTTTTTTCTGCCAAAAATCACTCCCATAAGGATTGCATGTAGTTTTTTTTTCGTTGAATAACTGTGTACTTAGCTTAAAGGAGAAAATTAAATTGGATTGTATTGGGAGTATCTTCTTCGATAACTTTCATCCGATATAAAAAAAACAAGATTTTCACAGTAGCACAGAACGCAGAAAACAAATGATTAACTCGCTCTCCTAAACAACATTTTTTAATAGTTTTTTCACTTCCATTTTGGAAAAATATATATAAACCAATTTTTTTCCTCACTTTATTGCTACAGCTAAGTATACAGTTCTTCAACCAAAATAAACTACATGCAATTCTTATGGGAGTGATTTTTGCTAAAAAAAAAGTTTCTCCTGAAAAATATTTTTATCGAACTGTGAACTTAACCCTGAAAAAAAAATTATACATGCGTACCACGAATATTTTTGTTCCGGAAAAAAAATTTCTTTCTCACCTTCAATTTTTTTTCGTTCAAAAGAACTGTATACTATTAAAAAAGGATAACCAATTTTATTTTTTTTAAGTTTTAAATACATTTATTTGGCCCAATTGAAAATCTTTTTTTATTTTTTAATAATCAGCTGGTGCAATTATGACACTACAAAATTCACCTTTGCTGTGGTGAGTTTAGTTGTGATGTTTCTTCTGATGATTGGGGGAGAATTCCAAAAATGTTATCGAGTCACAACAATCCTCACAAGGAATAGTCACAACCCAAGTAACATCGTTAGAGCTATTAGAATCAAAACTGTTCTTCTACAGCTCCTAGATAGTGAAATCCAAAGCTACAGCTCTGTTGGAGATTATTTCACAGCTCCCTACATTAAATTTTAAAATAATGTTCTATATTCGACGTTTTAGAACACATTTAGCTCTTTTAACTTTACAACGCTTCCATATTTAAATATATGCTCCCTAACACAGTTCATGATATCTTGCAACGAGCAAACTCTAAATATCAGCATACATAGAGGCATTGTAGAGCTGCTAACAACACATGCGCAAAACACCAACGCATAATCTGTCAAAATATCAATAAATTGCATTTACAGAGCTACACTGAAAGCGGCTGTAGAGTTGGATTACTAATATTCCCACACAAAATTTGGTGTCAAAATAATTCATCAATAGAGCTACAATAATGCACATATAAAGCCGAATAAATACTAATCCTCTTTCAAGACAATTCTCCCAATCATATCATAGATTTATAGGGTGTTATAAATTAGAACAAAAATTATTTCAACTGGAAAACTTGAAACAGTGGAAAATAAATTAATTAATTTCACTTTATAAGGGAAATCTTAAGATTAAAATTAGACACGGACTTGACAATTTTTTATTAAAATGAATTAACTATGCAGTTTCCTAAAAAAATTAAAAAGTACTTGCTCCTGTAATTTAAGGTGCTTATAAAACTTTATGCACTTCAATGGAAAGTAGGTACCTACTCTTCGAATTAAAAATTATTTCTACAATTCAAAATTACTTTCAATTGTCAAAACACCCTATTTTCTAAAAAGCCCTGAACGAAGAACTGACACATTGCTCTCAGAGCTATATTATTGCAGCTCTATTGAAGAGACATTTTGTCCATAAAAACAAAAATGGCGACACAAATGAAAACTATTTGAAATATTTGTTTCCATTCATTTAAAAACATTTAAAATCTTCACTTTAAATAGAAAACA